>QEPC01013547.1:1700090-1711991 GCA_003113815.1 Sphenodon punctatus
CACCCACCCCCAGGCCCCCCGCAATTAAATTTACTCACCACGGGCCGGCTCCCTGTTGCCATCAGTTGTCCTCGCTGACTGGAGTGTTCGCCGCCTCCTCCTCAGCCCTGACTGAAGCAGCTTGCATGCCAGAGCAGCAGGAGCCGAGCCTCCTGCTGCTTCCCCATGTGCTGCTTGAGGCCCGGGCCAGGTGTGAAGCAGTGCGCGGGGAAGCAGCAAGAGACTCGGTTCCTGCTGCTCCTGCGCACGCTGCTTCACGCTGGGCCTGGAGCAAGGGACTCGGGGGGGGGGAGGCTGGGAGCTGTGCATGTGGCAGCTCCCAGCCTCCCTCCCACCCCCATACCTGGGGCCGCCCGTGTTGGGTGCCCCGGTATGGAGTTTCCCCCTGCCCGGCCCCCGCAATGAAAGAGTGCCCCCTGCCGGCACTCTTTCATTGCGGGGTCCCTTTAAGCGGAATGGACGGTGCTTCTAGCCGCCCATTCCACATAAAGGGAGGAGAACGCCTCCCTTTTGATCCTGAAGGCTTCCTTAGGAAGCCTTCGTGGGGGGGGTGAGTCACTGGTTTGTGTGCGCACGCACAAACCAGTGAAAATGGTCTGAGCCAGCTCAAAGAACCTTGTTGAAGTAGCAAGCTTCTGAAGGTTGCTACTTCAAACAAGGTTCTTTGAGCTGGCTCCGCACATGAGCCCAGGCTCAGCTGGTGCAATTTTTTTTTTCTTTTTCTCCACAGTAGGCAGAGACTCGGCATTGGGCAGGCGGGCGCATTTCCCCTGATTTCCTAGGGGGCAGGCTGCCCCTATTTTGAAGATAATTAAATTTACAATATAAAATTAAGTAAATCCTTCTTTGACACAACTCAAGTACCAGCTAATGAGAAACAACTACAAACAATATTTATAAATCCATTGTTAGTTATTTTTAGCTGTATGGAGGCAACCTTTAATGTGGGATTCTGTTCTGTCTATGCATTTGCTTAAGTGAGATCTTTTACAAGAGGATAGTTGCTCATGAATATGGAACATCTCCATGCTGTCTTGCCTCTCATTTGTGCTGTGCTGCTGCTTTTGAATGGGTGTTAAGCAAAGTAGATCACAGAACAGTTTTGTTCAAACATTGAGATTCTGGTACTTCTGTACTGCACAGTGAGGCATGTCACCCAAAACTGCCTGCTGTTTTGCTAGCTTTGGGAGTTCACAGGAAATTGAGCTTCTTTATTTATAGAAATATTACGGCACGTCAATTGTGTCCTCATTCCTGAGCATGATCAATTTGGAATAATTTGGAATAATCCAAAAGTAAAGCTGTGAAATCAAGAAATGCTGTGATGTGTCAACTCAGTGGTCCATTCAGGCCAGCATCCTGTGTCCTAACAGTGGCCATCTTTAAGTTCCTTCACAGAAGTACACAGCAGGTCATGACAGAATGTTCCATTCCCTATTTACTCTCCGCTCCCAACAGCCAGAGGTTATGTCCCCTCGACTGATGGCCACTTACAGACCTATCCTCCAAGAACTTATCCAATCCCGCTTTAAACTCACCTACACTATTAGCCTTAGCAACATCCTCTGGCAACAAATTCCACAAGCTAAAAGCTGAACAAGTCCGATATGCTTTAAATCCCATCTGATGGAATATATCTGGTTTCATTATGCATATTACTAAATAATCCTTTTTTGAATCATACCAAGATCTTGGCTTCTTTAGATCTTGTTGAACTGACCTACTTATGAATTAAGTAAAAAGCTGTATTTCCCTTTTCCATGTTTAATATTTTTGTCTTTTAACTTAATTGTGAATATTTAGGTTGAAGTTGCATATTCCTTGGCTTGCATTGTTTTAAAGAACAGTAAATTGCAGACTGTGTTACAGGAAAAGGAAGGTTTCAACTATTCTGATGTTCTTGAACTTCTTCATGCACCTGATAAGGTACTGCTTTTACTGAAGTAAAAGTTTATTCAAGACATCATGCTTTGGGATTGACAACCTGCCTACGGAGTTTTCTGCCCACTACCTTCAAGATGCTGGTCAGGATTTTTAAGTATCCCACTTTCAGCCCAGCAATGGAGGGGGCAGCACACAGAGTGCTCTCCCTCCTGGGCAGTTGAGCTTCAGAAGCACGGAGCTTAGTTCTACCCACTTATTCCCCTCCCTTCCAGCCCAGATAGGAGGAGCAAGTAAGAGAGAGCAGAGCTAAACTCACATTTAATTGGCCAGTGAGCCTGCCCCATCTCTTCTTCAAAGTGAGGAGGATCTTCTAGATCCAGGGTAAATGCTCTTCGGGGTGGGGGGGGGAGGACCTGAGGAGGGTGCAGAGCCTGTACCAGGTGGCACAAAAAAGAAGTGTGGGAATGAGGGAGGGAGCATTAGTGGGACTATAGATGCAGGAAGCAAAGGGAGGGAAGATAGGCAGGGAAAGGGATACTGCAAGGGACTGGGTGGGAGGAGTTAGGGGGACAGTAGAGGAGAGGAAGGATGAGTGAGGGGTTTTTTAGAAAGGAGAAGACTGCAAACTGTTGGGTGATAAATGAGCAGTGGGGTGTGGCTATAACAGGGACTGGTGGTTCAGTTGCACTTGGACCCACAAGCCTGAGGGACCCATGCTTCCTCAGGCAGCTGCATCTCCTGCAGCTGGGAAGGACATCGGAGGGGAGCCATTCACTCTTCTACACCTGGACCCATGTCAACCTAGCTACACCCCTGACGATAGTGGTGCAAGAGGAAGAGAGGAAGTGTTGTTATTGCAAGGGTTTCTTGGCACAGCCAATGACGACAGCCAGTGTTTGGAATCTACACATTCACAAAGGGTGCAGTTCAGATCCACTGAAACCAATGGATTTTTTCCATTGACTTCATGATTGCATCCTTTGGTGCCAATCCAAGGTCTGTATGTAGACCAAAACTAGAGTTGTGTACACACATACTGGTGACCCCAGGAAAGTCCCCTGCCTGCCAATCCCACCATCACCCAGGAAAGGGAGAAGTCGGGCTCAACTGACTGCCGTGGTGGCATGAGGTCAAGAAGCAGGGGACTTTTCCGGGGCCACCCTGTGCACTTGCACTTTGTGCGCATGCGCAAGTCTAGTTTTTGTCTGATCTTGAATCAGGACCTAAGTTTATACACAGATATCAAGAAGTAACTAACAAATGCTGGAAATTTAGGCCAAGACCTAAGTCCACATTAAGTAGAAGCAACATCATCTAAAAGTTATATGTGCACATGCCTAATAACCTGAAGACATCTGTGCTGGGATGGAAACAATGGTACAGGTAATATACTCTAATGAACATGAGGCAGATAGAATACTTGTGTCACTGAGCTCTTTCCACCAAACTGCTCTGAATCTCCATTCCCTTTTACTTGACCTGTGGAAGCCTCCTCAGTGGTGTAGGATGCACCTTTTGTTAATGCAAGAGGGATTAGGTGCCAGATCCATAACATTATTGTAAGCCAAAAAAGAAATGCTAAATATCTTTCCTGGCTGCTAGCAGGATTTACAGGTGTACGTATGCGTTCCTCTCCTCCAGTCTGTATGGAGAAGGGTTTCTTTGAACCAAAGGGCCCTGAACTTGGTTCCCAGACTGGTACTTCCATTTTAGAGCAGGAAGCCGGGAGGTCTCTGCTAGGCCTGAATGACCTTATTAATTCTGCTTAGTAGTTAATAAGTCAGAGAGGAACCTGACACTGTGCCCATTAGGGGAGGTGTAGCACCTGCTCACAACTTTCCCAGGACTATCATCCAGCTCCCATTTAACAGGAGGGAGGAGGCAGGCCAATCAAATTGGTGTTTCAGAGGTGCTTTCCTCACTTGGACACAAACAGACCTCTCCCCACTGTAGTTGTGAAATTCGATTCTCAGAGTTCTGTGCCACACCGTACTTAGTCTTGGAAGGTTTGTACTGTAGGAATAATATAAAAATCTATATAAAGATCAAATTCTGAGGGGTTTTGTAATCATCTCACTGTATCTAAGTGTATGTAGCATTTTAGGAAGCGTTCAGTCAGGGCCTTTAGAAAGCCTGGATCCGGGTCGGTTGACCCTTCTGATTCTGTTAGATCTGTTGGCTGCTTTTGACACTGTTGATTATGAGATGTTGGTGACTCGCTTGTGGGACTGAGCCAGGGTGGCCGGAACTGTTCTTGAATGGTTCCGTTCCTTCCTGGCTGGGAGAAATTAGTGGGGGACTGTTGTTCATCTCCCCAGGACCTCTCGTGTGGCGTCCCACAAGATTCTATTCTGTCCCCTCGCCTGTTCCACCATATGGATTTTTATACTTATTTATTTTATACTATATTTATTGTATTTTATATTTTTTATTATTATAAACTGTGAGCTGCCCTGAGCTTCTGTTAAGCTTGAGGGTGTGAGATACAAAATTTGTAAAATAAATAAAAATAGAAATTTAATATTTATATGATATGAAAAGTTTGCCTGTTTTTTTGTTTTTACAGGTTATTTGTTTACGAGCAGGATATGCTTTAACGCTTTTTGCATACAATAATCCCATCCAACAGTATCTGATACTGAAGACTGGACCAATCTCATTGTCCATATTTGAACCCTTTCTGCAATCAGAAAAAGAGACAGATAAAGCAATGGCTGCATTTCAGGTATAAGAAAAGGGCTTTTCTTGTGGCACACGGCTCATCTTATAATCCTCAAACTGGAAGTGCTTCTGTTTGTAATTTTATGGTTATAAGCACAGCCAACAGAACTTATTTTTATTTTTATTTCATGAGAGGATAATTTGGCTGAGTATAGTGAAGTTTCTGACATTTGGTAGGTCTGAAAGATCCTAGTTTTCTCTGCGTGCTTAATTCCAGAGCAGCCAGAACGTTTTGTCATAGCAATAGACCAGGTTGTTTACAAATACAGACCTGTACGCTATACCCAGGGAAAAATAAGCGGGAGCCTTGCATGAGAGAAGAATAAAGGATTTACCTCTAAGAAGTTTAATTTTATTTTGCACAATAAAAGGAGTTCTGTACTACAAGGTTTTAAGAAAGAAACCACATCAGAGGAAGAAATACGTTATGAAACTTTGGGTGTTTTCAAACGTGACGCTGGCCTGCTTCGGCCTGCTCTGGCCCATCTGGACCAGCGCCAAACCCACACGTCTGCTCTGGATCTGCCAGATGTGGTTCTGACTCCGACAGGGTAGGCAACCTGGAAGGATACGTGCCCACTGCCCAGACCCATCACTGCCCAGGCAGGCCAGAGTGGACCAAACCAGATGAGCGTGTCTGTTTTCCTGCCCAACCGACCAGGAATGGGAGCGTGCCATGGCAAACTGGGTCGGGCTTCCGGGAACCTGGCCAGGTCAGAGTGCGGGAAGGAACATGTGTTCCATTTCCTGAGCTGAGCTGCCTGGGGGTGCCCTCGCTTCCCTGGGATGTGCAGCTGCTGCTGCACATTTAGCACCTCATGTCCAGAACCTGGCAACACTTACATGCATGTGAAAATCCTTTACCTTTATTCAGTCTCTTGATGTGGGGTAGCACACAGGCAAAAGTTTGTAGGATGTATGAAAATTGTATTTTTGAAAATCTGGGCCTGACGGGACAAGACTGATGAAGCATGAGCTGGTGGGATAAATCTGATATACTTTAGATATTTGTGTTGCTCTGACATGTCTGTATTGTCAGCTGGCTGTTAATTGCAAGTCCTAATCGTATGTGATAGAGTTGATAATGTTATGTAAACATTATCCAGAGCAGTCATTGCCTACATCATGTAAACTTACAGCATTGCCTACAAGAATTGTGAAATTCTAACATTGAGTGAAACCAGATGAGACGGCCCACTACGGCAAGCCTGGACCCAGGGTGGGTAGGCAGTTGGGCCTGGGATGTGCCCTCTGGCAACCATCCCAGGCTATGGGCCATCCACGCAGGCCAATGCGGGCCAATGTGGTCCCATGCATCTGTTTGGCCCCACCTATTCCTGCCAAGGGGCAGGGGCCACCATGACCATTCACCATGGTTGGATGTCATGGTGGGTGGGGGCGGGGTGCTGGGACTGGGGTGGGGGTAGGGCTGGAGCCAGTCACCTACCCATTTGTTGTGTTCCCGCTCTCTACCTGGGGCCTGGGGGTAGCGGGATGGTTCTCTGGCCACCAGGGATCACAGGTACATCTGTTCTGTGCCGCATACTTACCCGAGGAGTGGTGGTCACACGTTTCCACCCCGGGGCAGGCCAGGTAGCTGCTTTGCCACTGGCACGTCTGTTTTCACCTGTTGTTGAAGCCAATGGGAGTTTGAATTAAATTCAGTTGAAAATGTTTAAAATAAGTGAAGAACAATAGGAAATATATTTTGTAAACAAATCATTCTTTGATTTCAGATTGTTATACTAGCAAGAATCATAGTGGATATGGATCAAGTTACTTTGTCTGCAAGAGGTGTTACTATTTTAGTTGGACTCCTGAATTCAGAAGAGACAGCTACTCTCGTTTTAACAGGTATGCAGTAGATGAGCAAAAACCTTTTCTTCCATAAGAATAGAAAGTTATAATTTGTAAAGTATTGTTTTTATGTAAAGAAATACAGAACAGTAGGACAGTGGGGCTTATAAGCAGATATGCATTCTTTATTATTACGTCAAAGTTAGTGTTTCCTTTTAAGCAATTTATCCCTGCTACACTGAAAGACAGTGTAAAGTATTAAATAAGTGAAATAATAATTAATATAGCATCAGCAGTGTATCTGGCACTGTACAATTAATAGTTATAGACAGGTCCCTACCCCAGGGGGCTTACAATCTAAGGCCATTTTCACACAAGACACTCTCCACCCACTACCCACCCATCATCCACTCACTATACATGTTGCAGGGCTGCCCTATGGGTGCCCTGTAACATGTATAGTGCATAGGTGGTGGGTGGGTAGTGGGTGGAGACTGTCTTATGTGAAAACACCCTAAGAGAGCCAAGGGAGGTGGAGTTCAGGGAGAGGTGCACATCGAGAGAGACAAGGATACATTCATGAGGTTGAGAAGTTGCAGGTGTATGTTCTTAACTTAGTTACAGGGGAAAGATTCTGAGTGAGGGGGGAAGAGGACACAACTTCACTCATGACAAGCTAGGGAAAGCCTGACAGAAGAGGTAGGTTTGAAAGAGGAATTTGAAAATGGGTTTGGAAGAGGGATTTGAAAGTTGGGAGGGAGGGAGCAGAACGAATGTATCCAGGGAGGGAGTTCCAGGCATGGGGTGCAGCAAGAAAGAAAGGGCAAACACATTTAGAGGAGCAAGGGAGTCATGAGCAGGTGAGGGTGGGGGCAGAGGAGGAACAAAGCTCCCAGGCAGGAATGTGGCGGGATACAAGAGCGGAGAGATATGGGGGAGCAAGGCCATGAAGAGCCCTGAAGGTGAAGACCAAGAGCTTGTGCTGAATATGTTCATGTAGAGGGAGCCAGTGTAGGGCAGAGAGGAGGGGCTGTACATGGTCAAAGCAATGGGCAGCAGCAGAGCTTTGGCAGCAGACCATTGAACAGAGATGAGGAGGGTGAGATCAGAGCATGGAGTAGGGTTTTTGCGTGGAAACAGTAAGGCAGGGCCAGATTTTAGCAATATCAGAGTGAAGTGACAGGATTTAGCAGCAGCCTGGATCTGAGGTGTAAAGGAGAGGGAGGAGTCAAAGATGAATGCCAGGCTACGCGCCTGAGGGACAGGCTGGATGGTGACACCCACAGTGGAAATTGAGAGGGCAGTAGGAGGGGAATGTTTTGTGGGGGAAGATAAGGAGTTTGGTCTTGACCATAATCAGCTTGAGTTGGCAGCGAGACATCCAAGCAGAGATGCCAGAGAGACAGTCAGCAATATGAGACTGGATGGAGGGGGAGAGCGTGAGTTGTGTGTCATATAGGTGATACTGCAAGACGTGAGATTCATTGAGTTTACTGAGAGTTTAAGATGTGCAAGATTTCTCTTTGGAGATTTAATCCATATGTGACAGAGCTTGCAAATGGAAAGGGCAAGAATCTCTTGTACAGTTGATTCTACAATCTGAAAAATATTATTGCTGTGTTATGGTGCAGTAACTCCTTATGCTTCTTATGTCAAATGCTTAGTCAGCAGGGGCAGAGAGAAGGGAGGGCCTGTGAGTGGACATGCTGTGGGCAGGGCTATCGGCATGATGGGAGGCTTCTGTGTGTGCATGATGCAGCAGGGGCCAGGTTTCCATTGCTGAGGGGTGGGGCACAGCTGGGAGTGTGGTAGGGACAGAGCTGGCAGCTGCCTCTGTTTACCCAGCCTGACCTAGGCGTGCTCTCATGGGAATGGCCCTTAGGCAAGCTCCTTAAATGCCATATCCCAACCGCAGCCATGTGCCCCATACGCCACAGCCTCAGAAGTGAGTGCTGAAGGCATTTCAGTTGCCTGGAGAAAATTCTGTAACATCTGGTGGGTTCTAGTGAGCACTCAGACACAGGATATAGATATGTTGTACTAAGCCTGGCAAAAATAAATAAATAAAATAACCATAGGTCACAGGTGTAGGTAGGAAGGGTCGGGTCTCTAGAGGACAGGTTCCTACCCAGGCTCAGTCCTGGTAGCACAAGGTATGCAGCCCCCATCTTCCTCTGCCATTTTCTAAAGCCCAAAACACCTAGGTGTAGCCCTGCTTTGATTCTACCCCTGACACTGATGGCTGCAGTGCTACACTTGCCCTTTGGTGAGCACAATGGAGGAAAGGATTCTGCTCTGCTAGTGCTCTGCTCGCAGTGTTGGGCAGGATTCACTGTTTCTGTTACTATCCATCCATGAGTCTGCTCATTCATTGGAGACCTGAGCTTTACCTCCTTTGCAGTATCAAGCTCTAGTTCAGAGGGGGATGTAATTTGCATCAGAAATAGTGCCTGTGTAAGCTTTATTTCCCACTTTTTGTAAAAGGGAAAGCAGGGAGAAATTTGGAGCAGAGCTGCTAGGTGTGGTCTGTACTAGGGCTGAAACAAAATCTCCTAAATGCAGGTAATCTCATCGAAATCCTGGTTCTCGATACCGGCTTAGACAAATCAAGAACTTCCCGGTACTCGGGAATGTCTCGATCAAGATTTCGATTCTCATTTTACCAATAATCTGCTTCCCACGATCCCAGTGTGAGGCTTAACACTTTGCTGTACTGTTTACTGCTTTTGCTGTACTGTTTACCACTTTGCCATAAAGTTCTAATTCTGATGTAATACTGATGTCAATTGTCACTGTATCCCATTCTTCCTTTTTTGGTCACAATCTGCAGGGGACAATTCTGATTGGCAAGGCAACCAATTCTGTTTGCCAGGTGCCAATTCAGAATTGAGGGCATGGGATAATTCTGATTGGTTTCCAGGGGCCAATGATAGCCATTACAGTGCCATTTCCCCCCTCATGCTGTTGACTTTGAAGCTTCTTCTAGGGGTAAGTGCGTGCATGGCATGTGCAAAACGTCTATCTTGGCGGGATGTAACATGGAACTTCTACATAGTATTTCTGTGTTTCTCAAATTCTCACAGTTTGCTGATCTCATCATGGGCATGCCCCCCCCTTTTTTTTTTCCCCTTTGGCAACCTGTCTAGGAATTGCAGATGAATGGCATCTGGCATGGATAAGGCTGCCTGATTCACAATCCTCCTTCTCCATGGATCCATTCTCTTCCTCTATTTCTTTCTGGCTGGGGCAGCCAGCGTTTGGAGATTGCACATGCCTAGGTGGCATGGCATGGACTGGACTGTCTGATTCACAATCCTCAGCCATCCTGGCCTCAGATCAATGCTACACCCTGACTGCATCCCAGTTTGGGGTATTCTGCTCCTTTTCTCTGGATCTCTTGCTATATTTCTCTCTGGGCAGGACAGCCTGCATTTGGGAATGGTAGATGACTGGGTGGCAAGCATACGTCTTTTCTCAGAAAGGAATTCAAGTAAACAACTAATGGACAAAAACCTGGAAATAAAATAGTACCCTCGGTAATGCGGTAACTGGTAAACAGTACCTTAACGGTAAATGGTACATGGTAAGTAGGCAAACCAGGATGGTATTCTGTGCTATTCAGGTATCATGAAATCGCATCAATATCGAGAAACAGTCAAGAAATCGACCATATTTCTCGATAAAGTGAAATTTCTCACAAGTAGCATTTTAGTTGCTCACTTCAGGTCTAGCTCTGTACTCTCCACTCCCTACTGTGAGCAAGGTGTACGTTTACAACCTACCCCTCAGTTGTTATATTGTTCTTGCACAGGCAAACTTTTACATTCATCCATGGGAAGTTTGTCTTAGTAATGACTGAGTAAAAACTGAGTAAGAATTTAAGGATTTTGGCCAAAGACAATAAAATCTTACTATTATAAAATAGTTTTCTCTTATCAAAGCAAGTTTCCAGAAGATACAAATCCCACAATTTAGATACAATGCATGTAAAAACTCAGTGAGTGTAACCATAAAAATGATGACACAAATGTGGGTATGATGACCTCCCTGATGATATTTAAATGTACTTAAGATGATTCAGTAGACTGTAAATTAACAGGCCTTACAGGTAATATATTGGACATGGTCTGATGTGTAATTCTAGTGTCTAATTATTTGTAGGAAAGTTATTGGCCAGCTTGGCTCATACAAGAGCAGGTGTTCCAGAAGCAATTACTTCTTTGGGAACCATCCAGCATCTTTGTTATCATTTGTACTCCAAAAAAGAAGAGGTAGAATTCTAGTTTTACTAAAAGAATATTCAGGGACCCATGTTCACTGCATTTTTCCTATTACCACCAATGGGGAAAACTCAATGAAACATGGGCCCCTGGGAATGTTTGAGTTTTTAATATGAATCAAGTGTGTTTACTTGCACAATTAGCTGTTAAAGTTTGTTATATATTAACTGATAGAAACATGTTTTAAGAAATGAGTGTATAAACATAGTGTATAATAAATAAGGAAATTTTAATTGTCCTGGCAAAACGTCTAGAGCCTGATCCTGAAAACTCCCATTGACTTAAATTGATGTTTTTAAAAGGAAACATAATATTGAACTACTAAGCACATATGTACTTACCACACATGTTTTCAGCCCCTTTTTGTAACCCCTTTTCTATACTACAGTGGTGTGCATTTTTCTAGGCTTTTACAACAAGGCAGTTCTCTTCATTTCTTTATAGTTCTAAAACTATGAATTTAGGCTGTAATCCACAAACAGCTTACTCCAGAATGACCTTCACTGGGGCTACTCCAGAGTAAGTGATTTGTGGGACACAATTTTAAGCTTAGTTTGCATATTTTTTTTAATACATTTTAACTTATTTCAAACTTTACAAGTTATATTCTGTCCCTCTACCATCATAATCCTCAAAGTGTTCTATTGGCATAAGCACCATTGGAACAAATGGGGTTTGCGCTGGTAAAGTGCTGAGAACCAGGATGTAAATTTCAAAACATAGATCTGGCATTTTTCATAGTCAATAACATCAGTGTTGTTTGTAAAATGGTTTTTAACTTTTTGCAAAGAGCTCCGAGTGTCTTGTAAGGCAGGGGAGGTGCTATATAAATTAATAATAAATAATATTAAGATCACAAACACATTAACCAGAAGTGTCTTCGCTGTTTTTAAAATAAATATATTTTGCTATAGAATAATAATAATAATTAATAATACACACTATTATACTATAGCAAAATATATTTATTTTAAAAACAGCAAAGATACATCTGGTTAATGTGTTTGTGATTTTAATTATTACTAGCATAATACTAAATGATATATATTTACATTTACATTTTAAATTTCTATCTCTCCGTGTCCCCAAGCTGGAGTGGGTGAGAAACTGAGAATGGCTTTACAAAACAAAATAAGCAACATACAAATTACAATAAAATACAGTAACTACAAATTACAAAGTAGTGAATCCCACCTTCACCTCAAATAAAGATTTTTTT
>QEPC01013547.1:1725001-1737870 GCA_003113815.1 Sphenodon punctatus
GGCTGCCCTCTTCCAAAATGACACCGACGCTGCCGGAGCCATTTTGGATAAGGGTTGCACATGCCCAGAATGGCCTCGGTGGCCATTTTGCACATGTACGCTGCCCAGCCAGCAGTGTTTTCACGTTTCTCTGGACCTGCGGACCAAAGAAGAAGAGAGGGAGACGGCCTGGCTGCTCATCAGGGGAGCTGGCTCCACTGCCAGTGACTGGGCCTGCTCTGCTTCTGGCTGGTGGTGGTAGTTGGCTCCACTGCCAGGCGGCCAGGCCTTCTCCGCTGCTCCGCATTGACTTCAATGGGAACATAGGATCCAAAAACTGAGAACCAAAAGCTGCCCACTTTTTGGATCCTTCAGTTTTAAACTATCTGGCTGTTTCATTTAAAACCGAAACCCCCACCGTGCTCTGAGAGAGGGGCTCTGCCCTTAGGCTAGGAAAGAACTAAAGCTGGTACCATACAAGATTGCTCCCTCTGACCAGAATTAGATCTGGCTAACTTAAAGGAACTGGCGCTCTCAAGTTTCCCCCCCTCTGACAGGACGTGACATAATACTGTAAGTACTTCCTGGTTTTGTTTTGAATTGAAATGTTTAAGTGATTTAATAAATATATATAGTGTTTAAAAATGGGTAGAAATATTTAGCAGCTAGGCTGCAGCTATTTCTGTCTCACTGTAGCTATAGCCCTCCCAGAGGGGAGGGGCTGATTCTACTGCTGCTCATTGTCAGCGGGGAAGTGGCAGTTATGGAGTGTCCATTGAGGTGATGGGTAGCTGTGAGGGAGAAGGATAAACAAGCCTCCTGAGGGAAAAGGAGCAGGCTCTCAGGAAAGGAGGTGCTACCCTTGGCGGCAGCTGGAGAGAGCACTCTCCCAGAGCATACAGGCCACAGGGTGACAGCCAGACAGATCCAGGAACAAAGGTTGATACATACAATGATTCCCTCAGGGATCTACAAGCCTTTCAAAGCCTGAGGAAAAGGCTGTGGACTCGACAGTTTCAGCTACTTGAATCTGTGAGAAACAGGCATCACTGGGTGTTTTTACACGCACCTAATTTCTCCTGGACTTCGAAGGCTGAGTGTGGTCTACTTGTGCATCAGGAGTCCCCTTTCCCGCCCGCCGGCTATCGCCCGGGTGCCATTGTAAAGGGCGGCGCCCAGCAACATTCTGTATGTTTCATGAGCCAGACTTATAAGTCCTTGGTAGCAGAGGACGTACAAGTCTGGGTCACAACACATGCAGAAGTTGACAGACAACACTATTTACAATGGCGCCTGGACAACTTCGGGGGGTGAGGGGGGGAGTGTTTAAACTCCCCATGCATGCGTTCACCAAACCTAGATTTTAAAGTGGAGGATAAATCAGGTGTGTGTAAAAATGCCCACTGTGTGAAACCTAGTAAAGGTATAGGAGGCAGTGGTTTTAATCCTTTCTTTTTATTTTTCTGCCCCATCCCATCTTTTCCCCTTCCCTTAATGTCCTTATTGATTATGTTGCTATATTTAAATAAAATCTTTTGTTGTTCAGTCTGACCAAAGATCTCCCTCAGAGTCCCCGAGGTAAGGTAACCACCTCACGAGCCTTGAGTGGTGAGGGCCAAATCTCCACCTCTCTGACACAGGAATTAGACCATGCAAGTTTAAAGAGGCAGACTCGTTAAAAGCAAAAGCTTTGTAAAATAAATAAATAAATAATGGGAACTTTCTCCTCTTCCAAGGGACATACAGAGAGCTAAGAAAATGATTACGGGCTCTTCCCTACTCCTAAATTAATTTTTTTAAGTTGTCTCACACCCTTCAAGAGATTTCTATTCTAAGACTGTTCCTACCTGTCTAAAGGCAGAGGAGTCAATTCAAGTATCCTGCCCAAATTTCAAGCTGAAATCTACCTCCTCCTGGTAAGAACAAGGAGCATCCCCAGTGTTCACATACTAGACAGAGAGTTACAGAAAGAACCCCATTTTGCTATGGCGTGCACAAACAATATGGTCCCTGTTCCTAGAAGTTCACAGTCTAAACTTATGCCACAGCATGACAGGCAGAAGATGTAAACCAAACTGGTGGGAAGTTTGTTTGTTGTTTTTTTGTGTTTTGTTTTTTAAATTGATTTTCAAAAAGTGGACCTATTTTGAGTTTTAAACAAATACATTCTGAGTAGGATTTTTAGAAATGTCCAGCATTGGCCATAAAACTATAGGTAAAGGCATCCACTTCAGTGGAACTTCTTACATGCTTAAAGTTAAGCCTATACATAAGTGTCTGCAGGCTAGAGCCAAAAATATTTACCAATACAAATTAAAAAATCTCACTTTTCAATTTTTGTAAATTCATAAGTGTAACAGAGTGGGTCCCTGAGGGCTTTGTGCTGTCAGGATCCAACCCCCAAAGACCCAAGCAGGATCTTCACTTATAAGAGTTTTTATTCTACAAAGTATTTCCATCACCATAGAATACACCCCATCTTCATGTACACATACATACATACATGGTCCATCCCATTTAGGCAGTCTCTCCCGTACAGTCTCTTGCACTTGAGCCTCTCTCTTAGGCTCTGCTGATCAGCCATCTTCACACCTTCCTTGCTGCTGCCTCCCTCACCAAGCTCCCAACTCTCCGGTCCAGCCTCTCCACTTAAGCTGCCTGGTCTCTCAAGCAGAGCTCCTATTCTACTTCTGCTTTTCCTTGGTCTCGCCCTTGGCTCGGCCCAGCGCAGCTTAGTCTCTTTAGGCCTTGGGCTGGCCTTGCCACGCCCTGACACAGCTGTCCCCACTCAGACCCTTAGTTTTCTAAGCTTAGAGGCCCTCAGCTGTGTCCCTTAAAGGGCCAGTGTCTGCTACAATAAGAAATGCAGGAAATATAGAAGACTCAAGGCCCTCCACGTTAAAAAGCCAAGAAAAAAAATTAGAAGAGTTGCACATAAATTCTAAAATTGTTAATCTTTTATTTTCAGTTTGGAGATAAATGGAGGAGCACCTGCAGTTCCTATCTATACTAAAGGTAACTCTCTATTTGCCTGTAGCTAAGTTAATATACTTAATTTATGAACTTGTGAACCTAAAATTGTGATCAAACATCTTAAGCATGGGAATCTGCAGAAATAATTTTCAACAGATACTTAAAAATTTCTTCCAGTGATGATATATTTATCTTATTCTAGGCATGTCATTTCCTTTCCAAGCAAGATACAATCTATTAAATACCATTTCCTACTTTGCAAACCACAGATATATTGCTTTTGTAAGAAGATTCTTGAAGTTAGGTGAAGGCGGGACAGAGGTAGATATAAAACTACGCAATTTCGTTATCTCTACATATATATATGTAGTGATAACGAAATTGCGTAGTTTTATCTAATCTAATCTATCTAATAGTTATCTTCTGGTGGCAGTGACCTCAATATAAATCTGGGGCTCTCTCTTTTTAAAAAGAAAACAAAGCTTGCTGTATCACAGACTCAAGGATAAGAATGCCTTATTTTGCTGATAATATAAATTCATAACAAATTAATACACTATTTTCACGTTCCATCTAATATTTAGGATTAGTTGCAAATGTAACTCTCAGAAAAGCTTTTCTCTCTCTAAGGCTTAAGGTAATGGCGACCGAAGTTTTATATGGTCGCTATTTAGTGTGCCACTTAAGGATCGTTTGTGTATCTGTGGCTCGAATCAAGGGGAGGACCTGGTGCATTATCTTTTACAATGTCCCTTATATGCACGTCCCCGAGATCAACTATTTAAACTGACCAATGCTAGATCTGAGTGCCCCCCCCCTTCGACTGATGGTATATTTCCTCTCTGACAAGAGAGTGGAGATGACAAACGCTGTAGCCAGCTTTGGAATAGTGGCCAACAGACTCACACTGCTTTTAGAAAACGCCTCCTGAGCCATGCATTAAGAGAGAAGTCGTGCCGCGCTGCCGGAAGTGACGTGCTCTCCGTTGCTGGCAATGGCTGGAGATGCGGCGCTTTGCAGAGGCGCATTCTAGAGATCTGAAAATTGAGCTCTCTAGAACATGCCTCTGCAAAGCGCTGCATCTCCAGCCGCTGCTGTTGCCGGCAACGGGGAGCACGTCACTTCCGGCAGCGTGACGAGGCTTCTCTTAACGTGCAGCTCAGGAGGCGCTTTTCAGCGCCTCATCTAAAAACGGTGTAATAATGCGGCAGGTTAAACTGCAGGAAGGTCTTCCCTAAGCCCATAAGGGGCTTCTATTATGAACTATAGTATTTGTTTTATTTTTGTCCTTCGGATTTGCCATATCTTGTTTTATTCATGTGAGTATTTGTTTTTATGTATTTTGTAAATTCCTATGTGATGTATAGTTGTCATGGCTATATGCCAGTACAATAAATTCAAATTAATTCATTCAATATTTTCACTATTTCCAGAGAGGTCACGAAGTAGTTGTGGCAGAAGACAATTTAAATCTCATCCGAAGGATTCTCTTCTTTTGATGCCCATATCTACTCACTTAATGGGAAGATTAAGAAGCTCAGACAAACCCCGTACCTGGACATCTGGCCTTTATTCATTTCCACATGCAACATCATCAGACATCATTAAAGTTTCAAGACCAAGAATTGTTAACATCACCATGCTCCACCCCAAAATCCCAACAAATGAAGCTTGACATCAGTCGATCACAATGCAGCAACAAAATATCTGCATCAAAGGCAAATAGCCTGTTAGTTGGGGGATATTCTTATGAAACAGGAATTCTCAATGCCCATTGTTAATACACTTAAAGTGGTGTATAGTTTTGGCAGGTCACAGCTCATTCTATAAAAGAGTTGTTCCAAAAAGGAAACCCGTCCATTAATAATTAAAGACTGTGCAGCAGTAGTAGAGAATAAATGCATTGAAAATCATATCTGAAATGCAATCATTGAAATGCTGTTCAGGATGTTTAATAAATGAGTGTGCAGTAGGGCACACCATAATTGGGATGCTGGTCCTTTAAGGCAATTAGCACGGGCAGGCTGCAGGTGCTAGCAGAGGCTCTGGTGCCAGGTGCATTGAAAGACAGCACCTGAGGCCACCCAGCTGAGTTTGGGCACGAGTGAGCCAGCTCACAGCTAAAAGCCAGAGCTAAGGGCTCAGTCAGGGGACAGACGTGGCACAGGTGGCAGAAACTAGGTGGGAGCTCTGCCTCAGAGTAAGAGACTTGGGAAAGGCAGACAGGAGCTGCATGGACTCTGGCTTCAAGAAAGCCCTGTTTAGAGGGGGATTGTCTGAGCTGAAGGCGTAGCTGGCTCCAGGCCAGTCCCACCTGGAGCCAGCAGAGCTGTGAGTAATGTGGGTACTGCCGATGAGATATGGACTTTATATATAGAAAAGCTGTGTAATAGTGATGGGACATCGGATTGGGAAATAAAGAGACTTGAGCTGGAGAATTCCCAGACAGAGCGTGAAATTTGGGCAGTATCCTGCCAATACTTCCCCAGGCCTCCTTGTCCCTGTTACAGAATGCAGTTAAGTTTTTCTTTCTGATTCTACACTGCCTACCATCACTGTATAAGTGCTGAGCACTTGTACCTTCTACATATAAAAGCAACCAAATCCTCCTACTTATTTTTACCATCTTCAGATCGCTGATTTTGAGTGTGTGTATCTCCACTCACAGAATAAGTTTTTTAAAAGTATTCTGGAGTTTTAAAATCAATGGGATGCGACAGGGACTGAGTTATGATATGGTATGAATATATGTAATCTCAGCTCTGATTACTTTGGAAACCATTTTATGAAACCAATTGGTGTTTGGTGTCTATATGATGTTACACATTGGAATGGTTAGTTCTTAATTGTTGGAACTAAAGAAAAGGTTAACTAATAAACTGAACTTATGAACTGATTCAACTAATGCTGATTCAACTAATGACCTGATCCAATTTTATTATAATTGCTATTGAGTTATCGCTTGTCTACAACTTTGATGCGGTTTAGCAGTCAATTGCTCCCATTGGAGCTGATGTAATTTATGTACTGACTCAATTTCTCTAACATTGTGATTTATATTCTTTTATATTGCTAGTATTTATGTATATTATTAGTGGCATAATTTATACTTTTTTATTGCATATTTTGTTGCAGTTAATCAGTTACATATATTCACAGTGACATTGTAATTTTCAATTCATGAGGATTTAGTTCGGGTGCAGTCTGTGAACTTTGTCCTTTCTTTTTTTGTGTGTTTTGGAGGACTGCCTTCCCCTTTTTTGTCTTTGGTCTATATAAAGTTACACACTGGAATGGTTAATTCTTAATTGTCAGAACTAAAGAAAAGGTTAGAATAAAAACTTATTAAAATGTATTGGAAGGTAATTCAAGATACCAAAGGGTCAGATGATGCTATCAGGTCTGATACCAAAACACTGGACAAATTTACATAAGGTTACGTGACACATGACGCGTCTCCAGGGTGCGGGTGTGACACTGAGCAGGTTCCCATGGAAATTTGCCAGAGACCAAGGTGAAAGAAAGGCATGAGGCTACTTAAAGAGTACTTGGGCAGCACCTGGAGTCATTCATTCTACACTTTAAACTTAGCTGTTATTAGTGTGTGAAGATGAGCAGCCAGCCTGTCTTACTGGTATGGCAGACAAAGTCTTTGCTTTTTAAAGTGATCTTTAAAGACTTGAATTGATCTAGATCATGAGGACTTATGATTTGATGAGCATTTAGCTAAGGAAATTGGTAAGTCAAGCTAACATTGCATATTATTTCTCTTTTATTTCATTCACGCAGATTTTGTATAAGCTCTGATAACTATTGACAATTTAAAACTTTTTAAAAAAACTTTCTCTTTATAAACTGGTGTCTGCATGCCACTGGAGTAAAGACAGTCTTGGAAAATTCTCAGACATCATAATGAGATGGACCTGAAATGGCTGATAAATTTGTGATCAAACCATCTCCAAGATACAGGTGGAACTGAGTTTACACATGTAGGCTGGCACGCTCTGGGATTGAGCAATAGCCATGAGCAAACTGAGGCCACTTTCAAACCCCCCACCCCCCATGCATATTTTGGCTGCAGAAGGGAATGCGCAGCCAGGATATGCGTGGGGTGCTGCCGGTCTGAAAGTCTCCCCTGCGCGGCTTTGCTGGCAGACACACGCAGGGATGCAGAGCAGGAAATCCATCTCTGCATCCCTGCGCGTATCTGCTGGCAAAGCCGGGCATGGGTGCTTTCAGACCAGCCAGTCCCCGCGCATATCCTGGCTGCGTATTCCCTCCCACAGCCAGGATATGTGGGGTGGGGAGGCGGGAGGTTGGAAAGCGGCCTGAGTCATGGTTAGTCTGGGGCAATGAGGCTGATGGCTAGATGAAGGGGAACCCCCAAGACCTTGGTCACATAGGGACTCCTTCAGATAATATTTTGTGAAATACTTTGAAAATTGGCTCCTATAAAATGTTCTCTATATTTAAAAATACAAAAGGTAATAAGAAGTAAGACTAATAGTTATTATCTATATCTAGAGACCTTCAAATGGGGCTCTCAAATTGTTTTCAAAAAATGGATACTGATTACAGTCCTCTGAACATCACCATGCAGAAATAATACGAGATATCTATACTCTCTCACTTACAGTAACAACCATGCAAGTATGGAAAGCAATAACATTTAAAGTCTTGATTGAAAGCATTTTCTACGGAAAGAATAAATTGTTTTTACATTAATATTACTTTTTTATTATATTTTATTGCATCAAAAAACAAATATACCATACAATTAACTAAATAAAAAACCCTCTTCGGTTTCAAAAACCGTTAAGCTACAACATTGACATAAAACATCAAGTAACATGCATGAAACAAACCAAAAACAAATGCCACAAAACAAGGAAATAACCAGTTAAGTACTCCACCACTACAATCACTTACAAATACTAACGTGTACTACAACTAATATACACATACTCATGTCAAACATCTAACCTAACTACAAAAAGGAGAAAAGAGAAGAAGAAAAAAACAACCAGCCAACCCCATAAAAATCATACAATTTGCAGAATCAACATTAAAACAACATGTACAACATAGGCTATTAACAAAATTCAAACATTAAAACCCACAAAAACACACCAGTAAGCCACACTCCAGTTATGTCCACACCTAAAAAAATCCAATACCATGCCCCTACAAAAAACAACAAATATATACCATGAGACAACTACCCGAAAGAGAAAAAAACTCCTGCCTCTGCACAAAAAAGGTACTTGCCAGGTTGACTATTAAACAACCCAAAAGCATACCTTCAAAACATAGAACCCAACAAACTGGGAAGCGGGGGAGGGAAGTCACACACGTGAAATGATACCTACTTTAAATACAGATGCACAAACATCATTGGGGTAGATGGTGACGGAATCACTTGGCATGATTTCAATGTGCAGATGGGAAGTGAGTTTTTAATATGTTCAAAAAATCTTAATTTATAGTGAGTTATTTGTCATGATAAGCATAATTTGCCATGGGTTAATCTATTCCAATGATGTTTTTGCATTTATATTTAAAGTGGGTATCATTTCATTTGTGTGACCTTTTTTGTTTGTTTATGACTACTGAAAAACGCAAAAATAATAACTGTGGGAGGGAGCAGCATATTAGAGCTGCTGTATCTTTAAGAGGACTAGAGTGGCGCAGAAGCCACGCCCACTCTTGGGTATAAAGCAAGAGGAAGCAGGAAGTGGAACTCAGAAGATGCCTGGAACCCAAGTGGAGCACATCACTGTTGGAGCTAAGGCTTGAGGAGAAGCCATCTGAAAGCTGAACTGAGCACATCTATGCTGGAGAGCCAAGGAACCTGTTGAGAAGCCTAGAGGAGAGAACTGACAAGACGCTCAGTTGTATGAGCCAGCCAGATGACTAACACCTGGTTAGGCCTATGGCAAGTGTGTCTTATGTGAATGGCCAGAGGTTTGGTGCCTGGCCTGATGAGAGACTGTGTTAATAAATGTTTGGTGAAAATGCTGATTCCCAAAGACTATGAATGACTGCTTGTGTGACCTGGGCCAGGATCTTGACAGCACTTACCTTGGCAAGTCCACACCTGCTACAATAAGAATATTTATTGCATGGCCATCGGTCTTAGCACACATAAAAAAAGTATTCAAAGCACAAACAGAATATCTATATCTATATATATCTTATCTAATCTATGTCTATACATGGGGCGAGGGAACCCTAAAATATACCACAATAAAATGGTTGCTGGTGAAAGACATTTTTTCCAGAATTCAGGAGATGAGAGAACACAAATCAGGGAGCTAGACTCCAGGCTCAAAGCAAGAACTGTCATGCAATTCACCTTTGATATAGGGGCATGTTCAGCCAACCAGAGAGATCTAATCTGGTTTGCCTGGGCCAAATATTTGGCCACTAACAAAGATCTGCATTCATTAGGATCCTCTAACAAGATTTGGAGGTACGCCCCGGAGGTTCTTCCAGGAAAGGGAATTAATAGTGGGTGAATTAAACTATCCCTCACCTCCCCCTATAGCCTACAATAAAGCAATATATGCTGCACAGTTTCTACATCCCCCGAGCTGCAGGGGCAAAGTCGATCCACAAAGGGAATAGATCTGTAACGCCCCTCTAAAACTGTTGAAGGTAGAGCACTCATACAGGCTTGAAGGAACAAAATTCTGTGGTTGTTCACTGAAAGGTTATCCAAATATTGAGCGAAAGAGCCCTTTGATGGTGCATGTGGAAGGTAAGAAAAAAGAAACGGAACAAGATTTAATTTCACTATACCAGTCTACTGGTCCAAATCCAATAACCTCATCTTCAGTTCGATCTTGCCCTTGAGATACCCCTGGGCAATCACATATGGCACTGAAAAGTCCAAAAGGTTCAGCTTCTGCTGAGCCTGACCCCAGGGTGTATACTTTTCCATTTCCTGGGGTAGGGGGGCTGGGGCCAGTCGACATCGAGGGGGTGCTCAATAAATTTGCTCAATAAACTCAGCGTTTTGTGCATAGCAAAAAGGTATTCCCAAATTCCCAGCTGCCAAGTGCTGGCAGGTATAAATGCAGGTTTGAACCCCCATGGGTGGGTGGGGATATTAGATGCTGGACTGCCTCCCAAAGTCATAATAGTCCAGAAGGAAGAAACAGCTGGTATACTTCTTCCCATGGTTCGCAGAGAAGTCATGACAGGGGACAGGATTCTGTCTCGTAGATTGTAAGCCCTTTGACTGTAGGGACCTGTCTATAACTATTGATTGTACAGCACCAGGTACATTGCTGGCACTATATAAATAGTAACTAATAATAATAATGCCTGCATATTAAGTTTATGTGCTAAACCTGTGAAGGCAGCCTGCAAGCCCATGAAATACACACGTGAAGCCCATGAAATACAAATGCCCATTTATTAGGCTGTGCACACTAAACACATGAGTGGGGGCTGCACAGACTAAACCTGGACTGCAGTGGGTTATCTTGTTTAACACTCCGGCCCTTTTCAAAGGGGCACGAGTGGGGGGGGGGGGGGGGTTGACGTCTGGGGGGGTGTTCCCACAGACCCCCATCCATCTCCACACACGGTTTATTATCAATGAAAACTGCAATTGTCTGTGGCCCTTTTGAAATGGATGCCCCGACCCCCGCACCCACGTGTGGGGGGGGGGGCGGCATCTGTTTGAAAAGGGCCTCTGAAAGGTACTACTCACATGCTTAGGATGCTAGATGCTGAAGTGTTCATCGCTGTGCAAGATCAAAGCCATTGTGATAACAGATACCACAAAAATTATATACTGAAATAAAATAGACAAACACATAAAGACATGACATTGAAAACTAAAGTTCAAATCTTCACCCAACATAGGTGAAGATCAAATATGTATCAAATATGTGGTAAATAAAATTATTAGGCCTGATTCAGGAAAACATTCTTAAATGCTTTTTTGAAAAGGAGTGCTTTTAATTAATAGCTATTCCATATTTAGGTTTTGTCATAGAGTACAGTGGGGCAAATGGTTGCTTACAATCATGGCTGACAACTTTCTGATATCCTTATAAACATCTCCAATGCATGTGCTTCTTCCCTCTAACCTCTCCGAATCACTTAACTATTTATAAAACATAACCTTAATATAAACTGTGCCTGTTTACCTCATACTTTCCTGTCTCACAGCTTCTTTCTTCTAAATTACCTCTTGGTAGTTCTTACAACATTGCTGGTTTGTTGCTTGCAGTCTGTTCCAAATACAGCAACATATTTGCTCCTTGATTTGACTAATCATGGTCATTTTATGATTCTCCTGCATGCTTTACACTGTGCCTGTAAAGTGTGTGTGTGGGGGGGGCTTGGGGGTTGACTAAGTAGCGTCTATTATAAAGCTTCAAACTGTATGGGTCCTGGCTATAAATCAAGCCTTCCAGCTTGAACTTCTTCCTAATTGATAAATGCACTCAGTTATATCATTTGCCCTTTAAAAAGAGGTGTTGCATCAACATGGTAGCTTTGCAGACTGTTTACTTTGTAGACTCCTAGAATCACAGCCTGATTTCCATAATAACTTATTTTTGCTCTTACAAGTCTTCAGGCAAAATTATGGTTGTAGCAAGCTGCAGCAGAAGTGGACTGCTATCCCTTTAAGAGGGATAGCAAATGCCAGCCAGGGACACAGCTTGCTGAGCTGCCAGTGCAACACCTGAGCAAGGACGGCACTGGAGTGGTATAGACAATTGAATGAGGGTGTGGCCGAGTCAGCTCTAAGAGTCGAGGCTTCTCTTTAGGGACTAAGTGCATGGGCATGCTTCCTGAGGACTAGCAGAGATGAGAAGCTAAGCCCCTGATCATACCCAGGAGAAACCAGAGTTGGTAGAGAAACAAAGTCGCTGAGCATGCTCAGTAAGGGTATTTTCACAAGGACAGTTAGTCAGGACTAATTAAATGTGCTCCAGACTAGGTTGTCCATCTGAATGCTGTCAACTGTGTTTTCTAGTCTGGAGTAAGGAATAATCATAGTTATTATAAAACCTCAGTTGCTGGGGTTTATAACAACTGTTCTTAAACCAGTCAGGACTAATGTCTGTCCTGAATTACAAGTGCTTATTAGTCCAGACTACTTGACTATACAGTAGTTATTGCCACAGAGTTCAATGGCAAGACGCTCTAGGCATTTTATGCCTCTATGGTTTGTAGGATCACATGAAGTGACGTTTCAGTCACAGAAAACATCGCGATGGGATGCCCGAAAATCAGTGCAGGATTGAAATACAGTCAGAGACTCTAAACACCATGCTAACTGCAATGTTCTGTTCATATGGCTAGTCCAGGCTACTTTTTCCATCTAAAAAGGTAACACTCTGTTAGTGCAGACTAATAAACACCAGAGTATATACAAACTAGTCCAGACTAGTTTCTCCATGTGAAAGAGAGGGCTGATCTGAGCATGGCAAAGGCCTATAAAGCCTCAACAGGCCAGTTGCCTGGGGAAGCCAAAGGAGAAGGACCTCCTGAGAGATCTCTGCCTGAGGCAGGAGTTGGTAAGGCTTGGGAAGCAGAGAGACTGTTGAGTCAGGGGTTTGCTGGGCTATAAAGGGAGTGTTTTATCCAGAAACCGGAGAGCCAAGAAGGGACTTTGGGTTGCCAGAGGACTGTTTCCTGTCTGTGAGAACTATACGTACTGATAGAGGGTGCTTTTATACGAGTGGGTTGCAGTTGCAGACCTGCTCGTGCCATTTTTCAAAATCCCGCAAGGCAGGATTATACGTGACGATGGATGCAATGATACGCATTCAAGGCAGCCGCGTGTTGTTTGCTTAACGTGAACTAAATACCTCACACACCGAGGTATTCAGTTTACGGTCGGCAAACATCGTGCAACTGCCATTAATGCACGTGATCACGTCCATCATCAC
>QEPC01013547.1:1759029-1830722 GCA_003113815.1 Sphenodon punctatus
GTCGAAAGGCCCGTCACATCTGAAATTACCCTAAGTTCCTAAAATTAGTGTTGCTTCAAAGTGGAGAAATAAAATTAAAATACAACTTCTATATGTATATTGTATTGTATACCCTAGGATAACTAAAACAATATTCTGGAAAGCAAATTAACTAAATTGTTCCAGACCATAAAGAATTATACAATCTAAAGTCCTTTTAATAAGAGATGCAGCCATGCATGCCCACGTAGGGGCCTGTGTGGGTATGTGTAGGTGAGTCCCATTCGTATAGCAGTGGGTGGGTGGGCATGCATGTGTGCTCCTCGTAACATGCACGCCCACCCACCTCCACCCACGCAGAGAGCAACCGGCAACAATGCTGATTGCTTCATGCATGAGGATACGTGGGGGATGGGTGTGCACAAGCACGCACACTGACCATCCCCCCAGCATGGCCCATTTCAAAAGGGCCTAAGTGTGTTTCAGTCAGGTAAAGGCCATCCCTCCTTTAATAAAGCATCATATAAAAGCTATAAATTGAGCTATATTCGAGGCCTGCTCCTGGAGCTGTGTCCTGATAGTTATCTGTGCTCAGAAACCACCCGTTGGGGATCCTGCCTTTGTACCTTAAGTCAGCGGGTGATCAGACTTTTGCTGTGATGGGCCCCGCAGTGTGGAACTCACTCCCTCCAGATGTCTATCTCAGTTCCTCCTTACTCACCTTTAAAAATCACCTGAAGGCTTATTTGTTCTCTAGGTGCTTTTAGGATCCACTGCTGGTTCCTCTTAATCTGTGTTCTCCTCCCTTTCCCCCCTCCCTTTTAAATGATTTTAAAATTGATTTCTGTATAGATTGTATATTGTTTCATATTTGTTTTATGTTGTAAAGTGCTCTGAGTACTATTTGGCGGGAGGGAGGCACTATAGAAATAAAATTATGATTATAATTATTATTATAAATACTACTTGCATTAATTAATGTGCCCAGCTAATCCTGGGTACTCAAATTAATTACCAAAATATACAAATTCATTTTTATTTATTTATTATATAGCACCCCCGTCATGGCATTTGGAGCACTTTACATAGAACAATTTAACAGAACTTTTTTAATCCTTACAACAACCCTGTGAGGTAGGTTATGCTGAGATAATATTGTGACTGACCCAAGGTCATCCAGTGAGTTTCTGGCTAAGGCGAGACTTGGCCTCCCCCTATCTCCCCATTCAGGTACTGTGCACTTAGCCACTACACCACACTGGCTCTCAAAGGTATTCTCCCTTTCCCTCCGCCTCCACAGCAACACACAAGGTGCAGGTGGGCTTCTCCGGGAATTGAACCCAGGACCTCTCACACCCTAAGCAAGAATCATATGACCTTTATAGACAAGTGATTATCCAATCTGTTACTGGATGCCTGGAATATGCATTATTTCATATAAATATGGCTAGAAAAAAAATAAGACGCTATAAAATTTAAACAAACTTTTACACAGGGCAATTCCAGTATCAGAATTTTCTGGAGACACGTCTCTACTTCTGAGCGTAAGAAAAAAAGAAATCCATGCTGAAAATTATACAGCCAATATATGAATCTGTCTAAGGTTGATAAATGAACCCCTACTGAAATATTACCTTGTCAAGCATGTCACCTGGTGCTATATCCAATGACTGTCCAAGCAGAAGAAAATCTGAAACTCCTTGTGCCACTGCCAGTATACAGTGGCCTCCAGAGAGTAGAAGAACTAAGAAAGGAAATTCCACTGGGTTTGTTAGCCTTATTGTAAGCGCATGTGCTTCCATATGATGGATGGGGATGAAAGGCTTCTTATATTGATCCACCAGTTTTAAACTATATTCTAATCCCACTCCAAGGCTTAAAGCGAGTCCTGGTTTTGTAGTAGTTGCTATAGCAGAGAGTTCATTTGGAGAAATCCCACTAGCCTCGAGTGCTTTTTCTACTATTCGAGTGATGTTTTCTCTGTGAAGTTGTTGTGCCACTGGAGGAATAATTCCACCTGTTCTAATTAGAAACAAAGTTCTATTAAATGTCCCTATTTATTAATGTGCCAGACTGAATCTTAGAAATGAAAGAGAAAATAACTTTTAGTGCTCTGAATCTAGGGCTATTGTTCTCTACAGTATATTCTGCAGAGCTTTGCATAAGTGAACCATGCAGTGGGGATACCGTTGATTCCACTAGGTCATGAAAGAATTTGTTAGTGGCAACCCCATTTGATTTTAGCCTTTGGTTATACCAGAACAATTTCTAAAGGCTGATGCTCTGATACAGCAATCCTCATTTCTCAGCAATTTAACAGGTACTGCTCATTTTCTAAATTTACCTTCTTCAGGAACGGGATAAAATTAAACAGCATTCTTTTCAGGAATAGTGATGGTGGGGTATTTCTTTAAACTTGTTTTTCAGAACCCGTTCACATTTAATAAGACCAAAGATAGCTGTCTCAAGACGGAATGATTAGGGGAGAAAATGCTGTAGGTGAAAACTCACAGTACTTCTTATCCCCACTTTGCTTTATAACTACACAAGACAGCTCATTAAAAAATCTTTAGGCACGTCTGTTTGGTATTTAAGTATACAATTTCCATAATGTGAGAAAAGAGAATTGGTCACATACCTCAGTGAATTCTTTTCTCTCCTGCTTCCCAGATAATACTCCGCACGGGTAGCTCTCCTCTTGACCTCCTTAAATTTTCCCTTTGCGCATGCGCATCAAGCTACCCTGTTGCTTCAGTCAGCATCATAGTCGAGGACCGACCCACTAAAGTCTCATCTTAAAGGTAAAAACAACTAACAGCAGAACCCATGATAGTAGCTCCGGCAGCAGCAGTAGGAAAACTGACCCTAATGTCTTGACATAGTAGGACCCCCTGCAGATGATTTCCTAAATCCTTGTGTCCTTCTTAGGTAAATCTTTAGTGTTCTGCGCACATCCAACGTATGCCACATTTTTTCCCGAGGATGAGTCGGGTTGGGGCAGAAGGACGGCAACACCAGGTTTTGAGACCTATGGAAAATAGAATTTACCTTGGGAATAAAGGCTGGGTCTAAAGACAGGGTTACTTACTGCTTCTGGAAAACACAGAAATTAGTCTCCATAGATAGGGCCCCTAGCTCTGAAATCCTCCTAGCTGAAGTTGCTGCTATCACAAAAGCAACCTTAACTGAGAGAAAGTAGAGAGAGACCCTGCTGAGGGGTTTGAAAGGCTCCCTCGTAAGGGCGTCTAAAACCAAATTCAGGTTCCATGAGGGGTATCTGTGCACAGCCGGAGGAGAAATAACCCTGGCTGCTCCGATAAACTGTCTTACATGCCTATGAGCTGAGATAGGTCTGTTAAGTACAGCTCGTAACACAGAATCTAGGGCAGAAGTCTGTCTGGCCAAGGTATTTGGTTTGAGACCCTTGTCTAGTCCCACCTGGAGGAACTCGAGAACCTCAGGGATCCCAGCTCTACACGGATCCTTTCCCTTAGCCCTTAAACTATTGGAGAAAACCCTCCAGGTGGTCCTGTATGCTCTCCTAGTGGCTGGTCTCCTAGACAGCAATAAGGTCGAGAGCATGGACTGAGTAGCCCCTACATCTTAATGCTGCGCACTCAACTTCCACGCTGTCAGTCTCAGCAGCTGGAGGTTGTCGTGAAGCACTGGACCCTGGTGAAGGAGCGCAGGATGCGTTGGTAACGTCATGTGTGGTTGTTGGTTTAACTCTATTAAATCTGAAAACCAGGGTCTTCTGGGCCACCATGGGGTTATCAGAATCACCTGGGACTGTTCCATGTGAATCTTTGCAATCGTCCTCCCTATCAGAGGAAAAGGGGGGAAAGCATATAGTAGTCCTCATGGACAAGGTTGGTTTAGAGCATCCACTGCCACTGCCCCTTGAGCTCGAGTCTTGCTCATAAACAGAGGAGCCTGGTTGTTCTCCGGAGAGGCAAATAGATCCATTCTCCTTCGGTCGAACCGCTGCTAGATCTGCTCGAAGGCCTCCCTGTCTAGGGCCCATTCGTGGGGGGTCTATCAGTCAACGACTGAGCCAATCTGCTTGTATATTGTCCAGTCCCCTGATCTGTATGGCCTTCAGGGACAGTAAGTGTTTCTGGGCCCAGCGGAGGAGCTTGGTCGCCTCCTGATGTAATGAAAGGGATCTTGAGCCCCCTTGATGGTTCACGTATGCTCTCGCTGTAGTGTTGTCCGTCTAGATCAGCACGTGCTGCTTCTGAAGAGATGGGGCTAACTGGGCTAACGCTAGATGGATGGCCTTCAAATCCAGAAAATTTATGCTTCTGGCCGCATCTGTCTTGTTCTAGACTCCCTGGACCGACACTGACCTCGAGTGGGTTCCCCATTCCATCAGACAGGCATCTGTTGTGACTGTTATTCTAGAGGGCTCTATCAGAGGAATTAAAACGTCTCTGGTTTTAACCACCAAGACATTGAGCGTGCTAAATGTGGTGGTGAAAGGAGAACGAGTGAGCAGGCTCCCTGTTACGTTGAGGCTGGAACTTTCTGAACCCCCCTGAGCTGCCCCCAAACCTAAGGGACGGCCCCTGAAAGGGCTTTTTCTTGGCTGAAAACTGTTGGAGTGTTTTAGTCTTCGCTTTTTCAGTTGCGTCTCCTAGCACCTTATCTAGAGACATACCAAACAGTTTACTTCCCTTGTATGGCCCCCCTACCAGCAGGTTCTTTGCAATGGCGTCCCCCTGCCACGACCTCAACCAAATTCTCCTTCTGGCAGCCACGCAGCCCGCTACTGAGCGAGCTGACCAAGTCATGGAGTCCATCGTGGAATCATCCAGAAGAAATGTGGCAAGGAGGATGCGCGAAGAGAGAGCCTGCGTTCTGTTTTGGGGTCCTGGAGTTCCTGGAACCAAGCCAGGAGGGCTCGCGCCACATATGACAAGAGTATACTAATCTTTAGACAGTTCACTGAAGAATAGATCTCAGGATTCCATGTATGCCAGCACCCTCCTAAGGGTCGTGTCTACTACCCTGTCAGTAGGGTCCCTGTGGGAGATGTCCCCCTCCGTAGGGAACACTGTTTGCCTGGCCAAAGATGCTGCAGCAGCGTCAACTTTCGGGCTCTTAAATAGAGGTTCTTTTTTCCTAGAAAAGGCATACATGGAATCCTGAGATCTATTCATTCTCTGAGCCTTATCTGGGGACTTCCATTCCTCCAGAACTAGCTTTTCAAAGGCTTTGTCCAACAGGATCCCTAGGTCCCTGCCGTGGACGCTGGGAATATAGTCTCTTTCCTCCTCCTGCGAGTCGGAGGACTCCCTCTTGCTAGCTCTTTCCTTCAGCTGGAGGGCCTTTACTATCTTTGCCAGGAGTTCCTTCCTGTATTGGGGGGGGGGGGGGGGGAAATTGCATGTCTTTGTCTCTGGGGTCAGCCTCTGGAGACTGAACCTCCCCTTCCTCAAGACCTGAGTTTTCCCCTCAAAAGGAATCCTCTGAGGAAGAGTCCCCCCTGCGCTGGGCCTGGAAGGAGGGTCTGCTGCGCTTAGTCCCCTCCTCTGTGTAACGGTCTGCTGAAGCCTGTGACGAGTCTACGACCTTGACCACAGCGCCCCCTTTTGGAGTTTTTGACTTTCCCGCCCTTTTTGACCCAGCGCTCTGAGACCTGGGGGGAGCCCGCTTTCTTTTCTTTTTTGTTTGCAGGTCACAGAGTGTGTTTAGTGACTCGAGGACCTTCCCCGTAGTGAGAGACAGAGATGCTAAGGATGTATCCTGTTGGGGTACTTGCGGTTCTGAGCGTGAGGTCTCTGGCGCGCCTTATTTATTTATTTTATTTATTTAAAATTTATAGCCCGCCCCTCCTGCCCTCAGGGAAGCTCGGGGTGACGAACAGCCTTCCTCCATCTTGCCCGCCCAGGCTCTGGAGAGACTGCGGCTCAGGCTGCCGGGTATAAAAAAAAAGTGGGTCTCCGGCTGAACTGAATTCACGCACCGCGTGAACAGTTCTGTGGCGGGGGAGAGCTGGCTAGGGCGGCGGCAGCAGAATTGCTGGGGACCTGTCTTCCCCGCTCCCCAACTCTCTCGAGGGAGCTGACCTGGGCCTGATCGCCGTTTCCCAGCTCGTGGCTGGTAACACTTGCCCTACAGCCCCGCCAAGGGGCTCCAAACCTCCTCCGATGTTCGCCTGTGCACTGCCGCTCGGTAATGGCTTCAATTGTTTTTTTACTCGCTGGCGCCCCTCCCGGAGCACTGCCGACGGCCTCCTGTCGGTCCGAGGCAGAGATTAGACTGAAGCAACGGGGTAGCTCGATGCGCATGCGCAAAGGGAAAATTTAAGTGCTGCCTCCTGGAGGTCAAGAGGAGAGCTACCCGTGCGGAGGATTACCTCTAGTTTTCAACTGACCCAGGTCCTGCTGTCTCGTTACTTTCCCAATGTTTGGAGGCCATAGCGGATTGGATGCGGCAGACTGAAGCTCAATCCCAATAAAATAGAGGTAATGGTGGTGGGGTGAGGGAGATGCTGGCTCCTCTAGTAGGAGGGGTCCGCCCGCCTGTAGCCCGGCAGGTTTGGAATCATGCCTTTATCACCTCGATGCTGAACTACTGCAATGCGCTCTATGTGGGGCTTTCCCTGTTTCTGGTCCAGAGGCTGCAGCTACTGCAGAATGCAGTGGTCCATCTCCTTACGGGGACGGGGCGGCGGGAACACATAACACCTGTGCTCCACGCTCTGCACTGGCTGCCTATAGCGTACTGAGCCAGAATCAAGGTGTTAGTTTTGATCTACAAAGCCCTATACGGTCTGGGCCCCTCATACCTTGGGGACCGCCTCGCCCTTCGCACCTCAGAGCAATCCCTTCGGTCTGCCGGGGGTGCCCTCCTGGAGGTCCCCCATGTTAAGCATGGAAAGGGTGTTCTCAGTGGCCGGGCCGCAGCTTTGGAATTCCCTCCCAGAGGAAGCCCGCCTGGCCCCAGGTCTGCTGGCGTTCCACCGAGCCTGCAAGACCTGGCTGTTCGCCCAGGTCTTCGGAGGGGAGGGGAGATTTGGGGCGGGGGTTGTTTTTGGTTTTTAAAGATATGTTAAAAGTGGTGGTTGGGGGCGGTTTTAAAATGTTTTAAATTTTTGATAATGTTTTAAACTTTACTATTGTTTTATTTTTGGTACGCTGCCCCAAGATGCCGCTGGCATGAGGGGCTGGCTAATAAATATTTATAAATAAATAAATAATTAAAATAAATAAAATAAATAAATAAAATTATCTGGGAGCAGGGGGAGAAAAATGAATTACAAATCAATGGTCATATTTAACCCAAGTGTAGTTTTAAAATAGTACCAAGGTAATGGCTACTTACTTTAAATGAACTTCTTGTTGAGAATGTAGAGCTTCGCCTAAGATATTTCCAGTCTCATCCACCACAGCAGCTCCTGTATCATCACAGCTAGTTTCTATTCCCAGGACTAATTTTGGGGGAAAGTGTTTTGCAGGGTGGCAGAAAGTAGTTCTTAAACACATATTCCAACAGTGTTTAGTAGATTTTAAAACTCCTTCAGTTACACTGTGCATTTTTAAAATCCCCTGTGCATGGGCATGCCTAGAAAAGAACTGTACAAACAGAACATAACAAGTGTCATACTGGGTCAGACCAACGGTCCATTGAGCCCAGCATCCTGCCTCCGTCAGTGGCCATTCACGGGGGCCTGGGAGAAGCACCCAACAGGTCACCATGCTATCCATTCCCTGTGGGTCATCCCCAGGCTCCCGACAGTAAAGGGTTTTGTTCCCCAATCCTATCTGGCTAATAGCTGCCAATGGAACTATCTTCCAGAAACTTGTCTAAACCTCTTTTAAACTCAGCTATACTGCTGGCCCTGACCACTTCCCCCTGGCAGTAAATTCCACAACCTAATTGTACGCCGAGTGAAAAAAACCTTCCTTTTGTCTGTTTTTACTCTGCCACCTGTGAGTTCCATGGAGGGTCCCCTAGTTTTAGTACTAGTTGAGAGGGTAAATAACCGTTCCCTGTTTACAAGTTCCACACCACTCATGGAACAGGATCTTCAGAATTCACATTCCAATCCAGGTTGTCTAATTAACAACTTTAAAACCACAGGTCAAATTCATTCCAACTGTAATAAAGTTGTGGATATCATAGCAGTTAAAATTAATTTGACCTTGCTGGCACCTGTTTAAAAACAAAGTATGAGAGATTCACAATTCTAATGTTATTTCAGTGTATATTATCCCTTATTAGAGGCTGACATGAATAGGTTCTCAATGAAACCTCTCCCCTCAAACTATGCAAAAGTCCTTATTGACTTAAAATTAACAGAGAGCTTAAGTATTAATCACCAAATGTAAAACCAGACTTTCAAAAGAGTTTATGGCCGGACTTTTAAAAGCTTTTGATTCTAAATCAGGGCAAGGATTTAAAGAGCACATAGGCACTGAAAAAAGGGTCAGAGTTTCAAAAGAGCCAGGCTCACTCTCTCTCTCATTATGGGCTCTTGTTTCTGACATTCGTTAATACGCACTCTTCAGCGCTGTGGGGAAGTCTAGGACTCAAAATTACACGTAGCTTCCATTTTGTGAGAAGGACAGGAGTGCGGATCTCTGCTGGCAAACGTGTGTCCAGCAGGGTAGCAAAAAAGGTACTCTGCTGGACATGCATATTCCTGGGCAAAGATCCGTCTTTCTCACAAGATGGAAGCTGCATGTCATTTGAGTCCTGGACTTCCCTGCAGCGCCAAAGGGTGCGTGTATTAACGAACATTAGAAAGCAGTCTAAATCAGCTGTGGCCAGATTTCTATAATTGCTTGGCATCCTGGGTAAATAGGATCTCTTGAAAATCCAGCAACAGCGCAAAAGCCCCCTTTTACCCAGATTTATATGTTTCTCCACTTTCTCTTCATTTATGTTGGTGGACATGAAAGGAGAATCAGGTCATTCCTTCCTGCTCCCTTCAATCAACTCTTACAGTCATGAATAATGAGGTCACAGAATAAGAACTGCAGAGTACTCTAGTCTCTAACATACTGAATGCTTATACCAGGATTCAAGAAAGGGTTAGATGAGTTAATGGAAGACAAATTTATCAAGGCAATTAGCCAAGCTGATTGGTGGATTGCCTCTGGCTACCAGAAGCTGGGAGTGAACATCAGGGAATGGATCACTCTATATATGCTCTATTTTTGTATACTTCCTTATATGTAGGGCTACCATACCTCCCTTTTAACAGGGGACACTTATGAAAATTACATGTTGCAGGGCTGTACTGGAACCACTGCAGCCCTGCAACATGTATTTTTCATAAGTGTCCCCTGTTAAAAGGGAGGTATGGTAGCCCTACTTATATGGTACTGGCTGATGTCAGAGAAAGGATACTGGGTTAAATTGATCAGTCTGAGCCAGCATGGCAGTTCTTAATCTCTTATAAACTCTGATAAATATTCAGGAAACTAACGGTGTCATATTTTAGTCCAAACATTTGCAAAGACATCTCTGTCATGAGTTTCAGTTTTAAAGACCAGAAATTTATTTTAAAAGTGTGTTACTTCATTTTCTAAAATTACAAAGTACAGAGCTGGAACATGGATTGGTTAAGAAATCTGAAAAAGAAATGCATAACATTTTGAGAAAAATTAAGAAATCTGATGTATATGGTTTTACCTGTGCCCAAAACATGTTGCCAAAATAGAACGCGTTTACGCTGTCCCACCAAAGATATCACAACGTAAAGATCATATTTCACACATTTCTATGGGAGAAATATAAAGCATAAAGTGAAAGATTTGCAGTACAGAAAAGCATATCCCTTCCTCCACATGTACACAGACAGCTCTGCTAGCTCACACGCGTAAAAGCTAAACTGTATAAGCAATTCCTTAAAGTTTACATTGTCAAATATTCCACTGTCATAAAGAAAGCATCTAGACTTTCTGAAAGCTATTGTCCAATGGTTCTCATCCCTCCTTCCCACAAACCAGATTATAGCTGCAGTTATATTTTGAGACATAAATATAATCCTATGACCCCATACAGCAAGTAAGGCAAACTTTGGTTGGAAGTCATCCCAACCCACCATTTGGAAACCTCTACTATTATTTCAGACAAAGAAAAATCAACTAGACAAAAATCCTATTGGCAATCCTATCTTATTATAATGATGGAAATAAAGCAGAGTGCCAAAACATTTGTGCCAGAACAAGTGCAATAATTCTTTAAGGTAGCCTCACTATAAACATAAATTGTATGTTTCTTAATTTCCTAAAATACATTTATAAATGATCAACAGAGTGCCATGAATCTCTCTCTCGATAGATCGGTGACAATAGGGGATAAAAACAGAAGCGACACCAAGCTGTCACATTCCAGGCTGACGTGGGACAGGAAGTCCAGGAGGACACAGTGTGTGCCGGGCTGGGGCGTAAAGCAAACATGCGCCCAGCTGGGACAACAGCCACACAGCCTGGGGACAAGGGAAATGGGGAATATATACAGCTGGTCAGCCCCCCGCCACACCCGACCCCCCACCATGGCAGCCAGCTATGACTGCTCATCATGGCTGACCCAGCCCAGGCCAGCAGCCCAACCCGGAAACAAACATGCAGCCCCGGAGCAGCCTGCTTTGGCCCAATAGACCATAGTTTGGGCTGTGATCCCGGGGGTCTCTGGGGTCACAACCTGGACCAGCCACCAACACGACCCAGGGCACTAGTCCTGGTGGTGTCCATGCCCAAGCATGCCACAGTGGGCCAAGCCAGTCTGCTGTCATGTTTGTTTTTGCCCTGTGGCTTTATGCTTACTCTAGAGATGTGAAATCCAGTTAGAAGCATAGGGATATGGAGAATGCCCATGGAGAACCGCAATTGCAAACCTGGCATTTGGGTACAAAAATACCATTTTGAGAGCTGATCTACTACCCTGTTTTTCTTGCTAGTCTACTATCTCAGCTGCAGCAGTTCTCTGTTAACCCTCAGTCACATGAGCAGCTGGGGCAAGGAGTTTGCAGATTCATGCAGACATGTGCAGCAGAAAAGGAGCTTTGGGTACACTCCTGAGCCTCCAGCACTGTTGCTGCTTTCTTTATGCGGTTAGGAATGGAGAGGAGTCAGAATTAGCATGAGGCAGACAACAGCAGCAGTGGAGGCCTGAGGGTGAACACAAAACAGGATAATAGCTGCTGGAGTGTGTATTTGATCCATGCAGCCCCGCTCACATCTTTAGCATATCTAATGTAATAAACAGGCAACCCGGTGCGCGTTTCATGTGCGTGCGGGCAGTCTCCACTTACCTCCAACTCACAGGTTTAACCCCATAAACCTAATAGATAGGCAAGCATTCTTTCCCACCACACTCCACCCACCAACCCCATCCCTTCCCATGTCGAACTATAGGAAGGAGAAGCTGCCCCAGTTTTTTTTTCTTCTGGGTTATTCTCACCCCAGGAGAACACACGACCAATTGTGGCAAATAACTGCTCATGGGCAGAGTGCAGTCAATCCTAGGTAGGCAGCCGCCCAGCTCTTTAAGATGTTCAAAGCATTTGGGACATGGTCTGCAGAGTTCGCAGACGTGGCAATGCATCTGGAGAATGTCAAGGTGTTCGGTATCATGCTGCAGGTCTTCATTTTTGCTGCTGAGCAGAACCTGAGAGCAATCCAGCAGATCCAAACATTCATCTGTCATGGGCGAGACGAAATTGCAAGGCACAGATGGGCTCTCGCATGAACTGTGGTAATGGGGCACACCACATCATGGAGATGGCTCCTGCTTTGGTGCCAGACTTCCCATTCCCTGGTGACAACGAACTAGGAGCGAAGCCCTACAAAGGGAGGTAATGAATGCTGAGAACTACCTGTAAGGCGATGCAGCTTCAGTCACCAAAGGCCTGCACTTGGCTGTATGTACTGAGAGGCTGTATGTACTTGTGTGGGTCAAGGAGAAAAGCACAGATGGTGGGAAAATGTTCTGTCCTCTTGGGAGACAAGAGTGGATCTTTAACTTTAGGATGCCCTGTCGCCTTGACCTTCAGGTAGCAGAGCTCCTCAGGCTGTGACTGGAGAAACAGAGCACGGTGATGCGGGCACCCATCCCTGTGGAGAAGCATGTGGTCATTGCCATTTGGAAGCTCGCCATTCCAGACTCCTGCTGCTCTGTTGTCCAGAAATTTGGCATTGGAACCTCCACAGGGGGCGCCATCCTCATTGAGGTTTTCAACGCAATAGAAGTGCTGCTGGACCATGTAGAACCAGACTTTGGTTGACCCTGCAGAGATGAAGGAGGGCTTTCAGAGGGAGGAATTACTGAACTATAGAAGGGCAAATGATGGGAGTCATATTGCCATCATCTTCTCACCCCATAGTAAAGGCGACTACCTGACCCACAAGGGGTTTTTATCCATGGTTCTCTGTGGCTGTAGTGGACCACCGTGCCCAGTTCATGATGCCTGCATATTTTGTCACTCCCCCTTCTTTGGGCACATGTACACCAGGGACTTTTGACCCAACACTGAAACATGCATTGATGGGGTGCTCATGAGGCCTATGGCCATGCCTACTCACTGAAGCCCTGGCTCATGAAGGCCTACAGCATTGCCCGCACACCAGAGCAAAGGCTTTTCAAGCTGCAGCTCATCACGACCCATTCTGTTGTGGAGTGGGCTTTTAAAGCAGCACTGGAGATCAATAGTTGCTAAAACTGAATTCCGGTTGGAAACCACTCCCCTGCTAGCCACTGCTTCCTGTGTTCTCCACAAAATCTGTGAGACTGGCTGGGGTGCATTGGAGAACACCCCCCCAGCTAGCTCTGCCAAATCAGTGGCACTGTTCTGACCGAACCGAGCAAAGCAGTGCATATTTCAAGAAATCTGGGACACCTTGTGCCGGCCCATCAACAACGTTACTAGCCCTAAAACCCAGCCTTAAGTGACAGTTTACAGATGATAAATAAAGCCTTTTAAAATGCTTCAAGTATTTTTTAAACTTTAATAACGTTTAAAAGTCTTTACAAATCTTTATTATTGTTTAATAAATCTTTAAAAAGTGTTTAAAGATTTTTTTTGTGTGTCAATTGGTTTTCACTTGGCCCATCCAACCCTCCTCCCACACCAGGACAGCATGCTTTCACCTGGGGCCTTTCACACTCAAGTGCAAGTGCCTCCACCGCCCATTTCTAGCTCCTCGCAATACCGTACCACCATACTGTGCTCTCAAACTTCCTGCCTTTCCCAGAATAAGCATGGAAGACATTGAGAAAAACAACAGCTTTATTAAACAATGAAAACTTTAACCTTTATTTTACTTTATATTAACTTTACTGTAAAGTGCCACCTTTTAAAAAAAAATCTTTTTTAAAGAACAAAATGTGCTTTTTACTTTTCTTTATTTCATACGGCACCTTCCCCTTTTTGGTGCAGCTGGGTGCACTCGCTTGGGTGGAGGTAACGGCAGGACTACGTTCTCCTCATCCTCCTCTTTCTCGTCCCATGACTCCACCTGTGAAGGTCAAGGTGGCATGTTGGATTTTCTGTTGGAGGGGGTCGCATGCCTGAACTATGGCTGGTTAAGCTGCACAAATACAGGGCAGAGAGGGCTTGGGTAGTTTCCCTGGAGGGTTCAATTATTGAGGAAACCAAGGCGGGCAGCTGGGATCCAGGTGAGGCAGCATAAACTGCCAAGGAGACTGGCTAACAGCACTTGCCCATGGACAACAATTTCTGTGCTCATGGCAGTTACATGCTGGAGAAGGAGGTCTGGAGCTGGAGAGACTGGGACAACAGATTTCCCATCTCCTTGCTTACCTTCTCCAGCGCACTGTCCGAGTACTCCAACTGCTGCCAGAGGCGGGCCCAGTGCCTGTCCTCCTGTCAGCAGTCCAGGCAGGTCTCAGCAGCAAAAACCCCCACATAATTAGAAAGCAGTAAATGGAAACTTTTATCATGCAGCTATGAAAATGCACACACCCCCAGTGCATTAACTTACTGTTCTACTCTGCCTCCTCTATAAACGTGGCCTCCGATTCCCTCCACGAGCACCTCCGTTGGCTCCTCAAACAGAGGCTGGCTCTCGAGCTTGAGGGGATAGACAGAGTCATGGAGCCCATGTCCTCCTCAATCCTTGCTGGCTCCAGGATGGGTACAGACACGGAGGGATCTCTGCCGGCAATCACGACTTCCATGGTGGGAACAAGAGTAGTAGCAGTGGGAGTGGGCAGTGGAGGAGTCATATCAACTTGCTTTTGCCTGTGGTGAAGGTGCAGCTGTAGAGGTGGGATGTCATGATGGCTTCATCAAAGCAGAGGAAACTGTCAAGGAGCTTGTACTTGGGGGATGTTTTCCTCCCGTGCCCATAGCTGAGGTTGTTGTCCCTTATCTCCTTGTATCCCCTGTGCAAGTCCTTGGCCCACTGCCAGAACTGGTTCATGTCCCTGTGGTATCCCTGCTGCACCATTTGGAGGGAGACATTGTAGAACACCACCTCATTCGGATAGCACTTGACCAGTTGGTATTGGACCTTCTGCTCCACCCATAGAGCAATAAAGGCCCTCGTCTCTTCCTCGGTCCAGAGAATGCAGCATTGGTGTGAGGATATGGTGGCAGCAAGTGCCTTCAACTGCATTGCAGAGGTACTGGTGCTGCGTGTTGCCTGTCAGGCTGACCCACAATCACTGTGATGGAAAGGCACTAAAGAAGTAAGCATCATTGGGCTCTTACTGCTAACAGAGACAACTGTTTGAAAAATTGGAGTGCTGGGCTTTTAAGGCAGATATGATGCGTGAATCAGTGTAAACAGGAGTGGAGAGAAGGGCCGAAAGCAGTTGCTCCTCAAAACGCTCCAACTGACAAGAGTTCTCCCTGCCAGCTAGCTCTGGCAAGACAGTGCCCTGTGCTGGGACTAGCTGAACTATGGGGAACTTGCCTGCCAGGACCAGATTGCCTGTGACAGGCAGAGAGGGGAGGCATAAGGCAGGACATACCAGTCAAGGTCCCCCTAAAGAAGCTTCTACCAGAAGCAGGCAGAAGCCAGTCAAGCCCAACCCTGCCCTCCTCCCCCTAACTAACTCCCCCTGCCCAGGACCTGTTGTTTGGGGTGGGCAGAGTGGGAGGGAGTACCTTGATTGGTGCCCCTTGCCCAGGGCCTGGTTCAGGATGGCTCATTTTCTCATCCTGCAGGTAGCCAAGATCCTTAAGCACTGTCTAGAGCATTCCTGGCATGGCCAGGCCCACCCTCCACAGGACAATTCATCCCTCAGAGTTTTGGACCAGATCAGATTTGGCCCACAGGGGGGTGGAGTTAGAAAGGTTCACCACTCCTGCCCTACAGCTTCAGAAAGATGGGGGAGATCCATGCAACTCCAATAACTGAGGTGGGTTCATGGGTGCCTCCCTACCCAACTTATGAGGGAATAGAATCTGCCCAATTTCCGCATAACATTGCACACAGGAGTGAAAGAGTGGGTGCCCCATATTATTCCTGTGGTAAGGGGGGACGGGTAAAGGGCATTGGGACCTTGGCACGGTCTAGGTTTATCCCCTGGCTTTGAAACTGCATTGTACTCTCCATGTTTATTTTGAGGGACTCAGTTCTTCCATGTGCTTCTTTTCCCCAAGATGTCCATCAGCGGTCACAACTTTTGTGCTAGGAGCAGTTGCAGTGGGGAAATGGTGCAGTGGGTTTTTAAGGCACCACTGAGAGTGGAGAGAGGGGCCAGAAGCAGTCGCTCCTCAGGAGCTTTCGACTTTTTGCCTGTAATTTTATGGTGCTGGCAGCCCTGGACATAAGAAGGCTCCATGTAACAAATGGACAAGACACATGGGTGCACATTAGCCAGGATTTGCCTGCAGGGTGAGCCTGCAATATCCCTGGACTCCACCAGGAGTGATGGCTGTGCGGTGGCCACATGGGGGGCTAACATCTGCAAATACCTAATAAAGGAGCAGGTGGACACGCACATGGTGTAAGCTAATGTGGGCTATTTTCTCGTTACACCTTGAGGGTGTACTCAGGCCAAGGTCTCCCTCTACCTTTCCCTATGTTGCAGCCTCTCTCACCTTCAATAAAGAAAAAAAAGGCAGAAAAGGGAAAAACTAAAATTAAAAGACAGTAAAAAGGGAAAAAACAAGACAAAAAATAGGAAACTAAAGAAAAATGTACAGGGAGAGAAGGAAAGACTGAAATACAAGACGACAGAGGGAAATTAGAGAAAAATAGAAGAGAAAGAGAATATTTTAAGTCTCTACAAAGTATACTATTTTATTGTTCGGATTTAAGTTTTCTGTACACTGCACACCTGGTGAGGAAACCTACCTCTTTGATTTTAAAACACTGGCAACTATGCATTTGCTCCACTACAAAAGAAGGAGGCAGCTTTTGAGATCTGCAGAGAATCTCCATGAGCTGGTATGCTCTGGAATTGGATAGATCGCAAATCCATATAACCAGCACTTGAGGGGAATACAGGTGTATATTACTATTGTCTCTCTAGCTGCATGGAAGCAGGGCCAAAAACTCCCACATAACAGGTGTAAAGAGGTCAGAGTTCTTACTCCAACTATGAGGGTGGAATTTTACCCACATGTTGGAGCTAGAATCTGTTCCTACCCCATGCTGCTGAATATTTTTAGCATCCTGTCCCACTGAAACGGCATTCACCAACATAGTTTTCATTGGGGCATTTAAACATTGTTGTACAGTCTTACCCACAAAGTTCAGCAGGAGCAGAAAAGATCTGTTATGCAAGATAATTGAGTAAGGTACAATTTGTCACTGTATTGTATTTTTGTTTTTATAACCACAATCTTAATCCTGGATAATTTGGATCATTAAAATTAAAGATCAGTCAGAGCTAAAGTACCAGTCGCCAATTAAACAGATGGAGGTTTTCAGCCAACTTTATCATATAGTACCGGAACTAAACAACATCTTTAAGTTCTGTAGTCAAAATATTATATCCACAGATGCACACAAAACAGCAGCTTAGGGCACAGGTTTCTACTATTAAGTAGAAGCCAAACCACTAACTTTAATGGATAGAGGACTGCACCTTTAGTTTTGCAACAGTCATTATCTACACTATTTTCAGTAGCATGAAAAAGGAAATCAAAATGTGAGCAGCAACGGAGTAGAATAGATCAAGGTACTTGCTAATTTTGCCCAGCCTCACCTTGGTCTTCTTTCTGCCCACTTACTATAAATACTAATCAGTTTAAATAAATTATTGTTTTAAGACATTCAGAAACAAGTCAGCAAGAAGAGGTATACGTAACATTACATATATCTCATGACCTTTCCCTGCTGTAAACTTCATCTTCCTGGATCTCTTCCCTTTTCCTGTTTATTGTCATCTTTTGTTGTGTTAAATCCACTTCACATGATAATCTTTTTAGGGTGGCGACCCATCATTTTGTTTGTCTGTAAAGCACTATGCACACCTACAGCGTTGCATAAAAAGTATATAACAAGAATAGACCAAGGAAGTTTTCATTTACTAAATTTTCTCTCTGCTGCATCCCCATCCAATGTCTTTAAGGTGAGTTTTCTTTTCTCTTTATGCTCTACACAATGAATTGCAAAAATGGAGTCTTGAGAACCAATATGTCTTTATTTCAGGATGGTCCATTGGCTAAGGTATGAACTTGGGAATCAGGGTTCTGACATGATTCAGTGCATAATTTTGGGCAATTTGCTGAAGGTCTCTATGTTTTAGTTTTATCATCTCTAAGGTTCGTTCTGACAAACAGAATGGTTAGTGTGTGGTTAAATGCAGGACCACTCACCAGAAACATGGTCAGGCGTACTAGTTATTCCATAATAACTAACATGGACTGAAGAAGCTTGTGTGAACGCATCCCAGGATAGGGATAAGGGGTAAAGAGTTTTAGGCTGTAGGGCTGAAGAGGTGCTATTAGTTATTATTTGGAAACCCAAATCTTTAGCAATCCTCTTCATGTGCAGTTTTCCCTTCGTTACATTTAAATAGTTAGAATGGCTAATGACCTTTTGCCTAACACAGTGTTTGCTATGCTAATCAGCTCAGTTTTAGCTCTTTCAGTCATCGGCATACGAGTTCTGTGTATCCTCTAAGCTTGCATACTTTCACCAGTAGAAGTTGATCTAATAAAAATATCACCTGTTCTACTTTGTCTCCTATCATAAGCATTTTTGACATGGGTTTCTTTAAAAAGTTAGTGACCTGTCCCCCCCTAATTTGTTTAGATGAGTCAGTTGGGGAAATTCATCTGTAGAGCTATTGTCAGCACAGATGTAAATGGGCATGCCTCAGCTTTCACTCTCTAGGAATAATATTTCTCATGATGCACCAACTGACAAGATGTTTTCTTTATCAGGCTTTTTAGTAACACTCCCAGACATCTGTATCCAAATTTATCTGTACTGGTACACTGTGTGCAGTAGCATATGTAGTAATACAAGATTACTAAACTATGTGAGAACTTGGAAGGACTGCATGTAAGAGGTTTCATGGTTCTTTCTACACCAGCTTACTGCTTAAAATCCTTAAGGTAACAATAACTCAACAGATTAGATGTGCAAGATCATTTTGATGAAGTTGGGACATTCCTACTGATGCTATTCTAAGGGCTGGTTCCCACAGATACTTTGATGTAGTTAAGCCATAAATCATGTTTATTCCTGAATTATTTGTGTCAAGAGCTCTTGACCAGGAGTGGAGGATCCTTCCTCTCCCCCCCTCGGGCCACTTTTGAAAACTAGTACAAGTTCCAAGGACTAGTACTTGCTTCTTTCCCCTAGGCTCAGTCTTTCAGTGCTTGGGGGTAGGAACTGGATCTAGGAGCCCAATCCAGGAACTGGAAAGGAGCCACATAAAGGTTAGCCATAGGCCGCATTTGCCCTCCAGGCCCTAGGTTCCCTGCCTCTGCTCTAAACCAAGTTAGACTGAAGTAGAAAGAGATGTACTTCTGAAAAATGAACACATACTCCCCATCACTTTTATTTTAAAGTAATTGTAGCTTGAACCCTTTCAGTGTTTGAGTAACACTCTTTACCATGCCCATTAGGGGGGGGGGGGGAGACTGAAGTGACTACATCTGTTTGGTACCAAAGTAGAGTAGTTACTTCAATTTAAATTTTAAATAGATTAAATCCAAGTATTCTCTGTGGCTTAACACTGTTCATCAGAAAGTGCTCTCAGCTACCAATACCTGTTTTTCTAGGAACCAGATAGCTTATGAGACTCAGAAAAACAATTCTTATGAGTAAAACTCTTTTTACTATTGGACTGTGACAAGCTGAAGTAAATGGCACCATTTTCAAAAGGAAAAAATAATTCCCGTAAGCTTTTTGTCTCCTCTGCAGACAAGTTTTCTCCCCCATGCAAACACTCCTTGTCTTGGGTACAACAGGGGACAATTACACCAGGGGAAGCATATTCACACAATAAGGTCCCCCTGGGGCAGCAATGTGAGGCTACATGAGCACTTTGAGGGGGATGCAGGGTGAAGTGTGAAAACAGGGCATCAAGGGGGTTGGGGGTGACATGCAGGGAGCAGTGCTCTGTTTGAGATGGCACAAGAGCCCCTGAAAAGCTTTGTGCCAAGGTTAGCCTCACTGGGAGAGACTCCCACAGGCTGGGAGGAGGGGGAAGGGCACCCAAACTAGAGACAGTCTGGCAGGTAGGGCTGCGTAAAGCCTTCCCCTCACACGAGAGGGTGCACCCGAGACCCTAAAGGAACACCTTGAAACCCCAGACACAGCTCATGAGCAAGTCACTTCACCTCCACTCCCTACACCCTCAGCTGTCCCCACACCCCACAGGTTTGCTGCTGGGAGGGGGTGGGAGGGGAAGGGGGACACAGACCTTCCCAGTGTGGGGTAGCCCTGCCCCAGACCCTGTAAAATACAAGGAGATACATGTTGGAGCTGTGTGCCCCACCCAGTCCCAAGGACCTTCAGCCCCAATGGGCTCCTGCTCCAGCCCTATTGCCCCCTAGGACCCTTTGCTTGGGGAGGGTGGGGGGAGGTGTCTGGTTCCTGGTCCCAGCCCCAAAACCTGTCCCCCTACCTCCTCAGTCCCAACATCTCTACCCTCCTGGCCCCCTTTGCTGTGTGTGTCGCTCCTGCAGCCTGAGTGCCCCTTCCTAACCCCACTGCTGGAGGGCAAGGAGTCTGGCTCCTGCAGCCTGAGGGGCCCTCCAGTCATGTTGGGGAGGTTGTCTATTTCCTGCAGCCTGTGCCCCCCACAGCCCCTCTTCCTTGCAGTCTCAGAACCCCTTCCCCTCATCCCTTCAGCCCCCTGGACAGCGACTGCCTTCTCATCCCATCCCTACAACCCCCTAGACCTCATTCCCTCCCCCACCCCTACAGCCTAGGTACTTACCAGGGGGTCCTGACACCTCCCTCCCTATGCGCTACACACTAGGCTTCCCGGGTCTTCAGTTTAAAAAGGGGGGGAACCCCCACAGCTGGAGTATGCACAGAACACTGCTGGGCTCTGCATGCCCTTTGCAATGATGGCACCTGCAGGGCCAAGCAGCTCTTCTGAGCATGTGCAAGCCTGCAGCCACCATCTTTGAAAAGGGTACGCAGAGCCTAGCAGCATTCTGCGCATACTCCAGCTGTGTGTGTTGGGGGTGGGTTTTCTTTTAAATCAAAGACCCGGGAAGGGACCCAGTGCAGTATTGAGCAGGGGAAGGAGAATTGGACCACACCCTCCATGGTAAGTATCCCCCACCCTACCCCCCAACTACCTAGCAGCGGCCCCAGCAGAGCCCCCCATGCGAGCCCTCCGCACCCGCACCCTCCTTCTCCTTGCTTAGGAGCCAGTTTGCAGGAGCCCGTTGCTGCGAGGGGAAGCAGGCAGATGTAGCCTGCCTCATTAGTATGTGGCCAACCCCACCCCAACCATGACGTGGGGGGCGGGTCCACCCACAGGTGACCAATGGGGGGACTGAAGCCTCTTCACACCCTCCAGTGAATCCACCCCTGCTTTGTTAATGTCAAGGGCCGCACGATTTTAAACTCTCAACGTTACGAGAATCACCATTTTAAGCTTTAGAGTGAGCAAGTCAAGCAATAAAAGGGTTGGGGAAGCAGAATTTCCAGGGGGGGAAGCGGGGAGAGAAACGCCAAAGGGAGTTCCATACTTTCTGCTCAGGCGGGAGGCTGTGTGGCCTGTTATTAGACCAATGTCCTGGAGCAGAGTCCCCCCCAGCCAGTGGAGGCGGTGTAGTGGGACACTAGGAGAAGAGCTGGGCTGCTAGAGCCCTCCTTTATTTGGGGAGGGGGCCTCCTCCCCCTGCAGTGCCAGCTCCATCACTTGGGCGTCCCGACCACTCGGCTCTCTCGGCCCCAGCAGTGGGAAGGGCTCTCGACCGCCCCTCCCTGCACTCAGGCAAGTGACCTGCCTCTCTTCAGTGTCTCAGACAGAGAAACGCTTGAGCGTAGCCTGCGTCCCAAAGGCTCTGCGGCCACTAAGAGTCTGTGACTCAGAAACACGCCGGCCTAAAGGCCGACTTCTGGCTGCTGAAGCCGGAGGCTTGAGGGGCTCCTTGCTACCAAGAGGCCAGACAGGGAGGGCAGCACCCGGTGCAGTGGAAGCTGCTCAGCGCGACGTTGTGACCCGTTCCCCTCATTAACGGACCCCACTCCTCCCGCCTCCCCGGTCCTTCCCAAAGTGCTTCCTTCCCGCGCTTACTTCTTGCTCCTTGACTCTCCCACCTCCGAGGAGGATCCGGTTCTATTGAAGCGCCTTAATGGTTAAACCATTCGGAGAGGCGGAGCGAGAGGAAAGTCTCCGGACCGGCTGCTGTAAGCGAGGATGGTCACGTGGGACAAGCGTAGCCAATGGCAACATGGGAAAGGCAAAGTGCGCCGACGAGCGACATTTTTGTTAAGGTTTATCTAAACACCAGAGGGAGCCGGAAGCTGTCGGCGGCAGCTCCGCTGGTGACGTCATTGTTATGGGTGTAGTAGCCCTTGGGGCTGAGATTCCGCTTCAGTAGCTTCGTTGGGAGCAGGACAAAGTACAGAAGTAAACCGGCTTGCTCCCTTTCCTCCCCGACACAGAAGAATCAGCGCCCCCTGGGGACAGGGGGCTACCCAACTTGTCCTGGGGAACGGGCCCAAAAGCAGGAGTCTGGCTTAAAAAATACTCTAGTTGTGGATAGGACAAAGCATTTCATGGGGAAATGCTGGCCACAATATAGAGATTTTACCAATATAGTTAAGAGGGTCCCCGCCCCCTTGGCCTACTTTATGAGCAGACACAGGTGCCAATAACTTTTGATGCTTTTCTCTGAAAACACATAGGACAATCTCAAGGTTTAAGACTTCAGGGTTTTGACTGCCTTCCCCTATCTTAAGGCTCTTGCTTCAGTCATGAGAGGAGGCAAAGCTGCTCTATTTTTAAGGCCTACAGTTTCACAAGCAGCACACACAGCTTGCTGACATTTGGGCGCCAGAACTGGACTTCATCATGTTAACACAAAAAAATTAAAAAAATCACTAGTCTCATTGCCCAAAATAATGAGGTTGACTTAAACATTTGGGGTAGGCAGAAGGCACACCATTTTTTAGTTTTTGTTTACAAAAAAATTAAAACACCCCAAAATAGTAAACTCCTTTGGGGGGAGGGGTGTTCATAAACTACTACCATTTTGGGGTGGGGTTTTTCATTTTAATTTTTGAAATAATTTTTAACAAAAACCACTGCGCATGCGTAAATGGCTGCCAGGACCTTTCTATGCATGCACAGCTGTTTTCCAAAATGGCACTGACACCGCTGGTGCCATTTTGGAAAAGGCGGTGCACATAGAATGGTCGGGCAGCCATTTGTGCATGCACATTGATTTTATTTTTAAAATTATATTTTTAAAAAAAAAAATTAAAATCACTATGTGCAAAATGACTGCTGGACCATCCTACACCTTTACCCTTTTCTAAAATGGTGCTGGCAGCGTGCATGCAGTTTTTTATTTTAAATATATTTTTTTTAAAACAAACATGGAAGCAAATTACAATCATTTGCTTATTCATGTTTTCATAACAGTCATGAAAACAAATGAGGCTCCATTTGTTTTTGTAACTAATTAAAATGATACAAATTGTATACTCCTATTAAAAATCATGATGCTAAGAAGAACTATTTACTTAGGGCTGAAACAAATTTGAAGATAGATCACCTTTAACATATCTTCAAAACCAATTAAATTGGATCCAAGTTTTTGCATGAATTCATCTTCATTGCTTCAACGTCTAATTACTTCAGCGCTCAAGTCACTGAAAAGCCAAATGTTTAGCAAACACATTTGTAACTACAAATATTTTAATAGCGCAATACCTTCTGTACATGGACACTTCAAGGGACATCTTCTGATATCTAGACCAAAAGCTTCATAAAGCATATCTTGAATAAAGAAGGTTCCAGCTCAAGCCAAATATGGAAGGTTATTCACATAAAACATTTAAGTCTCCTTGTAAACCGTTTTCAAAATTTGCAAATGGGATGCAAGTTTTAATTTGCAGACAATAAATTTGAAAAATGTGAGTATTCACATTTCTTTCAACCCTGAATATAGTAGTATGTTTTTCTGGCACTGAGTATACTCTGACCAATTTCTGACCAAGCTCTTCTATGCAATTACCCTGGTTCAAAACATTTAGAAAAGAAAAAACAGGTTATCACATATTCACATTATTCCAGGAGCCAGGCACAGTAAGCAAAATGTGTTACTGAAAAACTCAATTGTAAAAAGCTGGCAACGCTGAGTGTTTTTAAACAAGATGTTACCATGCATGGCCTATGCATCCAACTGCTCATTTGAAAGTGACGGACACATAGGGATGCATGCTCCTGTGAGTCACGTAGCACCCACTCATGGCCACTACCGAAAAATCTGGTATCCGCATCCTTCCCAGCTGGCTATATAAAGCTATTGGTCAATTTCAATTTACTGTCATTCCATGCATGCGCCACCTCCTATATACATTACCCCTCTTCCTGGAACCTGTCAGTTCCTTCCAACTGCAACTACGTGAATCAGCTAGCTAGTACAGCTTAGAAGAAACATTGTGACTGATCTAGAGATAATAGGTAGCATAACCAGGAAGGTTCCAGATAGCTCTAGGGGATGTTTGATGGCTGCTCACTCGATGGCCTCATGTCTATGTGGAATTCCATGTTGGGAGGTCATCAACCATGTGGCTTCCAGGCATCCGCTTCCAAATCGCCGACAACGCAGGTCCCCGTGGTATACGGAGGAGCTGTGGCAGATGAAGTGGGAAGGGTGGCGGTTAGAGTGACGGTGGCATCACTCGTGTACTGAAGTCGACCGATTGCGGCATAGAGTCTGGTTATGTACCTATGCTGTTGTGGTAAGGACAGCAAAGAAGGCTTTCTTTGCTGTCCTCATTGCGTCCGCTAAGTGCCACCCAGGTAGCTGTTCCGAGTGGTGAGGAAGCTGGTCAGTCCGGCCTCCCTCCGCCTGGACTTAGAATCATCAAATGCTCGGTGTGATTTGTTTGTGGACTTTTTTGCGGATAAAGTCGTTCAAATTCACCACAGTTTTGACGCAACGTTTTAGCAGTGGGTGAGTCAGAGGCAGTAGAAGCCGCTTCTTGTTCTGTTTTGTGGGATGAATTTCAGGTTGCGTCGCCCTCGGACTGTTGAGCCACTTATTGTGAACTAGATCCATGCCTGTCCTGGTTGGTTAAGGCTAGCCAGGAGACATTAGGGTCATTGCTGGCAAGGATAGTCAACGCCTCCCTTAGGGAGGCAGGGTGCTGGACTGCCTCAATGAGGCCCCTGCTCAAGAAACCATCATTGGACGTTGACATCCTGGCCAGCTATCAGCCGGTCTCTAATCTTCACCTTTTAGCTAAGGTTATTGAAGGGAGAGTGGCTCGGCAGCTTCAAGATCATTTAGACCAGATCAATTTTCTTGATCCCTCGCAGTCTGGCTTTCGTCCAGGTTATGGCACGGAGACTGCGCTTGCGGCCTTGGTCGACGACCTCTCCCATGAGTTGGACCAGGCCTGATGAGCCTGTTAGATCTCTCGGCTGCATTTGATATCGTTGATCATGAGTTGTTGGTGACTCGACTGAGGGACTGAGCAGGGATTANCCCCCCCCCCCCCGGGCCTCACGTGTGGGGTTCCGCAGGGTTCCATTCTATTCCCTCTCCTGTTCAATGTGTATATGCACCCTTTGGGGGAGTTTGGGGTGAGGTGTCATCAATATGCTGATGACACCCAGCTATCTCTCTCATTTTCATCTGACTCAGACCCGGCACTCTCAGTGCTTACCTGGTGTTTGTCAGCTGTGGGGGATTGGATGAGGGTGAGCCACCTGAAATTAAATCCTGACAAGATGGAGGTGATGGTTGTGGTAAAAGCCGAGGGGGTGACAGCCCCCATCATTGATGGGGTCTGTTCTCCCTTGGTTTCTCAGGTCCGGAGTCTGGGGGTGCTCCTGGACCCACAGCTCCACCTGGATGTCCAGGTGGCCGCTGTGGCGAAGGGGGCATTTCGCCAGTTACATCTGGTGCATCGGCTTAGGCCTTATGTCTCGGACTCGGATCTGGCCAAAATCGTCCATTCTTTTATTACCTCAAGACTGGACTACTGTAATACACTCTACATGGGGCTACCCTTGGTGCTGGTTCGGAGACTGCAGCTGGTGCAGAATGCGGTGGCCCGTATCCTGACTGGGACGGGCCTACGTGAGCACATTACACCAGTGCTTCGCTCTCTGCACTGCCTGCCGATAGTCGCCTGGGCCCAATTCAAGGTGTTGGTCCTGACCTTTTAAAGCCCTAAATGGCCTGGGCCCCACCTACCTGCAGAACCGCCTCACCCTCCAGGACCTGGATCGGCCCCTGCGGTCAGCCGGGGGTGCCCTCCTCATAGTCCCCATGGTATCTACCACGAGGAGGGCGTTCTCTGTGGCTGCGCCACAGCTGTGGAACTCCCTCCCATCAGAGGTCCGCTTGACCACCGACCTCTCCTCTTTCCACAGACGGTGTAAGACCTGGCTGTTCCACTGGGCCTTTACCGAGGAAGACGGGGTGGTGGGTATGGGTTGTTTTAATTGTATTTTTATTGTTGTGTATTTTAATATGTTTTTAAAATGTTGTTAGCTGCCCCGAGGTGCCTGAGGCAGGAGGGGTGGCATATAAGTTAATAAATAAATAAATAAATAAATAAATAACATGTCTACAAAATGCTTCAAGAACTGTTTTTAGTGCCAGAGAAAGATGTCAAACACTGACCCGCATAGTGTTTGTCTGCTGTGTTTGGGTCCAGATCACGACCCGATGGATTGTGAGCATCGCTTCATCCTGATACCAAGGGCAAAGAGAGAAAGGAAGCTCTAACTTCCTGGCCTCCTCACACAAATAGAGGAGACTCAGAGAAAAGTGGAAAAAGCTGTCAGGCAAAGTGCCTGGCCTCTGCATTGACAGATGGCTGAGGCTGACAGTGGCCAAGCCATGGACTGTGCATCAGGGAGCCCCAATAGGAGCATGGATAAACAGATTACCAGTGATCCACAAACCCCCAAAGCTCCACAACATCAGGTGGTCTCCACACTTGTGATCAGCATTTCGCAGCAGCAAGTCCTCGGGTCCTCACAGCAGAGGTGGAAGGCCACTGAAAAAAGGAAACACCTCTCTCTGGTATCTTCCTCTGATGAGATCAGTGGTGAGAGTCTCTGATGGACTGGATGACAATCCACTGCCAGAGTCTGCAGTGGATTCTTCCCCCTACTTATGTTCTTTGGTTCGGCACTGACAACACTGGGCACCCTCTCATGCAAGTTCGTGGAGGAGCATCATTCGGTGCAGAGAGTTACCTCCTGCGGAGGGATTTCACTTCCCCCATTATCGGAGCAAAGGGGTGATTCCCTCAACGTCCTCACACAACAGCACTGAGCTCCTCATTCTGCAATGCCTGCAGCAGATAATATGGCAAACAAGCAAGGACCCACCCCGACGTTCCACACCACAGACAGTTGAGTCATCAGCACCGACGATGGGACTATCAAGGGATGTCAAGACAGGAGCCAGCAGAATGTGCAATAAGAAATGCCCACAGTCAACAACTGATGTGCAACTTGAGGATTCAACCCAAGAGCAACAACAAAATGAACCAAATATTGAGGACCTGATTCCTGCCCATCACCCCTGTAGAGAGGAAGGAGAAATAGATGATTCCCCAGTTGCCAAACCCCCATCAGGAAGGGGATTGAACAACAGCACNNNNCCCCCTGGGATTATGAAGTCATTGATGTGATGGTGGCCTCCACAGAGGATCACTGGCAGTTCAATGCCTTCATTAAAAAAAATAACAGCAGCATTAGCTTTACAGGTACAGGCAGTGTCAGATGACACACCAGACCCTGTCTTTAAAATCATAGCACAGAAGCAGTCAGCCAGAGTTGCACTTCCTGTTACCTAGGCTGGCCTCTGAGCTGAAGAGGTTGTGGGAGGTCCCAGCCCATTTGCACCCTATATCTCAGACAGCCAGCATATTTTATTTATTCCCCACAGGGTAATTTAATGTATTTTAAACATCTGGCCCCTAACTCAATGCTAGTGGCTGCAACAACAGAGCACGTATGAAGGGATGCCCAAAACTCGACTCCTGCTGACAGGGAGAGCAGGAATCTTGATGTTTTCAGCAGGAACACTGTCATTTAGAATTGCAAATTATACATCCACAATGGCATCATACCAGTTTCATTTGTGAGACCAAATAAAGGGAATTTTACCTAACCTGCAAGAGGCTGACCAGCAGAGTATACTGTCCTTAATCAGTGAGAGACAAACTACTAGCCGCTATCAGCTACAATCTTTACAGCATGCCTGTGGAGCAGCAGCCCAAGTTGTGGCAAATTCCATTGCTTTAAGAAGACATGCTTGGCTCAGGGCTACTCGTTTAGATGCAGCAAGTAAAACAAGAATAGAGAACATGCTGTTTGATGGGATTGGGCTCTTTGCCCAAACCACAGATGATATCCTTGAGAAGCTGCAGAAGTCCAAGGCTTCTGCAGGCAAATTAAGGCAATGGCCCAGGGACACCCAGCAGGGTTACTGCCCAAACCAGTATAGGAGCTAGTTCAGATACAGGAGACCTTATTTCCCCAATTATGTCCAGCCATCACGCAGGTAGTCTACCTATGGGGGGAGGGGGCACAGAGCAAGGTATCAACCTCGTCTCTTTTATCGCCAAAACAAGATCTTGTCTCAGATGCAGACCAAAACAGCTAGAAGATGACAATTACTTGTTCAGTTGTGATTTCAGACTGCCCAGGTTCAGTTGTGTTTTGAAGGGTGTCTTCAAATATCTTTCATGAGGTGGAGTGAAATCACTTCAGATAAGCGGGTATTGGCCACAATTTCACATGGTTACAGAATTCATTTTTACAGATATCCTCCAAATAGGTCCCCTCCTCCACAAATGTTGTTAGTGGGTGATAAATTAGCATGTCTACATGTTGAGGTCACAGAGCTGTTAAATAAATCTGCAGCTGAAACAGTCCCTGTCTCTGAGTGGGTTAATACCAGATACTTCATCATTGAGAAAAGAGATGGAGGTTTTGACCAATTTTGGGTTTAAGGGGTTTAAATAGATTTGTTGCGTACACTAAGTTTAAAATGTTTCTCTCTGAGAAGGCAACTTAGGCAAGGGCAGTGGTATGCCACGTAAGATATGAAAGATCTATATTTCCATGTGCATATTCATCCTGCACATAGGAAGTATCTCAGATTTGTTTTTGAGGGGTAATCAATATGCCTCCCTTCCTTTCAATTTATCCTCTGCATCAAGGGTCTTCACAAAATGTATAGCCCCTGTTATGCCTTATCTCAGACAGCAAGGGGTCCACGTTTATCCTTACTTGGATAATGAACACCTGCCAGTCCCCAGGGCAGGTGTTCCTATTTCTCAGAGAGACCCTTCAGTTGTGTGAGGAATTAGGAATATATATAAATTTTTTAAAAATATGTTTTAGCCATGCAAAATTATCAGATACATCTATTAAATTCCAATAAGGCTAGCATGTTTGCCCCAGAGGAGCGATATGCTGCTTTGAATTAAACCATTTCTAAGATCCATATTAACCCTGTGTAACCTGTGTGGCTATTTCAAAAACTCCTTGGCTTAATGGCCTCGCTGACAGGGGTAACTCCAAACACAAGGTTTCATATGAGGCCAGTACAAATCTGGTTTATACAACAAACAAGTGTCACGGGGGTAGGGGGAAACCCCCCGTGGGGGTAATAGGAAACGGGGTTTACACACGCACAGGCCCACACACTCTTGCACACCATTAGACACGGAAGGGGGTCCCAGGAAAGGGATGACACACTCCTTTTGCTACTCACAATCACCAGGTTCAAACAATCAAGGGCAGGCTCACAGGGAAACAGGAACATGCACCAACACCCACACACCCCGCCAAAACTTCCTCCACACAGACTCAGAACAACAGACAGAGGGAACAACACACCATACTTCAAATACTGCAAGTAGTCAAAGGTACTTAGCTGCGCAAAAAGGGGGCCAGTCTAGGAACAGATCACAGATGCTGTGTGTCCAGCAGCGCCGGTGTTTAAAGAGCAAGTCACGCTGCCCCCCACCGTGCTTGCAAGCGCAGAGCTGCGCAGCTGTGCTGGCTCCGCCCCCATGCTCTGCACGGTGGCGGAGGAAGTCCCTTCTTCTGGATCTGGCGGCGGTGAGGTCTGAGCGCCCTGTCTTGTGTTCCTGAAACCGGGAGGGGGGCGGTTGGCCCCACAGCGGATGAGCGGGCGGGGGCTGGACCCCTGCGCTGCACCAGGCATCGGCGGCCCCCAGTACCTTGAGAGCAGGTCTGGCGGCCAGCCATAACAACAAGAATAGGAGGTATCAACCCCAACAGAAGTATGGTCCTACCTCTACCCCTGATCACCAGCCTTGACATTTGGAGGGAATTTGCTATGGAGGGCATACCATTCAAACGGTTGCAACCTCAAGTCTTAATTACAACTGATGCCTCCCTTACAGGTTGGGGAGCGCATATGAGTCAGTACTCTGTTGCCAGATCCTGGAGTTGGAAAAGACGGAAGCTGCACATCAGTGTCCTGAAGCTGCTGGCTCTCAAAAAGGCACTGAAGACATTCTAAACACACATACAGGGCTGTGCGGTACAGATCACTACAGACACGTGCACGACCATGTATTATATCAACAAACAGGGGCACAAGGTCCAGGACCTTAAATGGGTTGGCCACGGAGATTTGGTTTTGGGCGTTGTCAAAATGGGTACACTTGTCTGTCATCCACCTGGCGGGTACATGGAACACCAGGGTAGATGCTTTAAGTCATTGCACACTCAATCATCACGAGTAGGAGCTCTCCCCCTCAGTCTACCACAGCCTGTGCGCCCGATGGGGAACCCCACAGTGCGACCTGTTTGCTACAGAGGTGAACAGAAAATGCAGCCTTTATTGCTTCAGGGCAGGACAAGGGAAGGCTTCCCTGGGAGACGCATTCCTCCACAAGTGGACAAGAGGTCTGGTATATGTATTTCCACCTCTCCCGCTGCTGTCCAGGGTGGTAGAGAAATTGAGAAGGGATGGGTCCAATGCAATTCTTATAGCTCCAGACTGGCCCCGTCAGCAGTGGTACTCGGAGCATCGCAGTTTAGCCTACAAGACTTGTGAGTTGCCAGAGCGAGGAAATTTACTCATGCAGTGTGGAGGAATGCTCTTGCATCCGGATCTAGATAGCCTCCACCTCACTGCATGGAGAATCAACTTGGACAGGGAAGTGAGTACACTTCTGGGGTGAACTGGGTACTGGAGAATTTATTAATTATTATTATTATTAACAAACATTTATATAGCGCCAGCAGTGTACCTGGCACTTTACAAAGTAATAAAATAGACACGGTCCCNATTAACAAACATTTATATAGCGCCAGCAGTGTACCTGGCACTTTACAAAGTAATAAAATAGACACGGTCCCTGCCCCTACGGCTTACAATCTGAGAATGATATCAAGCCTTCGACAAGGAAGACCTATGGTTTGAAATGGGTTCGTTTTCGACACTGGTTGAGGGAGAACAGTCTCACTGTTCACACTTGCCCAATTAATACTATGTCCCAGTTGCTTAATTTAGCTAGGGCTGGCCTAAATATTTCTCCCATACAAGTGCATATAGCAGCCATATCTAGGTATATAAAGTTGTCAGGAAAGCAATGTTACACACCCAAGGTGCAGCAGATGCTGAAGGGAATTAAAAACCTTTAGGTCAGGGCTCGACCACCAGTGTCTATGTGGGATCTAAATGTGGTGCTGTAGTCTCTAATTAGTTCCCCATTTGAGCGTATACACAGGGTGTCTCTGAGATACCTGACATTAAAGGTCAGCTTCCTTCTAACAATAACCACATTGAGAAGGATGAGTGAGTTGAATGCAATTATTGTGACCCTTACCTACAGTTTCATGAAAACAAGGTGGGAATTTCCTTGCACCCATCCTTTAAACCAAAGGTAATTTCCCCTTTTCATTGAAATCAACAGATTGTGCTACCGGTCTTCTATCTGAAGCCCCATACCACAGCTTATGACAGAAGAATGTATATTCTCGGTGTTAAGAGAGTACTACTGTATTATCTTGCTCAAACCTGTCATATTAGAAAAACTGATTTTCTATTCCTCTCTTATACCAAACCATCACAGGGTCAACAGGTGTCTGCACACAGGTTGCTGAAATGGATAACCTTGCTGTCGTGGTGCCTGACTGCTGTGAGGGATTGGATGAGGTCGAGCCGATTGAAGCTCAATCCCGATAAGACAAGGGTGATGCTAGTTGGCGTGACTGGTGATCTGGGTGAGGAGGTCTCCCCAATTATTGGGGATGACCATCTTCCTTTGGTTCCGTCTTTGCAGAGCTCAGAGCTCCTGGACTCGCAGCTATGCCTGGATTTTCAGGTGTTGGCTGTGACCATGGGTACCTTTTGCCAATTACATCTGCTGAAAAAGAGGCCCATATGTCTCAGACTCTGATCTCGCCACTATCATCCATGCGTTCATCACCTCAAGGCTAGACTACTGCACTGCGCTCTACGTGGGGCTGCCCATGATGAGTTTGGAAGCTGCAGCTAGTGCTGAATGCAGCAGCCTGTCTCGTTACTGGGATGGGCCACAGGGAGCACATAACACCTGTGCTCAGAGCGCTGCACTGGCTGCTCGGAAGACTGGCTGTCTTCCGGGCCCAATTCAAGGTATTTGAATACCTTGAATTCCGGGCCCAATTTAAAGGTATTGACCTTTAAAGCTCTTCATGGTCTAGGTCCTACTTATCTGAGTGATCGCCTCGCCCTCTGGTCGGTCCCTGCGGTCGTCCGACGATGCCCTCTTGGAAGTCCAACGTTACTGACGGGTTCGGACGGACAGGAGGGCATTCTCGGTGGCTGCATTGTCACTTTGGAATTCCCTTCTGGAGGAGGTTTGCCTCAGTACAAATCTTCTCGTCGTCCAACGAAATTGTAAGACCTGGCTTTTCTGCCAGGCGTTTGACAGGGAAGAGCGGGATGGGTATATTGGGATAAATTGGGTGTGTGTATGTGTTGCACTGTGGGTTTTATTTTGTGCATGGTTAGAGTTTTAATACGTTTTATATTTACACTGTGTTTTTATTATGCATTTTGTGAGCTGCCTCGAGTTGCTTGTAGCAGGAGGGGCAGGGTAAAAATGTTCAAATAAGTAAATAAAGCTAAATTACAGAATCCAGGGATTACCCTTGCTAGGAGGGGTACGTGCACACTCCATATGTGCAATGGGGGCATCCATAGCAGCATGGATGGGGATCCCAGCCAATCAGATATGTGCAGCAGCCACCTGGTCCTCCATTAATACCTTTGTGAAACATTATGCAATACATTTGAGTTCTCAAAAGGAAATCTGTCTAGAGAATGTAGTTCTTTCCTCTGTATTACCAACAGATGCAATGAAAAAGTATACTTATCTTTACTGGAGAACTACTGTAGTCACACTGTTGAATTCCAACTACCTCCATACAAGCCCGATCAACTCCCATGTGTAAGAATGTTCAGAGTTTACACAAAGAAGAGGTTACTGCGTTGTAAACAAGGTTCTTCGAGATGGCTCTGGACATTCTTACACCACCCTCCCATCCATCCCCACGACAGAATTTGGGGTTGGAAGGAATGGACAGGTTCCAGGGAGAGGGGTAGTATATATAGGAGGTGGCGTGTTTATGGAATGACAGTAAATTGAAACTGACCAATAGCTGTATATAGCCGGCTAGGAAGGATGTGCATGCGTGCAATACCCATGTGTAAGACTCTACGAAGCCATCTCAAAGAACCTTTTTTTACAAGGCAGTAACCTTCTCTTTCTATGGTGTCTGCAGCTGTGTGTCATAAAAGTAGGTGAGCAGTTGGGAGGAGCTTGGGGTGCAGGTGTTTCCAGAGGGGTGGGGACGGTTGCGAGTTGTTTGCAGGGTTGGTCTGTGGTAACGGGAGTACATGGAGGCTGCCTGCGTAGGCTTGGTGGCCACACTGGGAGCTGCCTGTTAGAATCCCTCCCCACTCACTCCATGCGCGTGGGTGCTCTGCAGCCGTGCCACTCAATGGCCACAGACCCCTCCTCAAGCCTTGCTTGTTTTAAAAATACCCACTGATTGTAACAACCACAGTAGGGCTACTGGCAGGTAATCTAGATTGGATGGTAATGACATAAAATGTAACTGAATCAAGCCTCTTCTACATACACTCCCTGAGGCGGCATACTGGTACATGCCTGCATACCTTAATTCCATTTGCATGGTACACATAGCTTTTATAGACAACCCTCTTATGCCCCGTTTTGAAATCAAGCTACTTGACATGTACCTCAACTGTGAAGAATTTGCCCACACAGCCCTGCTAACACAAGGGTGAAATAGTTATTCCACTGCACAGCCTGAAAGTCAAACAGCTACAGAATATTCTGGTTTAGGTCACTGGTTCTCAAACTTTTTAAGACCATGGCCCATCCTTCTACTTGTTTGTGGTACTTTAAACATGCCCCACTAGGTCAAACCAATGGTCCATCAAGCCCATGATTGAGACCCTCCCCCCACATTATCCCTTGCTCCCTCGCTGCTCCCTCTCTTCTCTTCCCCCCCCACCTTTTTGACCTCTCAACCTCTAGCTTCCATTCTGGAAATTTCTTTGATCTCAACCAGAGTGAAGATAGGGGGTTTGGTAGCCGTGTTTCTCTCTAACACACACACACACGCGATACCTTGTATATCCCCCCCCCTCCTTCCCGGTTTGAGAACCATTCAAGTTTATTATTGGATATCAGTTTTTTGCCATAATCCAAAGAAAAACAAGAGTACAATGACAATGGTCAAATAAAATATATATATATATATAAAATAATGTTCAGGTTAAAACAGTCAGGGTCCAAACAATAATTAAATATACATAGCTACTACATCAGTATCAACAAACGCCTCTATGCCATTTTACTTTCTTCTCCTTACTTGCTAAGAAGGTGAATGATGCAATAGCCTTCATAACCAAAGGATCTTTGGAGGCCAAAAGATAACCATTTTTTTTTACTACAAGTAAAAAAAGGATTTGGAGAGAGCAAAGAAACAATCCAAGCTTTTCTCAATCCAGTATAATATGGGCATTTAAACAGAACATGCTCCAGATTTTCAATCTCATTCAAAGAGCACAAACAGATTTTTAAATTATAATCTCATTGCCATTCTACCAGACACAATTGCTGAATCAAAGAGTTGAAATTGAAGTAGAGTTAGCATTCTACACAATTTAAATTCCTGTATCTCCAGTAGGTATCTTTCCAAAACAAAGGCATTTTAACTGAGGAATACCAAGGTGCTATATGATTGTTCGCTACCTTGGCCAGTTCATCCTGTGCTGTAATATCAAAAATCCTTTCCTTCAAATATACCATCGGCATGGTATTAAATTCACTAAGACAGAATGAGGCAGAATACTCAATCCTATTCAATATTCTTTTTATCCCCTTCCACCATTCAAACTGCCTGCTACCATCATGCTTGAATTGTTCCTGCCAACACCAAGAAACTGATCAGGAAGGTTCTAGGTGCTGAAGTGTATTCCAGAAATTTAAGGCTCTAGCTTGAGCGGAGGCAGCTATAGGGTAAGACCCCATTTCTGCTTGGAGAATATATAGGGGTGTTGGAAGGCAGGACACCTAAAATTCCCCTAAGGAAGGCATTCTGCACAGCCTATACTTCTTTATCACTTGATGAAAACCACATAGCTCAGTACCATACAGTAACTGAGCTAGAGATTTTGCTCTCAAGACTTCCAGTGCTGCCATAACACTTGGGCAACTTTAAGATCTATAAAATTTTAATAGCCCTGCAGCTGAGCTCTTTTCCTTAACTATATTATGATTCTTGTGTGAACACCAAGAAAGTAAAGAAGAAAAAGAAACTCCCAGGTAGACTGTTTCATAGCACTGCGGGATTGTACAGCCCCCAACATGCCAGTGAAAAAGTGTACATGAACAGCCAAAATATGGAACTTCAGGGTATTTACCCTTATACCATTCTTCGTACATTAGTGATCCAAACAAGTTTGTGACATTAGCAAAACATTGTCGGCATAAAGTAGAATAGATACAGGTCTTCCAGCTACTTTTGGTGGATCTAAGATGGCATCCTAAATTTCTGCAATCAGATCATTAATAAATAAATAAAATAATAAAGGGGCCAAACATCCCTGTCTGATTCCTGCTGCTATCTCAAAAGGTTGGGAATCGATGCCCCTATTGTTCACCCTTACTCCTGCCTTATTAGCATGCAGCTCCCTCAGCAAATCCAAAAGATGAGGGTTGCTACCCAGCACAACAAGTTTATTCCATAGTAGTGTTCTGTTAATAGTATCAAAGGCTTTAGTGAAGTCTGTGAATGCCACAAATAATTTGCCTTGTCTGATTGAAACATACTTATCTGCTAAATGTAAGAGGACAAAACAATTGTCCATCACAGATCTGCCTTGCCGGAATCCTGATTGTTTTTCACCTATTAGGTTTTTATTTGTTACCCACAGTGCCAGTTCTTCTAAAAGACTACAGGAATATATTTTCCCTGTCAGTGGCAGAAGACTGATAAGTCTAAAATTTGCAGGGTCTCTCCTATCCCTTTTTAAAGTAGTAAATTCTTTATTACATAGCCATAGGCCATTATAAAACAACACAATTTCCAAATGTCAATATACATTTGTCATCACTCGATATTATAATCATTAATAGCAGTTACACAGTTTACACTAAGGTGCGACTTTCATTTTTATGTTGTACATGTAAATTGTCCCAATGGTTAATGCCTTGGTCACCCTTGAACAAAGTCCCAACCTAAATTAGTCAAACTCAAATTTTCCCTTGCTTGAGATTTAACACACAAGTTAAAAATCTAGCCACCCCGAGTGTAACCAAGGGGTTCTTATCATTCAGCAAAAATTCCTCCTTTGAGATGTAGTAACGAGAAGGATTGAAGTGATGGTCATATACAGCCTTCTCGAGGTTTGATAAAGTGGATATACCAACAGGATATGTGTCAGTGTTTCCAAGGCCTCTCCTTAAATCCTTTTTTTTAAAAAAAAAATGGGGACAATAACTGCCACGCTTCACTCCAGTGGAATTCTTTTACTGATATTCACCAAAGAGAACCACCTAGCTAAGAGAAGAACCCAAAAATCTACACCTTCCCTGCACCTGGAGCCTTATTCAACTTAAGAGCCATAATATGGTGTCTAACCCTATCTTCTGACACGATCCACAAAAAGGATTCATCCACTGCATTAGGATCCAAAGGGACATGTACCAAGTCTTCCATAATATTGGGGCTTTTAAAGATCCTGCTATAGTATGCAGACTATTCTTCTCCACTAATCAGCAAAGTCCTGCAAGATGTGACTGCAGAAGATACTGAACTAATAGGTCTCCAAAAATTAAAGGAGTCTTTGAGATTAGCAACCACTATCAATTCAGCCCAATTCTGCTGATCCACATTAGCCTTCTTTTCCTTCAAGAATTTTTTATATGCTCTTCTGGCTGAAATAAGTTGGTTTCAGTCATCCAATATTATTATTATTATTATTATTATTATTAACAAACATTTATATAGCGCCAGCAGTGTACCTGGCACTTTACAAAGTAATAAAATAGACACGGTCCCTGCCCCTAGGGCTTACAATCTGAGAGACAGGAGCTGGGGGAGAGACTTAGGAAGGGGAACAGAGGGAGAGACAAGGGGTCTAACATTCATGAAGATGCGAGGTCTCAAGTGCACGTACTTGGCTTGGTTACGATGAGAATGACAGCAGGCAGGTCCATGTTGCAAGGATAAGGGTAAACCGATCGTAGGTATAGGAATAGTGGCTCAGCAGGATAAAGAGTCAGACAGAGCAGAGCGAAAGAGGTGAGTTTTAAGGAGAGATTTGAAGGTATGAAGGGAGGGGGCAAGGCGGATGTGGACAGGGAGGGAGTTCCAGGCATGGGGGGCAGCAAGTGAGAAGGGACGAAGGCGCTTAGGGGAGCAGGGAAGGCATGGAAGGGTGAGAGAAGGGACAGAGGAGGAGTGAAGTGCACAGGCTGGAGTATGGAGGGCAATAAGTGCAGAGAGGTAGGGGGGAGCAAGGTTGTGAAGAGCTTTATAGGTGAATTATGCCATTCTTTCTGTAAATTCAGCAAATTTTTCTTAGCTTGGTAACATTCTACATCAAATCAACTCCTGGTAGCTGAAAAAACCTGAGGTCTCGTCAAGGTCAATGGAGTTTTAGCAACTATCTATTCAACTATCCAGCAGTTTAGCCAGCTCACTGTACGCCCTCTCAGCCACTGGAAGCTAAGTTGCCAGCACAATTTCTTCCTTTATCCGACACCCCACAGGAGAGTGTACATCAATCATTTTCATAAATGAATCAATAGACCATTTAGTATAGATCACAGGAACTACAGTTGATTCAGCATCAGTTTGTTACCACCAGGGATCTAGTGTGGTGGATTATGCGATAGTGACACCCCGCTTGATCCCCCATGTAAGAAAATTTGGAGTGGCCACAGCAATCTATAGTGATCATCTCCCTTTAATAGTACATCTAAATGTCATGGAGACTCACAAAAATGTTGGCATAGATGAATTTCCAGAGGTAGCGCCTGCCTCGTCAGAGTCCTTTATTAGGATCCGTTGGTCCCAAGAGCTGTCAGATAAGATGACCGAGATCCTGAATCGTCAGGACTGTAATAGGGTTAAAACAGTCATAATAGATTTTCTTCCAGCAAGTATGGCGATAAAGGAATACGACAGACTGATTACATTTTTGCAACCATACTTATCTAAGTCTGGTACGAGTACAAGTACTGAAGGACAACGTAAGTGCAAACCATGGTATGATGCAGTGTGTAGGGAGGCTAAAAATAAGATGCAGGAAATGTACCAACTTTACAGGTCTGGAATTGTCCCCAAAATCCCTAATGAATTTGTTGATTTAAAAGTTGGTCCAGGGAAGTTGGTCCAGGGGAAAAAAAGGGAATACACATCTGGACAGTGGACTGCATTAGTATTAGCGGCTCAATCAGGAGATGCCAAGACCTTTTGGGGAATTATAAATGGCACCATAAAGGGGGATTGGAGTGTTGTCACCCTACCGGCCCATAGATGCATGGGAGACCCATTTTCGATCTATCTTTCCCCATCAATCTTTGCAGAACTTACAACCCCTGACTAATCAAGATCTTCCAGTGTGGCCTGTGGTAAGTGTGCAAGAAATTGTTGCCCTAGTACGTGAATTTAAAAGTAAATAAGGCGCCGTTGTTTTTTTTTATCCCAGCAGAATTGCTCAAAGCACATTTTGAATGGTGGTCGCCACTTTTGGCAGCCCTTTTTACACATATAGATCAGACAGGTAGCATCCCTGAGGCGTGGGGGGGATGCAATTGTGGTACCTGTCTATAAGAGTGGCCCAAGAGCCTGTCCCAGAAATTATCAGCCCATAAGCTTGCTAAGTATTACAAGCAAATTGTATGGGAAACATCTCCAGAAGCGATTGGTAACTTGGCTTTCTGAGAATAAGATAATTTTTCTGGAGCAGGCAGGGTTTCAAAAAGACCGTTCCACAATTGATCATTGTCTGCTACTTTCCTATTTGGCCGAGAAGTATGTAAAGCTAAATAGAAGGCTTTTTTGTGTATATGTGGATTTGAGGGCTGCCTTTGATCTAATTAATTATTATTATTAATATAAGCATTTATGCTTCCAGGGGAGACGCCCGTCCTTTTGCCTATGTGATTGCCCTTTGTGGGCAGTAGACTCCCTTGCACATATATTATTCTATTGTGGATTGTATGCTGGTCTTCGAATCAAATGGCTTTACTCTTATTCAAACCTCTGACTACTGAGTTCTGATCACCAGGCATTGATGATATTTTTGGCAGGGCGGGGTGAAATCTTGACCAAAAAAGTAGCTTGGTTTCTCTTTAAAGTACTTGCCCTGAGGGCGGCTGGGAAGGCCCCTGTACCCTCCGAGGCAGGAGGGAGGCCTTGAGCTATTACAACCCCTGATCTCTGTGGCACCTCTTTTACTTATTGGGCTGGATTTGAGTGTTGGTCATTGTTGTATGTCTATTTTTGACCAGATATGTATGTTTTGTTTGTGGTTGGTCCTTTTGTATGTGTTTTGTCTATGTTATAGTGTAATGGCTTGTCTATGCACTTAAATAAGCATTTGTATAGCACCAGCAATGTACCTGGCGCTTTACAAACAATAAGATAGACAGGGTCCCTGCCGGGCGCTTACAATCTAAAGACAGGGGGAGGGGAGACAGGGAAGGGGGCACAGAGTAAGACACAAGGGATGCGACATTCATGAGGATGCGAAAACTCAGGTACACGTTTTTGACTTGGTTGCAGTATGTTGGGAGTTTACAGATAGCAGGTGGGGGATAATCCTGGATGGGAACGGTTAGTAGGAGTTAGGAAGGGCAGAGCGAAAGAGGTGGGTTTTGATGAAGGTGTGGAGGGTGGGAGCCAGGCGGATGAGGGCAGGGAGGGAGTTCCAGGCGTGTGGGGCAGCGAGGGAGAAGGGACGAAGGCGGTTGTGGGAACAGGGAAGACGTGGGAGGGATGGAATGGAGGAGGAACGGAGGGCTCAAGCAGGGGTTCAGAGGGAGATCAAGGCAGAGAGGTAGGGGGGAGCGAGATTGTGAAGGGCTTTGTAGGTGAATACAAGGAGCTTGTGCAGAATGTGCTCAGGAAGAGGGAGCCAGTGGGGAGAGGAGAGGCTGCACGTGGTCAGAGCGATGGGCTAGGTGGATGATCCTGGCAGCAGTTTTGAACAGAGATAAGGGAAGAAAGGTGAGAGCGGGGAAGGCCAGCCAGGAGGAGGTTACAATAGTCGAGGCGTGAGATAACTAGGGCGTGGATGAGAGTTTTGGCAGAGGTGACAGACAGAAAAGGGCAGATCTTAGCAATGTTGTGGAGGGAGAAGCGGCAGGATTTGGCTACGGAGTCACTATAGGGTTTGAAGGTGAGGTGTGAGTCGAAGATGAAGCCCAAGCTGCGGGCTTGGGGGACAGGGAAAATGGAGACCCCGTCAATGGTAATTGACAGGGAAGAAAGAGAGGAAGGATTGGGAGGGAAGATCAGGTGTTCAGTTTTCGCCATGTTCAGTTTGAGTTGGCATTGAGACATCCAGGCAGAGATATCAGAGAGACAGTTGGTGTGACGAGCTTCTTTGGGCAAAGCTGGGATCCACCTCGACTGATAAACGCCTACTCGGGTTGATTCAAATCTTGCATTCCAAAACAACCCTGGCAGTCAGAGTGCATTGGTCAGGACGACTAACAAAGCAAATAGATGTTTATTCCGGAGTGCGTCAGGGTTGCATCCTGGTTCCAGTGCTGTTTAATTGCTTTGTAAACAATCTGATCCCTGAAATGTCAAAGGAAAAAAAAAATCCCACCTAAAATTGGGATCCACGCAACCAGTTGTTTACTCTATGTCGACGACACCATCAGTGTCTCAGACCAGACTTGGAGCTCATTCAGATGTGCGTTTAAATCGCACAGCGGCGGTATCATGCGATTTAAAGAACCCCACACTTCCGGGTTGGTGTGAATGCGGTGAGTGCGCACATTGCAGCCTAACCCGAACTGTTGGAGTGCGGTTTTGAAAGCTACTCACCGCATTCACACCAAACTGGAAGTGCGGGGTTCTTTAAATCGCACGATACTGCCGCGGCGGCTGTGCGATTTAAACTCGCATCTGAATGAGCCCTTGGTATTCAAAGACAACTTGCAGCTCTGGCCAACTACTGTGAGACAAACAAACTCCAAATAAGTTATTTGAAGACCAAGGTTATGATCTTTGGCAATGAGAAACAGACTTATAAATGGGCCATAAATGGGCACACTATTTCTCAGGTGCACTCATATAAATATCTTGGGCTGTTAATCCAGTCTTCCCTCAAATAGGATCATCATTTTAATTTGGCCAGTGCACGAGTGAGTGGTAGCTCAGCGGCTATTTTGTGTTTTTTTCACAGGAAAGAGGGTGGATATTTGGTCCCAGTCCTGAGGGTAATAAATGCCAAGCCCAGAGCCCAGCTTCTCTATGGTGCAGCCATTTAGGCAATTTAGTGCCCTTTTAATCTAGACACATTGCAATCTAGGTTCAAAAGATCATTACTGAATGTCCCAAGGGGTGTTCCTACAGTCGCAGTACATCTGAACTGGGTCAGACTTCATGGAATCATGAAGCCTGGAAGCTGACTTATTGGGCTGTGGCTGCATATAACATCGCATCAGGAATCAGATATTGGGTTATTGCTTCCTATGAAGACGGTCAGTCAAGTTCATGGAGCAAGCAGGTTGAGTCTAAGATTTGTTTAATGGGATTTGCGAAATCAGCGCTGTTGTCTAAGGGCCAAAAAGTTGCTAAGGCAGAGATCCCCATAAGGCTAGATGATCTTAGCAGGCAGGCAGAACTGTACAGCCATCTCCGCCTATAAGTCATTGGCCTGTTACAGGGATCTGGTACCCAACATGGGCTGTATTGCTAATTATCTGACCACCCTGTGTGCCAGGCTAAATGCATTGCCCACAAGAGTGCTGGAGGGTAGACAAACTGGGCTCACATATCATCTGAGGTTATGTCCACTTGATAACTTAGAGGAAGAAACTGCTGGGCACATTTTATGTTACTGTCATCTTTATGACAAACCACGGGCCATATGGTTGGCTGATATTCTAGATCGTTTGCCGGGCAGAACATCCACTGAGTTATGGAGCTCTCTTTTGTCAGATAAAAAACCAGCAGTAACCCAAGCAGTTATGCCATTTTTGCTAATTGCATTCCAGGATAGGAAGAAGTTTTTGAATTTCCAATGTGTTTTAAGGAATCATTAGGAATCCATTCAGTGAATTGTATCATTTTGCCAGGTCGTGTATAAATGTATGAGGAATTTTGTCTTGTATTTTATTTTAAGCTTCCCCTTCAACAATGGCCTCGGCCACATTAATAATAACAAACAAACAAAGCATCAGTTTGTAGAGGAACTATACATATCGGTGGAACTATACCAGAAATAGAAAAAGACAGGGGTAATGACTGCTTTCTGGCCTGTTTTGAACATTAAAATCTACAAAAATCCAAAAATGAGAGATGGGAACAGTCAAGTAATCAATCACACTAGTTCCTAAACAGGAGTTCAAGGTAAACTCACCATAAGAATCAGTTTCTGTTCTCCCATTAACAATTATCATATTATGTTTGCTCAACACAGCCAGAAGAGATTCACCCACACTATTTAAATATAGATCTCCAGAGACTATCTGGAATTTCTACAGCTACCATAAAACTAGTATCCGAGTAGGGAGAGGCTGATGTACTAGTTCTGGCACTGAAATCCCTCACAGCAAAACAAATAGCTTCTGGATAAGTGGTCTCAAGCAGTTCAAACAGGGAGTCCAGTGAAAACCAGATGTTTTGAGACCCAAATGGTGAGTTCTCAAGTGGAATATAAACATTATCAAATAAAATAGATTCTGAGCCAAGGGGCATTTCACAACAAGGAAGTTCTCCCATTGAACTGGAACTAACATGCATCCTCCACAAAAGTACAGAGAGGTTGGCATTGCCAATCCTCCAGCTGTGAATTTTAGCACCAGCTACATGAAAAATCTGGTATCCAATAATTTCAAACAATTTAATATCCCCTTCTAACATCCAAGTTTCCTGAAAAAAATAGGACATCATAGGATTGAATAAATTCAAACCACTCCTTGTCCATTAAGTTCCCCTTAAAGCCTTCAATATTCCAGCTCGTGAGAACCATTGGTCTAGGTAATCTACTAAAAATCTTATTCTTATTTTTAATCCCATGCATAGCCTTTTCCAAAAGGACAGTGGCAACATGGCTGCCATTTTGAAAAAGGGCAGTTGGCCTGCACATGTGCAGTGAGCATTTTTCACATATGCAGACTGGCTGTCCTTTTCCACAATGGTAGTGCCGCCATTTTGGAAAAGGCCATACATATGCAGAACAGTCTGGCAGCCATTTTGCACATGCACAATGGTTTTGTTTTTTAAAATTGTTTTTAATGGATTTAAATACTGATCCGTAATTAAATCCAGAATTAAAGATCCAAACCGTAATACCCTCCAGCTGCCTTCCCTACTAGAAACATTCATTTTAACCTGGCATGAGCTGGTTGAACTTTCCATAGTGAAGCCTACCAACCCATCAGACATTTTTGGCAAAGCATGTGGGAATGTGCACTACCCCACTAAGATTCTTTAAGGGATTGAAGGCTTTAAGGGAATCCTCTTTAAGGGATCATGATGATCTGAAACTATTAGACAAAGGAAAGAGTTAGACCATCTCTCATTTCTTCTAAGCCCATCTTACAACAATGGCAGTTATTCACTGTTGATGTCTACCTTGCATGCACTACTACTTTTTCTGTTTTGTTTTTCAAAAAGATACAGAATGCTATTTGGTGCTCTGACTGGCTTTCAGTTTAGAAAAGGAATGCAAATTAGTAAGTTAACAAATATTTATTTAAATTTTCCATCCAGTGGACACCTGTCTTTAAATGAACTTTATACTAACTGTGCGTAAGTACTATTGTAGTACTATGCTTGCAGACTCGCTTATCTAACAAACTCAATTTACAAGGCAATTGTTGAAGACTTTTATAAGCATGAGATAAGGCAGCTAATCTCTAAGCTTACTTTGTACATTATATCTAAAGAAATCCAGTACACACTGCTGCAACTTAATTTGATCTCAGAACCACAACACTCAGCAAACAGTAATGCATGATCAGATTCTAGATCGGGGTGGGCAAAGTTCCAACCCCAAGAGCCAAATACCAATTTTGTATATAACAGAGAGCCACAAGATACTTAACTTCCCTTAATCATGGGGACAGGGCAGCATGGCTTCTATCTACCCCTTCTGCCGTGCCTGCAAGACCTGGCTGTTCGCCCAGGCCTTCGGGGGGGGAGGTTTTTTAAAAAATGTTTAAAATTAATAATTGATGTTGTTTTTAGTGTTGTAAGCCGCCCCAGGATGCCATAGGCATGATATAACAAATATAACACATAAATAAATAAAAATGTCAAAGCTCTGGTTTCCAGACAGTCCAGTGGATTTGGGCACACTGCTTCTGCTTCCATGGTGTCCAAGCAGACTCTGCAGGAGTGGAAACGGAGACTGCTTTTCTTGCTCATGAGGAAGCCACATGGACACATCCCCAGACAGCCACTTCTGGCAAGAGCCACAGTACAGGTGTCTAAGAGTCACAAGTGGCTCCCAAGCCACTATTTGTCCACCTTTTGTTTCCTAGAGGTTGGTTCTATTTCATAGTTCTTAAAATAATTATTTCAATCTGCTGGGGGGCAGCAATTGACATTCTACTGATGCAGCTTGTGAAAGAAACTACAAAGAATTTCCTTGGAGAAAGAATTGCAATTGCCAAGTAAATAGAAGACTTGAGAAGAGTAGGAAATAGGCAGGAAGAGGTGTCAGCAGAAATGGAGCAAATGCTTCCAGTCAATTTTGTCCTATGGTAAAGTTTCTATGAAGGGAGTTTCTGGATGTGAAAGAGGTTGCAATGCATTAAAGCGTACATGGGACAAAATTATGATCCCGCCAAAGGGGTGTCTTGCCACTGATTTCACCCATGGTTTGTACTTACATATCATGCATAGACTGCTTACATGATACAGGGGATTGGAGGGGGGGGGGGTAACTGCCATGAGCAGAAATCATGGCAGGGGAATCGCGCGGCGCTCCACTTGTGTGCACTGGGTTTTTAACATTAGCCCATTTCTGTAGTGATTTCAACTCATGGGTGACGGCTGGATTTTGAGCCCTGTCACCCGTGAGTGAAATCACAGCACAAACAGGTTAACGACATTAAAAACCCCACGCACATGAGCGAAGCTTCATGCGATTTCCCTGCCTTGATTTCTGCTCACAACAGTTCCTCCCCCCCCTCCCGTCTCACGTGCAAGCGCCCAGAGAAGCACCGAAGTGTTCCAGATTCATTTCCATCCACATAGTTAAGAATTACATGTGACGTACACCTCCATGTTTTTTCCCTACCACTGTTCTGAGCCTTTGAGGCAAAAACATTAAAAGACTTGGAGAGCAGAAATGTCATTTAGAGGATTTAGACAGGCTGCCAAATAAGTCTCAATCTTTGATACCTCTTCACTATTAAGCCCATTAATTAACTTGTCAGTAATCTTTCCACTGACTGAACATACAAGCACATGAAATGCTGTTCATTTGTCTATTTACATTACCTAGATTCAAGCCAAGTATAGCAGTTACATGGTTATGGGAGAAATGTTCCCTTACTAACTCTATCTGACAGGAGCATGTACCATCAAACTTGGGTGTTTTTACCTTATAGAATGGAAACGTGTTTAGATTAACTTGCTTTTAAAATAAAAACAGCCATTTTAGGGCAAATTATTTTAATTCTGTAAACTACACAAGCCATTGGGAAAGTGTAATACCATCCAATGATAAAAGGGGGTGGGGGTGGGAAGAGAACTACTACAGCTGTCTTGTACAATTATTGAAAAGGATTCCTATACAGTTCTACACAAATATTACATAGTGTTTCAAACACTAATCCTACATTACCATCAACAATCTATTTACAAAAGCACAATACCAGTTTGTTAGTGCCAAAAGTCTTTTTGGTAGAATGAACTACACGTACAAAGTACAATATTAATATAATTGATTCCCAGTCTCAGTCATTGTCATTTATCATTAACATACAATACAATGATACTTTCCAAAAGCAAGACATTGTCAGAGAGCCAACAAAGCTTTGTGCAGCAAAACAGTTTCTTTTTTTCTAAAGTAGCCAGTTATCACACTTTGTGTACATAATTATTATGATATAGCTTCAAAAGCCATCAGTTTGTGAAAGCTTCTGGGTTGACAAAAAAGAGCCAATCTTCAGCCAGGTGGCATTAGAAACCCTTCCTCTGCTAGGGGAAGAGATCTGCTTGAATACTTCTGCTAGTTAGTTCAGTCCCTTATAGCTTTATTATTCTGTACACATGCATCCCGTGCAATTACTGTAGCCAGCACTGAAACCAGAGGCTCACTCTCAAATGCAATAGGTTTTCAATAACCAAAAACAAAGCCTCTAGCCAAGCCATTTTAACTAGGTTCTCTCATATACATAGCGACTGTCAGCTTCTACAGGTTTCTCTTATTTTAAGACTGAATTATATGCTCAGAACTCCAAATATGTAAAAAATAATTGTCCCATTAGGCCTGATTACTCAACCCACCAGAGGACTAATGAAATACTATAAACACCCTCAAGATTTAGTGTTCCTAGTGTTTGCAGCCTTTTTAAGAGAGAAAAAAATGCAAAGTAAAGTGAAACATTTGCATTTTCTTCTCCTGGACTATGTAGCCAAGCTATAGGGGTTTGGTTTTCACTATTACTTTGTGAACCACTAAGCTAGTGAAAGTTCTAGCTAGTGAAAGTGCTGTTGGATATTCCAGCAACCTGTATTAGTTTCTAAGTATGTGCCTTTCTTTCTACAGACAGAGATCACTTAGGTCCCCAACCATTAAAGCATGGTCCAAACAGTCACACAGTCAGGGGTTATTTCTCCAAGCTGAATACAAGCTTCTCTGCAAAGCAACAAAAGTAGGCAGAAAAGGTTGATCAGTTTTGTTATTATACGAAAGAGGCTGGCAAGTTGATGTAGAAGTCTCCTGAGTTTTGACATAAGGTTGGAGAAGTCTTTGTGACTAAGTTCACAGGAATAGACAAGGCATGACAAATACACCCCCTCTCTGCCCCCACCCTCATCAGGTCACAACAGTCTTCTAATTGTATATTGGCTGGCAAAACCTACATCTAGACAAAAAGCGTTTGCTTCAGCAAAAGCAAAATAAATCAAAAGCAATAGCTGGCTACTTTACCTAACCCAAGCCATACCAGTCCTTTAATTACAGGATTCTGCTTCTTTATGTACTAACTTACTCTACTTTACTACAGTTGACTGGAGGATTTGCTAAATGTTGCTCTAGGTTTGAACCAGCGTATTCATCCCCTCTCTCAAGTCACTCATGTCAGCTGGACACGTACTATCTTAGTGCTAGTTACACATTAGAGCTGGGCCTGCCCAGTTCCTCATGGAAAACCTCTCTCCAAAAGATTTACCATTCTTGTTACATAGCAAAAGGCATCTTCTTGAAGTAGTCTATTTGTCTTCCAAACAGCATCCAAAGAAGTAACAATTAAGTTTCAAGTGTAAAAAACATCCCATTGCCAATTACTAGTAAAGTGGCACAGCAGGCTACCTGTCCCACATCTGAGAAAAAGCAGTAGCCATGTCAGGTTTTGGTCAGAATGCTTCAGTTTCACATCTTACGCTTTAATATTTGTTGATTCCAAAGATTCTAACACCATGCAGCTGTGGCAGCTTGGGAATCAGCACACTCAGGAGAGAAGTTGTGTTGAGGACGAAGTGTGTTGGATCATACTTTGTGTAGAAACTCACAAGGAAATACCTGCAGGAAGAAGTGGGGGCAAATGGTATGTGAACAGGACAACAGTCACAAACTAGAAATCCTGATTAATCCTTACAGAAATTAGAAAAAGCCCTTTATTGCTTCAACTCAATAGCACAGTTAATTTTACACTCACAATCTTGGGGCTTCTAAATGCAACTTGCAGCTAGATTTACCACCCCACCCCCACCGGCAAATTGAGGCCCTATAATTAGTAACGGTGCAAGTCGGGTTTAAGACTCGGGTTTTAAGAGACACAAGGTGTTAATTTCTCTTACATTAATTATTTCAATTAACTAAATACCATGTTTTCATAACTCATGTGTGCTTCTGAAATGTGGCACTGGAGCATGGATCAGCAGTATCATTTTTAGAAATCCTGCAGTTTTATTTCCTTTGCAAGTTTGTGATTGTAATTTAGCTAGTTCCCAACCAGTTTAACTGGAAAGGTTAGAGAACAGGTCACAAATTCCAGCCGTTCTGCCAACTTCCTTACACCTTTATTCTCGCCCGTTTTTGCTGTTGCAACACACTTTATTAAAAGATAGTCACACAAGAACGGTACTGTGATTTTTGTTAGTTGGAGGCATTATTCAAATGCCTGATAGTTCACCACAGTATTCTTACATATTAGCAGCATGGGACAAGGATTGATAAATTACCTTTTATCTACTTGCCACTCACAAGTGAGAAGCCTTTCCCAATAAGGTAGAGAGAGAGAGAGAGAGAGAGAGAGAGAAACACCCACTGTTTGCATGTATTTTTAAAAGAAGATTCTAGCCTTTACGGTGAAGATACAATAGCTTTTACATGATGAAGAAGGAAATTAACAAGACCGTGGGGAATTTCTCTGCTGTGATTTAAAATCCTGTGGGTAGAATTCACATGTTTCACTCTGCTGTTCAGTAACCATACGAACTGTACAAACAGTATTAAAAGATCCAAGACAAGAGACTCTGGATTGGCCTCTCCCCCTCCCTTGCAGTGGCTAGAGCTCAAGGAGGTAGTGAGTACCTTAGAACTTGGACATGAAAATCAAGGTCTCTTTCCATAAGAGACAGAAAGGCAAGCAAAGAAAAACCAACATATAGGTCTATAAACAACTAGCCAGAGTCTTGTTAATATGAATAATGGAGCTTCTGAGCAGGGTTCAAGGACATTCATTTCTCCTAGTTCTGGAACCCCATAGATTGGAATCGGGTTGGTCAAATTAGGGCACGACCTATGTACCTTGCTAACGGCTGCCTTTCTTCTTCTGTCTTCCATTCCAACTACTTTACTGATAGAGACAGTTGTCTGTGTGTAGGTTTCTAGTAAATTTTTGAATCCCAAATATAGTGACTTAGCCACAAAACATGTCAAGTACTTTCAATTCCCATTAAGCAAGGCCCCATGTTCACTGCGTTTTCCCCATTGCGGCCAACTACTGATTGTACAGCACCAGGTACATGGCTAGTGCTATATAAACAATGAAGGGATTCCAAACACTTGGCTCCATTTGTTTGTACTCAGCATTTTGCTGGACCAGTACTTAATATTCTTGCATGTTAAACAACTATATTTTGCTGACAGATTTGGGTGTGTTAAGTTTCTTATCAACTGTGCATTTATTCCTATTTATGCAATTCAGTGTAATGCTATTATCAGAATAGAAACTGACATGCAGTGGCAGGACTTTGATTCAGCAAGGAACATGGCACACTTGAGAAGCTTACAAGAGCTTACAGAAATGTGGCACTTCTGATGTTACACATACCTCAACCCCGCAAACATTTGTTTATGGGCCCATCAGGTATTTGCAGGATTGCGATATTAACAGTAAGTGTTGACAAAGTTAGGCCTCTTTCAATTATGGGGTTTGTGCTTTAGTAGGATGAAAAATGTTATTGTAAACATATCTCCTTTAACACATGAATCTGTCAATTAGAGGCATGAAACAATGACACTTTTCAACTATACAGAATGTCATCACTAACTTAACTGCAAGGGTTTGCGTTTGGATTTTTATTATTCCAAATGAGTGTTTGCAAAGTTTAATTCTGAAGGACCAAATCAAAGGCCTTGGGGGGGGGGGCGGGGGGGGGCATGGATTGGTTTTAAAAAAACAGGTCAGAGCAAACAAAACAAAAGGATGTTCACAGTTAAAGACTCACAGAATTATTGGAGATATTGTGAAGAATTTTCGTGAAGATGTAAATTGTACTCCATAATCCAATTGCTCCCAGTGTGTTAGCAGCCTTGCTCTACCTTGGTCAGGTGTTTCAAAAGGAGTTCCTTTTACTGCATGCAAGAATACATACATCCCCTTGAAGAGAAAAAACACAAATGGCATTATTATTAATAATTTGTACTGCAGTAGTACACAGAAGCTCCCTCATCCCACCCACCAGAGATCAGGGTCCAATGACACTATCCATTGTGAAAACATGAGGAAGTCTCCGTTCCAAAAAGCTTACACCCTAACAGAGAACCATGATAAAGGGCAGGAAAGAAAGCAGAGGCATGATTTTCTTTTAAATGCCACCTGAACAGTGCCTTTCCTGACCCATTTTCTTAACCAGCTGCCCTAGATAGAACTTTAAGTAAAAACATTTAACTAAGCATGGCTAAAGAAGAAATGTTGTTAAACAAGAAGATACAACTGCTAGATCGAGATGTTGAGGTTTCTCTGAACAGGTTTTCAAAATAAATAAATACATAAGAGCGGTTTTCCACTAAATGCTTGTGTGAATACTTTAATTTCACAGTCAGTACTGATACATACTAATGGTCATTTTCCCATTTAGGAACCTCCTAGGGTGGCCAGGTATGCAAACTGGATGCAGACTTCCAACCTTTATTTCTCATAAGTGTCTTGTAAAAATTTGCCTATCTAGTCACCCTAGTACCTCCAGCATGAGTTTACCTTGCTGCCTCTTTGGGCTTTGTTAATGAAACTGTTTAAAGAAGCAACCTATGTAGAAGAATAACCAATCACTTTGGGATTGTGTATCCAATCTCAGTATTGATTGTAAATTAAATTAAAACCACAATTCTGAAGCTACTTTTGGATGTAGCCCAACCCATATGTAAGTGGCTTCAGAATCATTATTTAAGACTGATTCTTAATTAATCGCTTTATGCTGCCAAAGTGCTTTGTAAATCAGGCTACCTGGATCATCTGCCAAGAAAAAGGCTTTATAATCTGAATAATTAAAAACCAACCACATTCCAGCTATTTGCTACTTTAAGCATATGACCTTCAAGTGGGAGGATACCTTTAAAAAGGTATCTTGAAAACTAACTGGATATCTGCCCACATTAATGACATTAAGATTTTTACATACTTCAATGAAGCGCCTCGGTCTTTTTTCTAAAAATAAATTAATGCAGACTCTGGTCCTTGCAATCTTTTTTGTGTGGGAAGCTACCAACAGCCTCAAGTGAGCATATGCTTGCCTGGAACAGACTGCAAAATTGGGGGACCTTTTTCTAGCCACTGGCGTCGCCCAGTCTGCTTTCTGATATTATACTGGGGGGGGGGGGCTTGCACAATCGTGGCTCTTTAATTACGGGGATTAGCACCTGCGAGAATGCACTAATCCCCTTGTATCACATGAGAACACTCATGTGACATTACCGGGTCCTCAAATGTAGCCTTTGCAGGGATGTGTGTTCTCACAACAGGAAATTAGTGTATTCTCACAGATATGAAACTCCACAATTAGAGCCACGATCATGCAAGTTTCCTGCCCCCTCCCCACCCATGTAAAGCTGGAAAGCAGTCAGACAATCTCTGTATAATGCAGGATGCCCTTAAAAACTGAAGACAATAGTTCAGATGATATCTTTTTATTGAACCTACTTCTGTTGGTGAGAGTATGAACATTTTCAGACCACACTGTGCCCGTCCTCCTAGATTGATTTATCCATTTTACATTATAGAGGAAGGCAACATCATTGTACTCAGTATTTCAAGAGGGCTAATTTTACATATATGCTATTAGAGCTCTAAAACTGAAGTAACATTCTGATTATTTATTTTCATATTTATAAATAATTTCTGAAGTATCAATGCAATGTTATAGCATTTTAAATAAAGAGTGATATAAACATTTAAAAAAGGTCCTGATTTTAATCAATTTATAAACATGAGTAATCCTATGCCTATCAATTGTCATACTATTGCATAAAGCTTCCAGGATTAGAGCTGAAGACTGTAATTACTAGGTATGGGGCTATCGGGGAATTACCGGTTAATCCATTTTAAAAATGGCCGCAATGTTAAAGATCCAAGAAATTGGCAATGTTAAAAAAAAAGATATGCTGATACCGATAGTATCAGTTTTATCGGATTAATCTGATAGCCGATTATCGGCATTATCGGATTAATCTGATACCGATAGTCCCAGCCCTAGTAATTATTACTATCATACTGAACCAAATGCATCATAAATCAACAGGCTTCCATCAACTTCAACAGGCTTTGAATAAGACTCTATGCAAGAGACATGCAGAGTTAAAATAAACTTTAGTAATACAGCATTAAAAATAGCAAGTGTCTCCAACCTAAGACTTAGTATCTAGTAGCATGCAGTAATTAAAATATTGTGAGCAGCTTCCAAGCAAGCTCTTAATCTAGAACAGTTGATAACGATCAGTTAATTCTGGAGCGTGAGTTCTACTCAGCTCTTGAGAGCTACTCCTACTGAAGTTACCAAGGATTATCTGTACAGACAGAACAGAACTGTAATTTAGTTACTTAGCCTTTATAATTTCTTATTTAGCTTTTCTGTCTTCATTTTAAGTTTTCATAAAGTCTCTTGTTTGAGCACCAAGATCAAGCTCATCTTTCACCTACCCCATTTCTTTTGCCAATGTTTTTAAACAGTGGTCTATTGTTCCCTTCACCGTAAAAGACTAATATGTATTTGCTTATGACCCGCTTCAGGAGAATGCTTGGCAATCTACCTCTGCTTAGAATCAATTGTACTCTCTCCTTGTTTATGTACTTGTAAAAAAGAAAAAAGAAAAAAAAAAAAATCAATAAAGCAAACAAATTCCTACTTCCTTAAGTGCGTCTGTTATAAGGCAGAGTACTCACCAGATTATGAATAACGTTTGTTAAGGTCCATGCAACAGGAACAGTAAAAAAGGGAATGCTAAGCAGGACAATATGAAGCAGACCAACTCCAAGTCCATAGGTCAGCCACATCCCTCGACTGTTCATTACTCTGGTGTTTGGATTTACCTCACTGTGGGCAACCCCGACATTCATTTTTACTCTATAAAAAATAAGAAAAGATCATAAGATTTTTGTATTTCAGAAATCTTTATTTTATCTCACATTCCATTTTAAGATCAGCAGCAGTGGCTATTTAAAAAAAAAAAAAAAAAAAAAAAAAGGAAATCTGAGATAACATGGTCTGGATCAAATGTTGTTTAACAGTTTAAACACAATACAGTGTGCATTAAGTGTTTGTGTGGCTCTTGCATATCACATAATCAGTTCAGATCACAATTTCTCCATACAATAAGTACAACTCCTACCTGGCAGGGGTATTATGCAACTTGTTGTTTTAAAGTACGTTGATATTCCTAGATGAAAGGGGCTGAATTACTAAGTGTTATTAATTTGCCCCAATGATTCCCCTTTTTGAGACTTAAATATAATCCTGTGACAGACCCACAAGCAGCAAAGACATACAAAGTCTATCAAATATTAACTGAGACTACAACACCATCCACAGACATGACCTTACTGGGATCCTGACCTACAGGATCTTGTTTATACTGTCCTGTCAATAGCTATTTCTATCTACTGTCTAGGGAAAACAACTTTCCATCCCCATGCCTGGAACTCCCTCCCTACCCACATCCGCCTTGCCCCCTCCTGCCGCTCCTTCAAATCCCTCCTCAAGACCCACTTTTTCCTCACTGCCTTTCCCAATGCCTGCTAGTCGTTCCCATATACTTACTGTCTGCCCTCCTCTGCAGACTGCTGCAACCAACCTGATTGTAACCAAGCCAAGCACACGCACCTGAGACTTCGCATCCGCCTGAATGTTTGTCTTCTCCCCTGTCTCTCCCACTGTCCCCTCTCCCTGTTTCCCCCTCCTTGTCTTTTAGACTGTAAGCCACAGGCAGGGACCGCATCTATTTCTATGTTCTGTACAGCGCCAGGTACATAACCAGCGCTATATAAAGGTTTTATAATAATTATAATAATAATAATCCCCTTGTCCCCCCATAGGTAACTCAGTAGACTATGCAACAGGCAAGAAAAATCAATTCCCTATTTGGAGAAAACTTTCTCAAGATGTGATATAGTGAAGTACCAGCAGTGAGTCATTACAGCATAAGATCACTATTGAAAGCCAGAGTCTTATTTGGAGCAATGCCGATTTTTAAAAATAAATAATTAATAAATAAATCCTCTATATACAGAAAAGAGACATTGGTCAGAAGTACCCATTTACCTAACCCTTCTCTCTCCCTTTTCCAAAAGCCTACATAAAGGTAGCAAAAGATGGAGACAAAGTAGTTCAAATGGTATTTTTTACTGGCCTAACTTCTGTTTGTGTATACGCTCTCGGGCCACACTGGGCCCTTCCTCAGGCATGTACCTTATATTTCCGGTAGCTTATATTTCGCTTGGAAGCTGCTCAAAAATATATACATTTCTGACTGGCTAAGCTACATGTCTTAAGAAAAGCCCCTTTGTGGCCCCAAAGCATTTTTGACCAACACAGCAACAGCACTATTTCTAGAAGTTATAAAAAAACTGGGTGTTTTTAAACAAGCAAAGCAAAGCAATGGGAGTGGGTGGGAGGGGTTTGCATGGCTACAGCATGGCTGTGTTATGGAGCACCATGGGGAGGAATTAAAACGGGTGGCTCCCACCATGGCCACAGAGGTAGCCCCCATGTAATCCCCCCTGCCACGGACCATGGGGTAAAAGAGGAATGCCTTTGCAAGCAATATGTCCCCGGCATGAGCTTTGGGGAAACCAGGCTTCCCAGCGCTTTCAGTCAGGTCTTGTGACTTGCAATGGCCATTTCCACGGCCCACAGTGCCTATGAGCACCTGAGTTCATTTGCTGGCACTCTGGACTTCCCAGCAGTGCTCCGTCTGTGGCGATGAGTGGGTGCTCGGTGGCTCACGGGAGCGCACATCCAGCCTTCACCTTCAGACAGGGCGGTCAGCTCAGTAGCTCCTGGGCAGCCATGAGGGGTAGCATTTTATCCGAAGACACCTATTGTTAGCCAGCAAGATGTTTTACTCCTTGAGACCACATGAATATAGTCCCAGCATGAGCAGTAAGTAGTTCCCAAGCTATGGCTCAAGTGGAGATGCAACATTTGCAGATTGGGCCATAATCCTGATTGAAGATTGTTGCCGTCTAGAGTCACAGACTTACATTTAAATCTCAAAATGGGGTTACGCATACAAAAATTTGGGGACCCACTAACATGGGCCTGAAGCCACACTCCCATTCTTGCATAGAAAACTGCCTTTGAGTTTCCCACAGTTGAAATAAAAGACCATCATATTCCTTATTTCCCCAACCAGGAAGCACCTAGAAGAAACGCCCCTTTTCGCACAAAATTATAAACGTTTATCTGGATTACAACATAGGTAGCAAGCAAGCAACTCGTCAGCCACTGCCTTGCAGACAACAACCCCCTATATACCAGCTTCTCACCACATGCCCGCGCAGCTCTAGCGCACTGCTCGGCATTCCTTTCTTTGTACACTGCAAGCGCAGCCAACCTGACGTAGTCATGGCCTAGAAATATATTAAAACCAGCAGTAACCATGACACACTACATCTGCTGTAAGAGGATCACATGCACTCAAGGGTAGAAACCTCTACCAAAAAGCAGCAGCAGGAGGCGGCCCTAGCGCTTGCTGTTAGGGCCTGGCTCTGCTGCAGCATTGTTACTAGAGGTGCAGCCTGCAACCCTCTTTGTTGAGCACTCACACACTTGACTAGCTGTATAATCACACAAGCATCAGCCTCCCTCCCTTCCCCTGGATACTTGCCGGCTGGATTCCTCACTCTATCACCCCAGCGCAGCGCCGATCGCCCACGGCCGAGCTTGCTTTTCGGACCCAAACCGTCCAGCTTGCTGGCCGCCGGGGAATGTGGCACTGTGAACCGAGCAGCGCAGCTGACGCCAGTTTCCCAGTGGTGCAATCCAAGAGAGGAGGAGGAGGGGCCAGCAGTTAGTCCTGCCTACCCCACCCTCCCTTCGGCCTTCCGAGCGCTAGGAAGGCTGCGACGGGGCCGCGCGGGAGACTTTGCAGAGAGACAAGCGCAGATCATGGGACGCTCCGCCCGCAAGCACTGATTATTAGGGTGATTGCCCCGACACAGGTATCCTTTGGTTGATGATATTTACTGAGCTGTGTCCCCCTCCTTTTCATTGCCCAGCCGGAGGGAGGGAGGAGGGTGCTAGGTCCCTTGCTTCAGCCTCTGCTCACTCTTCTTCTTCCCTCTGCGGCGCGCTGGCTGTTCACTTTTCTGATTGAATTCACAAGTGGAGTCTGCCCTTGCCGCTGTCCAAGCAGCAGGCAAAAGCAAGTGAGCGCAGCGCAGCTGAGTCTGCACAGAGCAGAGGAGCCCTAGCCTAGCCTGGGCGGGAAGAACATGAGAGTCGCGTGCGTGGAGGCAGTAGAGTCTACAGTGTCTGACGGTCTGTCTGCAGCACACGCCCTCAACTCGCCCCCCGGGGTCGCAGAAAAACTGGTGAGCAGAGAGAGACGAGAGTCAGTCAGTCAGTGCAGATTCAGAAGCATCCGTGGGTAAGCTAGTCAACTGCAGGGGGTCAATGAATCAATGACTCGCTGTCTGTGACTAAGGAGAGGGGGCGAGCGAATCTCATTGAGAGGGGCGAGCAGGGCTAAACATTGCTGTTTTTCTATTCTACTCCCCATCGTATTCGCCAGTGACCACATTCATCCATTCCCATTTGCACGTGCGCACGCACGCGCACACACACACACAGACTGATCTTTTGATGCTTCATGCACATATCCAGGCTTGCTCTCTCTCTACATACGGGTGTGGGGGTTTGTTTCCCTATCACATGGTGTCTCTAAAGCAGGGGTTGGGATGGGGGCCTATCCCCCTAAATTATCATGAACAGGGACCCCTGCACCTGAGGCTCCATGGACCCCTTTTTTTGACAGTGCTTTTTACACTCATGTAACCCCTTGGTCCTTTCCTGTCCAAAGGATAATATACCCCAGCTTCCCCTCTCTGCCCCCCCCCCCCCCCCCCGACCCTAGCTCCCTGGCTGTCCCATACTCGAGTCCTCCCCAGTGTCCCTCCCATGATCTTCCACCTCTAACATGCGTCAGTTTCTTCAGAATCCCTTGTGGTTGGAACTGAATGGAGCAGCAGAGGGTGACCTTGGATTCATCTCCTCCTCCCAATCTTGAAGGAGGCAGTTGAGGAATTTGGTCAGCAAGATGTAGCCCCCTAGATATGAAACACACACTCTCCAGGATCCCACCTATCCTGTACATTCTGTCCATCCCTCTTTCCTTCTCTCTCAATCTTTTATCATTCCCTTCATAAAAGCATAACTAAGGATCAGGAGCATAGGCTGTAGCCCAGCTAGGTTATTTGTCTTCACAGTATCCTGTGAGAGTGGCAATGTGTTCCACATGTGGTGGTTGCACTGTCTGTGTGAAAAGAGGTTTTCCTTGGTTTTAACCCTGATGCATATTTATGTCACCAGGTGTTTGTTCTAGAATTATGAGAAATTAGAATTATTTTTACTAGTTTTAAAATCGGTCACCTTTAATACACCTGCTGGGCTGCAGGCTTCTGAGGGTCACACACACAACACACGTGTGTCTGTCATGCATCTGTCTGTCATGTATCTGTCATGCTGACTCTTCTTCAATGCACGTTCACACTCATCTTCTAGGCTCTAGTGCTGTACACTCTATTGCTTTTGCCTGCTAGGAACAAACTGTTTTCAGCCACATGGGGTTTGTAAACAAGGTTCTTTGAGATGGCTCTTAACATTTTCACAAATGGGTTTGCGCTTGATTTACATGTAAAGCATACTGCTTTGTGAATGTATGTGGGGAACTCCAGGTCACTACCCTACAGATCTCGAGAGGAGAGATATTGCAGAATGCTGCTGTAGAAGCCCCCATACCCCTTAGTGAATGAGCCTTTAAATAAAGCAGGGTGGACTTCCTACCTGTTCATAAGCAAAGGAAATCAGATGCACTAACCATTTAGTTAGTGCATTTAGTTAGTTATACACTAACCACTGGCCTTAATCTAGGCTTGGTACTCTCCCATTTATGAGAATGGGAGGAGCCACTCGGAGAAGAACAGAAGGTTGCTTCCTTGTAAACAAGGTTCTTCAAGATGGCTCGGAACATTCTCACGAATACCCACCCTTCTGACCCCCACAACGAATTTTCTTCCTGCATGCTTAGGGTTAGAAGAAACTGGTGGGTTTAGTGTACCTTCTATACTGTGGGGGCTCGAGACCATCACGTGATCTTTTCAAATCTAGTGAGCTTGGTATCTGCCGGTAAGAGAAGGGTGTGCAAGCGCAAATCCATTTGTGAGAAGGGGATGAGCCACTTGAAGAAGAACAGCACTGACTCAGCCAGCATGGTGGGAACAGGGATGGGAGGGAGCCACCAGCACAGCTTCCATGGACCCACCTGTCTAACCCATCTAGTGAGCAGCCAGCACCCAGTAAGTTCCCCCACAGAATTGCCTTTGCCTTCTCCAGCAAGTTCCCAATTTCCCCTCTCTCCTCCTGCTCCCCTGTCCATCCTCCTGGGGAGCAGTAGGAGGGAGGGTGCTAGGGTTGCCACCTATGCAACTTTTTAAGGAACACTTATGAAAAATACACATTGCAGGGCCCTGCAACTTGTGTTTTTCATAAGTGTTCCTTAAAAATTTGCATAGGTGGCAACCCTAGATGGAGCTGCTGAACCGGTTCTCTTGGCAGGATCATGGAAGGATCAGGCAGCTGCAAGGCAAGCAGGGAGGTGACTCCCGCACCATCAGAGACCTGGCTGCCCCAGACCCCAACCTAATCCCCAGACTAGATTGGCAGGCTGGGACAGGGTGGCTGGGAGGTTGCAGGAGTGGGTAACTGGGGGGGTGGGGCAGTGACTGACCAAGCCGCCTAGGGTGCAAGAAACCCTTGCACTGGTCTTGAGCAGCACATCATGTAGTACTGGGTTTTCTCTGTGCGTTCAGTGAAGTAGATCCGGGACTGTTTACCTCCCGTCAGCCACTCCACATGAAACAGACTGGCGCCTTTCCGTGCCGCCATAGAACAGTCAAGTGGGGCCAGAGAGCCTTGGCTTTCAGAAGACTAAACACCCACAGCCCCCTTGCTGATCTCTGTAAGGAGTTACTAAGTTTCAGCATCTTTGAAAAAATCAGGCTCTCTTGGTGCTTTTTCACACCCCTTGCCCAGCCTGGGCCTTTGGTTCAGGTTGCCACAGAAAGAGACTAAACAGTGTAATTAGCATAGGAAATCTAAAACGACATCCGAAAAAGTGGTGTCTTTCATTTTAAAAGTGGTGTCTTTCTATACCATCACTTTAATAGTTGTATATTGTAAGGTGACTAACTCAAAATCAGGCAAGTAAAATTACACCAAATTTGTGGAGAGAAATCGGTAGCTGTGGGTTTAAAATTAGGGGTATTTACTCGAGAGAGACTTGAAAGAGGGGCACAGGTGTGAGGTGTGTTTTGGTTATTTTAATGGATTTCTTGGTGAATATACTTATCTCATACGTTGCTGTAGGGAACATTTTAGAAGATATGGAGGTAACTATGGTTGAAATGCGCAAAAGTCAGGCAATTGAATTTTATTGCCTTTGTAGAACTAACTCAAAGCTGAATTTTATGGCCCGTGTAGAACTAACTCAAAGCAATCTTCCATCAATTAAAGTCGATGGTTCAGCATCCATTGACTTTAAAGGTGGAGGCTGCTCTTTAAGTTGCCCCTTTCCACAATCTCACTGTGTGCAATCTTGTCTCCAATGAAGTCAGTGGCTCAAGTCAAATTGATTTCCGTGGAGTTGAGATTGTACTCTGTTATGTAGCATCAGTACCAGAATCAAAAACCTTTTGGCATTTGCTATTTTCCTTGGAGAGAAATTCTATGTAGTTACACATTGGTATGATTTTCAGTTCTTCAGGCTGTATGCAGCATGTCTTCATTTTGTATCTTGTACAGCAGGAAATTTTGAATGGTACTTAACAAATAGTATGCAAATAACTACAGTGCTGCTACGCCCTGAAACTGCCAACACTTTTGCACCAGCTTATCTTCACTACAATGATGATGTGTAGTTCTATTCATGAATTGATGACCTGAGACTACCTGCGGTGTGGAGTAGTAAGGACACGTGTAAGTCTTAGCGGGATAAGGCCTAAATTCTTTCCGTACATCGCTATTCTAAACAGAAGTCTACTACTATAAAGCTAATGCTTTCTAATATAGATCCTGATTATGCAGTCCCTATACTGGTCAAAATCCTACTGATTTCAATAGAAGCACTGCTGCAGTTTAACTTTATCACAGTATTGTTTGCTTTTCCTCAGTATGTCACAATTCACAATGCCCTCAAGAGCCAGTGTCAGAAACAAGAACGCCTAACTCCCAGTCCTGTGATACAGAGATAACTAAAAATTCCATCTTTTTGTAATGCATTTCTTGAAATTTGCTTCCATTATCAGCTCCCCTGATTCTAAAAGCCCAGAGATGAAGCAGTTACCAGCAGAAACAATCCGTCTCCTTTCAAGCTCGCAGGTGATCACGTCAGTTACCAGTGTAGTTAAAGAACTGATAGAGAATTCTTTGGATGCGAATGCTACAAGTATTGATGTTAAACTGGTAAGTCGTCTTTGGTACTAAATTGGTTTTACAATTAAAAACTGAAGGTCAACATGCTGGAAACATCTGTACATCACTATATAAAGGGTGCAAAAGCCTCTCTTTTTTATATGAATCTTTTACTATGAGCACGATACCACTGCTCTAGTAGCTAGTGTGTGTGCAAGAGCTATTCATTTCAATGGGACTCGCATGTATGCTAACTATATCCCCATTGGAAGATCTCTCTCCCAAGTGTGTGTGTGTTAACAAGAAAGTTAACAAGCCCAATCCTGCCTGTAATTACATCTGTGTGTGCTAATTAAGATCACTAAGGTTATAGGGGTGTATCTGAAGACTAGGGTTGCCACGTCTCATGGTTTATCCCTTAGACTCCCATTTTGGCCTATGAGAGTCTCGGGGGATGTTAACAAATGTGCAGCAGCAGTTGCACATCCCAGGGAGGGAGGAGGCAGGGCCACTCCCAGCCGGGTCAGTTTGGAGAACAGAACGCATGTTCCCGTGACATGAATGGCCGAGAAGGAGGGCAGGGAGTGATGCATAGCCGGCTGGCTCCACCTCCATGCTGCAGCTGGCGCCTCCTCGTCATAACAGGCAGCCATGACTGCCATGGCAACCCCACCTCCACCAAGCTGAGTGGGCACAAAAACAGACATACCCACCGGGTTTCGCTCTGCCTTGGAGGCTCATGGGTGCGGCCCGTAGGCCTGGAAGGAGTCCAGCCACCTACCTCACCGAGGTGTGAAACCAGCCACCTACCTCCCTGGGGTCTAAACCAGGCCAACAGCTGCCTGGAACAGAAGGCGGGTTAGGCGCTGGCCCAGGTGGGCCAAACCAGGCCAGTGTCATGTTTGAATACACCCAGGGATAAACTGCAAGAGGTGGCAACCTCACTAAGGACAGACTTTGGAACAGTGGGTGTTTTTAAATGAGCAAGGTGATGGGGCGGGTGAGGGGGGTCTGTGGCTGCTGAGTGGCACTGCCGGGGAGCACCCACTCAGCTGGAGCGCATGGGGAGGGATTCAAACAGGTGACTCCAGCCATGGAGGCAAACCACCACACACTCCCTCTGCTACAGACTATGGGAAGGGGGCAGGGGAATCATGCTATGCTGGCCTTCGCAATTGACATGTCCCCCTCGCATGAGTGCTGGGGAACCCAGGCTCCCCAGCGCTTCCAGCCAGTTCTTGTGACTTGCAAAAGCCGTGGCCCCCATCCATAGTGCCTGTGAGCAGCGGACCAGTCTGCTGGCATGGCTAGCTGTTGCCGTTCACACGGGCAGGGAATCCATGGCTACACGTTGCCACGGAGCTCTTTGGCTTGCCCTGCATGGAGCACTCTGGTTTTCCTAGCAGTGCTCCGCGCGTGGCCATGAGTGAATGCTCCGTGGTTCACAGGAGCACGCATCCCTCAACTCCACCATCAAACAGACGGTGGGCTCCGTGGCTCTTGGGTGGCCATGCAGGGTAGCATCTCATCTATAAACACGTAGTGATTGTGCCCAATGAATTGTTGGAGAGTGTGCTTCCTTTTTTGGCCCCAAATGGAGGAGATAGCAACAAAGTACTTCAGATGATATCTTTTATTGGAAGAGTATGCAAGCTTTGGGGCCACAAAGGGACCTTTCCTCAGGCATAGAAGTATTCAGACTGAGCAAATGCAAGACAGGTATTTATATATGAAAACAATTACTTCAGAGGGAGCAGTTGGTGGGGGGTGGAGTCATCAGCATTTCAAACATTAAAATCCAATGAGAGAATGCGACAAGTCTGTCGGCTGTTTACACCCATATCTGCTCTGATGTCTTCATTGTATTTAAATGTTTTGAAATGATTACTACTTGTATACAAACTCTTTTCTTACGGCCCAGCCCAAGTACTTGCTGTTGCTTAACCTGCACTGATTATAGACTATGGTTACGGTGTGATGCACGCTCAATTATAAAGCCCCAACATTCTATTTGTTTTAAAATTGTCATGATTAAAGATAAGATTCTGAAATTTGTGGTGAAGGATCACTTAGGTACGTGGTCCATGCTTTCCACTTTTCAGAAGAATCGGTTGGAGAACAGCTGAATTATTACAGTTTGGAAACTGCTCTTTAAAGTGTTTTGGGTTTTTTTTGGCCAGTCCAACTGTCTTGAACTGACCAGGGTAGATGGGTTTAGTTTTGGTTGTGAGGAGGTGTACGCCTTTTAGAAATTGAAGGAGGCTGGTGGGGTGTACCTTTCATTTACTTTTTTGTAAATCGGAGTAGTAGTTTTAAATTTATGATGTCCATAAAAGCCAATGTTAGTCTATGGAGAGTGTCGTATCTGTGAATTATGACATGGAGTGACAACAGGAGCAGGGGCTGAGTTTCTGTTGTCCATCCATGTTGTATGTATGTTTATGGATGTGCAGGGGGAAGTTTAAAAGGGGGTTTAAGAGGGATCAGGGGGGCCAGATCGGGAACAGGTGGAAGGGGGGTAGAAGGGAGTAGAGGGGGTAGATCAGGACCAGGTGGGAGGAAGGGAGCAGGGGGGTGCAGATCGGGATCAGATCCCAACCTGAGTCAGCAACCTGCTGGTAAAATGGTCCCGATCAGGCCCAGCTGACCAGCAAACATGCCGTTGGCCAGGCCACTGAGGAGGGCAGGAAACTGCATTAATGTGCAGCTGCCCACCATTATCCATTGGAAGGAAGAGATCTTAGATCAAAGCATCAAGAATTTTTGTACCATACTGCAGCCAGTGTGACAACAATCAAGAAGTCAATAGATACTGTCTCTGTTTACTAGAAGGCAGCTGTGGCAAAAAAAGTTCTCAATCTTTGTTGCAAGGGGAAGATTTGGAACTTCTTGTTTTGTTTTGCTAGAGGTTGTTAATGGGGAGATAGTTAGTTTAAAATTTATTTGTTTCAACCATAGGTTATAACAATAATAGCATACAAAACAGCATGGCCATAGACGATTACAACACAAAAATGACATAAGCAATAAAATTAAAAATAACAAAAACAGCTAAAAATTAGAATTCTTTCCAAAACCCTTTCAAAAGACCCAGAGTAAGTCAAGTACAGCTATAACTGCATATTCAGTATTTAGTAATCCAGTTGCCCTGAGATTATTTTTTCAAAGCTGACCTTTTGATAGCTGCTGACCTTCTTTTGATAGCTGCTGCCAGAAACCTGGCAACAGAGGCAGTAATAAATGGAACCTCATCCCTCTACAGAAAATGCAAATATAATTTGTTGGACCGACCAGGATAAGTGTTCAGAATGGGGGTAATTAAATTGGCCTGAGGTTTGCTGTAATACTTACAGTTAAAGTTATTGTGACTCATTGTTTCTCCTTCCCCTGATCCACACTGGCAAGTACGGTCCCCAAATGGAATTGCCGTATAGCGTCCCTCCAAGACTGCTGAAGGAAAAGCATTAAGGCGAGCCCAAGAAAATGGTTTCTTATGCTTGAGATACAGAGGATTGGACATATTTTTATTTATTTATTTATAAATATTTGTTAGCTGCTCCCTCATGCCTATGGCATCTCGGGGTGGCTTACAGCATAAAAACACACAATAAAATTCATTAAAACAATGTTTTAAAAATACAACCCCCCTCAACATAAAAACTCTTCAAAAATCCACCCCACCCTCCTCTCCGAAGGCATGGGCGAACAGCCAGGTCTTGCAAGCTCGCCAAAATGCCAACAGACCTGGGGTCAGACGGGCTTCCTCTGAGAGGGAATTCCAGAGCCTTGGCCTGGCCACCGAGAACGCCCTCTCCATTGTGACACCCCGGGGGACCTCCAAAAAGGCGCCCCCAGTGGACCGCAAGGATTGCTCTGAGGCGTGGAGGGTGAGGTGGTCCCCAAGGTATGAGGCATATAGACAGGTTTCAGATTCATAATGGCACAATAGTAGGCAGAAGAGGCTGTAGAGCTAACAGTGGTAACAGTGGCTTGGCAACCTACATCCCACAATCATTGCCGTACTTCACGTTTTGCCCCAAAGAAACCCAATGAGGGTAAATAGGGAGTGGAAAATCCTCAAGAAAAGGATTTGAAAAGAAAAGGACCTTGGCCTGAACTTGTTTGAACCAACGATTAGGACTCTTATCAGATAGCACAAGTGAAAGAAGACCTGGAGTATCCAGAAATATCTTCCTCAACCAATAATTTATAATCAGGGTCCAAGCCCTGGTGGCAGTTGCAGGAGAACCACACTCCAGACGCAGCACTACATTAAGCACGCATTGAGGAGTGGAGAGCAAAGCTCTAAGGAATCTTGATTGCCCTACTTCGAGCTCAAATGATCTTTCAAGTGCCCATAATTGGGCCGTGTACAATAACTGAGATAGATATTTGGCCTCAAACACTTTGTACACTGGGGTAATCAAATTGCCACCTTTTGATCTGAAAAAAACACAAAATACCTGCTGCGCTTTTGTTCGCACATTCTATGGCAGACTTTCGCTGAACTACCCGACTCCCTGACGACTGTAGAATCGTCCCCCAAAATCGAAAGGAACAAACTTGCTCTATGGCATGTCTGTCCATGAACCATCTATGCCTAGGCCTCTTCTTTGAGAAGATCATGACTTTCGTCTTTTCATAATTTACTGTTAGGCTGTTTCCACGACAATAATCTGCAAATGACCCCATAAGTCGTCTTAGTCCCACTAACGTATCATTGGCATATAGCAAACATGCAGTGGGTTTGTCTCCAAGTATAGGTGGGTGATACAGCAGGGAGGATAAATATTCCACCAGATGGTTTAATTATAAGTTGAAAAGTGATGGAGCCAAAATACAGCTCTGCCTTACATGAACAGAAACTTCAACCAGATCTGATAAATGGACTCTGTTATCCAGTCTGACCGTAAGGGAGGTGTCATCATACAAAGACTGAATAAGAAACAGCAGAAACTCAATTACTAGAAGAACCTGCCAATTTCTGCCATAGCCGCCCACAAGGAACAAGATCAAAGGCGGACTTCAAATCAATAAAGGTGGCATAGGCCCCATGCTTAGCCATATATTTTTCCAAAGGTGTGAAATAACGAAGCAATGATCTATCATTGAGCATCCCATCCTGAAACCTGCCTGTTCGTCACATAGGACTTTTTCATGAGCCAGCCAGTCCTCAAATTTCAGGAATAAATGCTTGGCATAACGTTTACTTACAACACTAAGAAGGCTAATGGGCCTATAATTTCCTGGAGAGGATCTTGACCCCTTGTATAGATAGGAATAACAATTGCCAACCTCCAGCCCACGGGACCTGTGCTCTCTATAAATGTAAGTAAGGCAGCAAGGAATCATACATGAGTTTTCTTTAAGTCAAGAAAATCAGAGCAAGCATTTGCAGTTGATCCAGAAATATCACCTCTCCAATCTCTCCTTCAAAAATACTGCTATTCACCATCCACTAAGAACATGGCTTTAATTCAAGAGGTGTGGTATGAAGTTCACCAATGATTCCAATACCTCATCACTTGCATTCTGGTCAGAGGGTGATTTCAGACGTTACGGCCGGGCGCTTTCACCACGGGCCGTGGGGTGGTTCGAACCACGGCCGGGGGTGAAGGGACGCGCCAACAGACGTGCGCCCCATTGCCCCCGGCCGTGGTCCGAACCACCCCACAGCCCGTGGTGAAAGCACCCGGCCATAATGTCTAAAGCGGCACACACACACCCCGGAGGGGGCAGGGCTGCACGGTGCAGCGTGCTGCCGCACGGCCCCACCCCCTGCGTTCCCCAGCGGCCCTCTGACAGGCAGCGGCCAATCCGGCCGCTGCTGCAACCATGGGCGGGGGTGACTGCCATTGACCGCGGTGAACGGTAAGTAACCAGACATTACTTTCCGTTCACCACGACCATGGTGGCCTTTCACCACACTTCTCGACCTCCTCACATCCGGAGGTCCAGAAGTGTGGTGAATGCAAACACGGGCCGCGTTTGACTGTGGTGCACATCTGGTGGCGAGCCAACAGACATGCACCACAGTCAAACGCAGCCCGTGTTTGACTGTGGTTCAGCCGGGGTTAATTTCAGACGCGTAACATCTGAAATCAGCCAGAATGGTTCAGAGACGACTGAATTCTTGCCTTTGTCTGCTACCACCGACAGAGAGAACTTGGCTCAAATTCAAACTGTTCGCTCTGCAAAGCAATTAGAAATGTCCTCATGATAAGAAATACATGAATTGGCATTCAAGCAAAAACACCATGAATTAATCCTACCATCTAGTAACTCAAAACAAATCTGCAGATCAAGGTATGGTGGATGTTCTGGTGAACAGAAGTAAAGTATTGCTGTGCCCTAATGGTGAGCTTGGGTGCCTCACCACCCTTGACCACATTCACACCTGACGTTCTGCGCATGTTTTGGCTCCGGGAAAGAATCTGGAAGCTTCCCTTGTCTCCCTTAGATTGTAAGCCTACAGGGGCAGGGATCGTGTCTCTCCCGTACAATTGTAAAGTGCCAGGTACGTTGCTGGCGCTATATAAATGCTTAATAATTAATAAGGGAAATCCAGTCTGCAGTCTCCCTGATGACTGCAGGCAAAGCCGCACTGGGGGGGTAGGCGTTTGCACCCAACAAACCCCATGCATGTTTTGGCTTCTGGATTCTTTCCTGGAGCTAAAACAAGCATGGGATGTCAGCTGTGAATGCGGCCCTTGAAATATCACGCCCTTGGTACAGTATTGGGTGGGTAATATAGCGTCATTCAGTTCTTTGTTAAGGAAATGCAAAGAGACTGAGAGATGCAGTGATTGAAGCAGCAGAGACCGTTTGGGGCTTGGAAAGAGCTGCAAGTAATCTTGAGGGAAAACATGCAGCCAAAGGGACAGTTTGGGGGAGGTACTCTGAACTGGTGGATTTTGGGAGTTGCAGCATGATCTATTTGGGCACTGTCAGCTGCTTTCCTTCAACTCTCCTCAAAAACTGTAAATAAACAGATCTCACCATAAGTTTCATGTGTCTCCTCAGAAAGAAACTAACTCAAAAAAGGCTACCGAAAAGCTTTCCACTGCTCAGGGACAAGTGAGGAACAGTAACATATGCTTCTTGCACCACAAAATATAGGAATGTCCTAGCATAATAAATTTTAATTCTTTTTCTGAGATTTTCACTGCAATTCTCTGGCAGATAGCATGCACACTAGTGGTCTCTGCACCCACAAGTCACTTGGTTGGGGCTTCTCTGTGCGTTGACTGTTAGCATGTGTTATATTACACATAGTAATAATTACACATAATAATTACACATATTATAATAAGTGTAATATTAGCAAACATGTTACATATTACACATATGTGTAACAGGAAACCTATTACACATATTATTACATCATAATACTTGCACATAATAATTACTTAGTAAAGCATCCCCTTGCCAGAAGACTCCAGGAGCTGAACAGCCATTTAAATATATATAAATGCAATTAAAACACAACGTCATATACAATTAAATAGGAAACTAGTGGCATTCTTAAAAGCACCTCTTGAATAAAAACATCCTGGAGCACTTGTTAAAATTAAGATGATTGTGCTGTTTGTGCAATAAGTGTATTCGTCATTGAGGTGCTTTTGTATTGGTTAGCATTATAATAATACTGGCAACAATCAGTGCCAACAATTACATTAACTCTGGAAAGGCTCCAAACAGCAAAAGAGAAATGTATAATAAACACATTCTGCTTTTAACTCCCTTTTAGAGAAAGGTAAAGACCTCATAAAGTAATCCATACACACGTAGTCTGAAGACTCTGGGTATTTTCAGAGCTTACGAGATCACGCTCAACCATGGTGAATCACCACATGGTGATCATGATCCCGTAACGTCTGTTGGGGGGAACAGAAGTGTCCCTCCCCCCCCCGATGTTCACCCCCGTGAACCACGGGGCGGAATCAGCAGCAGGATTCCGGGCCGTGGTCAATGTGGGCGGGCACTGCGGCCGCATTGGCCGCGGCGCCCGCCTGTCTCCCAAGAGGGCGGCCGGCCTATGGAGCGTGGGGGGTGGGACCATGTGGCCCCGCTCCCCCGTATTCCCCGCCGGGAGCGGCCAACACATCTGTTGGCCGTTACATGTTGGCCCTGGTGGGGAATAAGTAGGGTGTTTCCGTGGCGGGGCGAATTGAGCTCCATCACCTCTGAAAATACCCTCTCTTCCTTAGGGAATATATGGGTACAGCTCAGATCCTCAAATTGGTGTGCTAGCACAGGCTCCATTCATTTCACTTGGACTTGCACTGGAGTAGTGCTTTGGGAACTGGACTGCCAGAATAGCTTCCCTTATTCAGAAGAGTAATTGTTGTTCATGTTGTTGGGATTTCTTGGCTGGAATAAATGGAAAAAACTAAGACAGACTAGATTGATAATTCTTAGAAGACTCTGAATATTTAAATTTTAGAATGTCTCCCAATTTTGTATTTTTCCAGAATTCAGTTTTTTTTAAATCCCTTGTACTGTGTTGGCAGGGTTTGCCTAAAATATTTCAGCCTGCTAGCAAGTATTAGCCCTGTAGGGAAGGGTTCCACAGGTTCTGCTAGCTTGCTGTGATAGAAGGCTTGTAACTCTGAGATATAAAGAGAGGTGGGAGTAACTCTTTGGAGAGATGGGGCCTGGGGAGTGGAGTGAGCACTTCAGAGATAGGGACCTTAGAAGCAACTGAAGGTTTGAAGTAACCTTTATCTTGCTCTTTTCTCCATTAGTAAAGCCAAATCTCAGTAATAAGTGAGTTTTTGACTCCAGTGAGGATATATCGACTTTCTTTTAGAGCAGGCCGAGGAAGATATCTGCTCACATTCTAATTCTAAAAATGTTTCCTGAGAAATTTGGATAACCTAGTTTTATCTGTATTGCAATACAGATTCTTTCACTCCTATGTCACCGTCTGGAATACAGCAATGGAAATTTCTCAGATTTATCATGTAAAGTCTGTTAGATGATGTGAAGTGGGACGATGGTCTCAGTTCAGTTGCGGATAAACCATGACCAGGGGTGGGGAACCCTGAGTCTGGCCTGCAGCTAATTTTCATGTGGCCCCTTTCCAATTTCTGGATCTGACCTCTGAATCCAGTTCCTATCCCCAAGCACTGAAAGACAAAGCTCAGGGTAAAGGAGCAGAGATGAGGGCATGCACACAAGGATAGGGGCAGATCCACGACATAGATCTATGATCTTTAACCCTCCTCTTCCAGAGCACACCCCTGAAGCATCCCCTGTGACCCTCCGAGCTTGTGCCAATTTTTAAAGTGGCCTCTGGGAGCAAAAAGGCTCCCCACCCCTTGTAAAGGTTCCTCACCCTCACTATGTAAAGGGAGTTTCCACATGTCACATTGGCCACTTTTTATTCTTACGGTTATGTGCATGTTTGCACAAACAAATATGTGGTTGGCTACTAGTCAAACCTGGCCCTGCTGCTCCAGGAAACACTGGAGCAGAAGTTCTGGTTTGGAGTCCACAGATAGCCAGTATAGCTTATGGCATCCAGTCCTAGGATTTATCTATTTATTTATTTTCAAACATTTCTGAGTTCCCCCCCATTCCTATGACATTTCGGGGCGACGTACAACTTCATAAAACATTTTAAAACAGAACAGTAAAATTAAACTTAAAACAGGATTGGGAAACAAAAAGATAAAACTAAAGGTAGGGGAGACCCAACACCCTAACCCACCCCCTTCCTCCTCCCCAAAGGCCTGGACGAACAGCCAGGTTTTACAAGCCTGCCAGAATGCCAAAAGGCTGGGGCCAGGCAAGCTTCCTCCGGGAAGGAATTCCAAAGACGCAGCCCGGCAACCAAGAATGCCCTCTCCATTGTAGCTCTCGCTTAAAACGGGGGACCTCTAGGAAGGTACCCCCGGCAGACCGAAGGAGCCGCTACGGGCAGGGGCGTAGCTAGGTTGGAGTGGGCCCAGGGACAAGAAATGGAGTTGGGCCCCTGTTGTGGAGCTCAGGCACACACGTGTGAAGCACAAGTGCACGGCTGCAGTAGCAACAGAAGATAATCGTGCACGCTCTCTCCCATACCATTGTTACTCTCCATGCACTACCACTTGGGCCACATTCACACAGACGCCAAACACCCATTTTTTGGGGTCTTAGATTTTAGTATACTAGTTGCAGGGCACCCATGGAGCACACCTGAAGCCCTGCAACTAGTATACTAAAAATGGGTGTTTGGTGTCTGTGTGAATGTGACCTTGGAGTTATCATTTTATCCTTGAACACCTTGCTGTCAATGTTGTGAGGAAAAAATTAAACTCTGATTGAAAAGGCACACACAACAATATTCTCTTCTAAATAGCAGTGAAAGGAAAAATAGCAATAGCAAAGGCTGAACATCTCTTACTGTTCAGAAGTTTTTCATGCCTTCTACCCCAAACCCTCCTTCCCGTATAATAGAAACCCCATCACTCACAGAGGTGGGAGCTTGGGAAGGGAAAAGTTAACCTACTGTCCAACTACAAGTCACATCTGTACACATACTAACTGGGCAGAAGAAATCAGAAATCCTGGACATCCTAGTACTACAGTGGTGACAAAATCCAGATCTGAGCCATGGATTCCATTGAATCCCAATGACTTTTTCACCCACCCTCTTAAATTCCACCATCTTAGTACACCTTACAGAAAGCAGTTTGGGGGTGATGCTAGAGTGATCACTTCCTCTCAGGGAGCCTTGGGGGTGCAGTGAAAGCAGTTTGAATGATAACCTTGTTAATAACATTAACAGGTTATGGGATTTGTTCGTGGGCTGTTGGAATTGTATCCTCTGTGGG
>QEPC01013547.1:1858442-1958349 GCA_003113815.1 Sphenodon punctatus
TTCCCGAGACCTTCCCCCGGCTAGCCCGGGAAGCGTGGTTCAAACTGACCCCATGTGGGTATTGAGCGTGATGAACATCTGGCGCACGCCGTTCAGACGTTCCGGGCCCTTTGGCCCCGCGGGGGGGTTGAGCGTGGTTCAGTGTGGTTCAGCGTGATCTCGTAACGTCTGAAATCACCCAATATCTTCAGACTATTCTGAGTTTGTAAGTCTCTGGTTGACTAAAAGCTCTTTATTTTTCAGGTTTTGATTACGACAAAGACAGCTGCTGATACTTTTAGCACCCAGTACATTTTGGATAGCAGTGGCCATGTAATTTCTCAAAAGCCTTCTCATCTTGGACAAGGTATCATCATTGTGATTTTTTACTTTTCTCCTTTTAAGAAATAATTAATCAGGTATGGAAGGTTTTTGCCCTGTATCCTAAATTTCCTCCATCCCCCTAACAGGTTAATTAAGTCATTATTGATAAAAAATCTTGCAAAATATTGGAAATGTATTTTTAAAAGTTTCTTAGGCTACAGGAAGCTTTTGAAAATAGATCTTCGAAAACTTAGTCGCTCAGGCACATTTAAAAATTGTTTCTTACTGCAGTTGTCATGCTGAAGAGAATCTAAAATATATGGGCTGCTTTCTTGCTACCCATTGCTAATTACTAGGGGCCATGTTTGCATTTTTCCATGAAAAATATTCTCAAGTAGGCTTTTGAGGGTTCCATAAAATGAAACGTTGTTCAAATAGGCTGGAATGACAGCAATGTAGAAGGGGCATGCGGCTACCATAGTAAATAGAGGAAGTATGGCTTCTGATGTCTATACAGATCCAGGAGACATTTCTGTATCCCTCTGCAGCTCTCTCAGTTTGATTATGAGATAGTGCGTAGGCCTGGTAAAAGTCATCTGAATGTAGATGCTCTCTGTAGAAGACCTGTTCCAGATGGAATTAATATGACCATTTTTGATTCCGAGATACTTGCTTCCCCAGAAAAGGGAAAATCATGAGACAGGGTAGCCTCAATTCTCATTGTAGTTTCTCTTAGTGAACTACGAGAAGCACAGCATAAAGACCCAGCAATCAGTTGTCCTCTTAACTGGAAGACCCAGAGTGGACAGGGACCACCAATTAATGTGTGAAAGAATCCCCTCTTGTGTCCACCATACAAAGGAGTGTGGGATTCTTTGTTGGTGAGAGATGGACCGTTGGTAGTTTATTCTTCTACAGAGAACGGATTTGAACAAGTGGTACTTCCAAAACATTTTATTACCACGATGCTACATGCTCTCCATGATGACCATGCAGCAGGTCATCTGGGAGTTGAGGTGGTCATGGAGAAAGTCTGAAATCGGTACTATTGACCAGGTTGTCAAGTTTCAATAAGAGAGTGGTGCCATTGGTGTGTACTGCTAGAAAGGAAATGGGTCCATCCCCTTGTGCCTTCCAGAGAAAGAAGGCCTTGCCATCGGATTGCTTTGGATATCTTGGGTCGATTACCATGCTCAAATATATATTAGTAGTAGCAGACTATTTTACCAAGTGGACTAATGCGCATGCCATGCCAAATCAAGAGGCTATTTCCATCGCTAAAGTTCTGGTAAAAGAAATATGCTATTTTGGAACACCAAGAATTATCCATGCTGACCAAGGATGTAACTTTGAATCCACCCTATTCAGAGCTCTCTGTAACTTACTCGGAATCCATAAAACCAGGACCACTCCATATCCTCCTCAATCAGATGGGTTAGTAGAGCAATTGAAATGGACATTGCTTAACCATGCTATCAATTTTTGCACATTTCAGTCAGGCAGATTGGGATGAGTCACTGAACTTTGTGATGATGGCTTACCGAAGCAGTGTTCAGTCCTCTACTGGTTTCAGCTTTTTTTTTTTTTTTACCCTGCCTAAAGACATCATACAGAATAGGCCACCAGGAAGGTCATTTAGTTTTGTGAATGAGTTTGTTCAACAAATAGAGGGATATCTGAGGACAGTGTGAGATACTGTTCAAAAACATCAATGTAAAGTATCTAGGAGACAAAAGGCTTATTTTGATATGAAGATGACACCAAGGACTTATGAAATAGGGGAGTTGGTTTGGTTCTGGGAGAGGAAGTGGTGGAAGAAGTATTCCAAGCTGCAGCCAAAATTTTCAGGTCCCTATAGGATAGTTGCAAAAGTTGGTGAGATGGTGTACAAACCAGAATGTCTCAGAACAAGGGTTCAGTGTACAGTTCGTTACAGTAGTTTGAAACCTTACTATAGATGAAAATGTGGCTAGTGGAGAGAGCCCACAGCCACAGCCGGTGAAGACCAAGGGCACAGTGCCAGAAAGCACTGTGGAGCACATGCCAGTGCAGGTGGGAGAGGGTGACAGGCAGGCACAGAGATACACAGATATATATGGTTGCCTAGATCACAGTCCCCCCAGTAACAACCTGTGGCAAGTACATCCAGGAAGGAGTCTAATGTGATTCCAGAGAATGGACTTGGGGAGACTGAGCCACCACTTGAGCAGAGTAGGGACATAGCACCACTGGAACCCAGGAGGAAGAATTCAGACATGCCTGAACCAGAGTTACCCATTAACAGGAGTAGACATCAGGTCAGAGCCCCAGCTTGGCATGAGGACTAGATCATGGGGCAGATTCATGAGAAAAAACATGGGGACGTGTCTACCTAAGGTGGGGGCATTGCAGCAAAGCTAGTCAGTGCTGCTAGGAGTGGGTCACTAATTAAGTACAAACCTTTAGCTAGCAAAAGCACAAGGTAAAAAGAAGAATAGTTACAGGTAAGAAACAACTTTTTCAAACACTCAGCCAGTCATGTGATTTCCATGTTATCTTTATTGCATCTTTTATTTTCTTACAGGTACAACTGTCACTGTCCTGAAGCTGTTTAAGAATCTTCCTGTAAGAAAACAGTTTTACTCAACTGCTAAAAAATGTAAGGAGGAAATGAAAAAAATCCAAGAGCTTCTGATGGCCTATGGCATCATAAAACCAGAATTAAGGATAAACTTTACCCACAACAAGGTAAAAGTGATTTTTCTTGTGCAAACCATCTTAACTTCCAAATTGAGTAAATTGAGAAACACTGCAAGTCATCACTTTCTTATTGTAGCTGTATTTTCTTGCCTCAAAATGTTTTGGCTCCTAGGAATTTGTCATAGTTGTAGATAGTTCAGGCTCTCAATTCGTCTTTAACTCTGGGTTTATTGGCTTATGATGGTTTGAGTTAGAGCTTCAGCCTTCAGTTGACTTAGCCAAAAATCTCATTAAGTGTACATAGGTTGGATAATATTATTTATTACACATTGAACATTGTGGGTGCTGTAGAGAACCAAGAGTGAAGTAAAGGCTCCACTTCTGCCTTTTTCATTCTAAAAAACGGTTACTGTCTTCTATTGACTTTGGAACAGGCCCTTAATAGACAAAAAGAACATTACACACAAGTAGTGCTCAGTGGACTCATTAATTACATAGTTAAGTGAAGTATGATATTTTCATTTTTTTTAAAAAAAATCCTTGTTGTGTGGAATCAGATTTATAGACTTCGCAGACTGTGGGCCAAAGGAGGGGATATGGTTTAAGCATTGAAGGATAGCACAAAAAGAGAGTGTCGAGGATATATAGCTTCCTACTTTATGTGATTGTGAAAGCAAAACTGGTGTAGTATTACAGAGTACCAGACTGGACTGCAGAACTGTTCAGCGTATGGCCAAATTGGAGAACTCAAATTTAAAGGCTACTTGAGCCTTTATCTTATTTGGAAAGGATTTCATTTTATTTTAATAATGGTAGATCTTTCAAAACCCTTCCAAACTTGTCCTGATTTCGTAAGTTAGACCAGTTTAACTCCACTATATTTCATATTAAGTCTGGTCCCTTCTTACCTGACCTCTGTAGTTCAACTTCATGCAGCTCCGCCTCCTTCATTCAAAAAATAGTCCCCTCTTTAGACTATGGGCTGCTTGTCCAAAAACGACTGCACTGTGAGAGGAAGACAATAGTGACACCTAATGGCCAAAGAGAATATCCTAAAGTAATTATTTTTCTCCATATTTTAAAATTGTTCCTGTTAGGTTTTTAAATTATTTTACATTTCTGTCTTAGAGTATTCCAAACAATTCCACATTTATTTATTATTATTATTATTTATTTATTTTATTTGCATCTTTTAGAATTGCATTCAAAAATATTTCTTATTGAAGTCAGACAGTGGAAATGACAAGTGACTTCACGTATTTGTGGAGAGTAGTGCCTAAAAACCGCAGCCTGGTTTGTTGGCCTGATCCAGTCAGATATGATCTATGTTGCAGAATCTGTTTCCTTTAATTTAAAAAAAAAAAAAAAAGTTCCTAGCCTTTCTGGTTGTAAAATAAACCTTTCAAATGCAAAGCGTGTAAATGGATACAGTGTTGCCTTCTGGAGTTTACTGTGGCCTGAAACAATAACACTCAGTGGTGTAAACCTCTCTTGCTCTACTTAGGTGTTAAAGCCTATTAATGATTTTAAGTAACTGTCATTGCTTACTGCTTATGTGAGCTGAGGGAAGGGCGGGGGCAGGAATTGGAAATTATTGCAAGAACGGAACTACACAGAGAAAGGAGGAGGCAAAAATACAGGGAAGGAAGACAGAAAGGCAGCAATACAAAGGGCATGAATAGGGGCTGTCCTAAATTTGAAAACGTTTCTCCACTAAGTGACATTGAGTATGAAATATGAAGTAAATAATATTCTTTTCTACTTCTGCATCATAAGCTAGTAAATAAAGAGTAAAGAAAGGTAAAAAAAAAAGATTAGGGGCACATTCACACTTCCCCTTCAGTGCAGATTTTGGCTCGGGGAATGAATCTGGAAGCCAAAACATGCGCGGGGTTTGGCCGTTTGCTCTGTACTCTTCCAGGTGATTGCCAGCAAAGCTGAGGGCGGGGGGTGGCTTTCGCACCAGCCAAACCCCTCGCATGTTTTGGCTTCCGGATTCATTCCCGGAGCCACAATCTGCAGAGGCTGGCACATGTGAACGTGGTCTAAAATGCAATAATTTTGTTGTTGCTTCCTATTACATCTAGGACAGTGAAAGGCAAGTGGTGCCCGTTCCCCTGTCCCTCTCTGTTCCTCTCTCAGGATATATAAAGGTTGAATCAAGTGGAGACCCTGTTCTGTCACTAATGCTGTTTAATGCAAGGTCACCGGTAAATATAACTGCTATCGTTTCTGATTTTTTTCAGAAGAAGCTACTGACCTTGGATGTGTTACAGAGATCTGGCTGGACGATGCAGCTGGGCCTGTATTGACTCGGTTGGTGCCAGTCTGGTACTCTATACAGCATCAGTCTCAGAGGGTGGGGGTAGGAGGTGAAATGACAGTGATCTGTAAGGAAAATCTTGCCTATCAAAGGTATCCAATGCCTAACCTGGCCAACATAGTGTGTCCACCTCATGTTCACGGCCCGTGATAGATTGGGGATTTTGCTGGTGTACCAACCACCCCACTGTACAATAGACTCCCTGACCAATCTGACTGAGTTGGTCTCGGAGGTGGTGCTCAGACTTATTGTCCCCCCAAGACTAACCTTTCAGGGCCAGAGCGAAATTTCATGGCCTCCATGACAACCATGGGCCTATCCCAGGTAACATCTGGCCAGACACATGAGGTGGGACACACGTTGGACTTGATGTTTCGCACTGACCTGGAAAATGGGGCTCCGTTTATAGGGGGGGGGGGGATGTCACAAAGACGCCGTCATCATGGACAGATCATTCTTTTCTGCAGGGCTTGGATCCCTGTGTCCCCATTGGAGTGGTGGACCAATTAGGTTGGTCCACCCCCAGAGACTCATAGAGCCAGATGGATTCCAGAACTCTTTGAGGGATATCCCCGCAGATTTTGACAGCTGCTTCTCTGATAGCTTGGTCGAGCTAGAATGGCATTGTAGCAGGGAGGAACTGCGCCCTCCCTGCTACCAAGGGTGCGGCTTATAGACTGAGGAGCTGGCCCAATGCTCGAGGAAGGGACCCTGTACATTGCCTGGCTGCAAGGGACTGTGTCTAACCAGAGGAGCCTGGAGGCTGCTGTTATGCAATACCCAGAGAAGCCTGGGGCAAGGACAATGTGGGGATTGAGGAGACACCCAGACAAGGGGCATGTGAGTAGTATATTGTATATATGATGATGGACTCTGATATGGTACAGTGAAAATAAAGGACACTTTTTGAAAGAAGAGCCCGTGTGGGCAGAGTCACTTGTATCCAGATTGCATAAAGACTCACCCCTCAGGGCCCCGCCCTGTTACAGGCATGTTGGCCAGACCAAGGCCATCAACATGGTTGCACCCAGGAGTTTGCTTCCACTGTGGCATCAGCACAGGTCCTCCTGATATATGGGGGACCTGAGACAAATGAAGGGGGGGGCGCTAGGTGGCTAGAGTGCAGGTGGCACTTGACTTGTGGTGAAGCCAACCAATTGTGCCATAGATTGGCTTTGAAGGACTAGGGTGTGGCTAGGTTGGTAGAGAGGGAAGCTCTCCGCTCTGCTACCATAACGTCTGCAAACATTCGTCCAGCTGAGCTGTTCTGGGCAGTGAACAGCCTGGTATCTGCCTCCGCTCGTGGGTTGAATCATCTGCTGCTCGCCATGAAGAATTTATCATTCACCTTGCAGACAAAATTGCTCATATCTGGTGCCACTAGTTCGATGGCAGAGTCCGACTTTGAGGTTGTGGAAGCTCAGCCTTGTCCTGTTTGGATCTGTTTCAATTGGTGTCACCCACTGATATGGGGGATGTATTTTAAACTTTCTGGAACAGGACTGACCCCATGCCATTTGGGAAGTGTGAGAAAATAAGTCAGATCAGATGTACTTGTTGTTTGGGTAGAAAGAGGACACGAGTGTCTAGAGCTTTTTTTCTTTCTCATTCACTTCCTTCTCTTAAAAAGACAAACATATGACAACCCTGAGACTTTTAAACACAAGAGGTCACTCATTAGCTGTAGCAGAGCTGGACAAACCACAGACTAAAGAGCCAAGAAGCAAAGTCTCCTAAATTTGTAAAACTTTTGATTTTTCTGAATATAGACACCGCTTTGGTTTTTAATATTTACTAATTGTCACCTGTTGTAAAGTAAAGATTTGTAAATATTTGATAAATAGATTCAAATACATTCTGGTGTCACTTTTCTTTAAGTTCTTCTGAGTTAATATATGTATACTCATTTTAGTACTCCTTCTCTTCTCTAATTTCCTCCAGCAATTATTTTGTATATGTGCCCTTCTATAGCAATGGCACTGTACAATAAAGGGTACAGACACTGTACACATGTATTATTATAGGAAAACAGATCTTTATCTTACATTGAATCTGCAGACCTAAATATATTCTTATCCAGTAAAAAAAAAATATTATAATAATTAGGGCTGCAACCATGAATCAATTAATTGAACCAATTAATCGATTAATCTGTCTTAAGCTGATTAAAATTTATTCCCCAATTAATCGGTTGACTGCCAGGGCCTGCTGACAGTCCATAGTTCTGAGTCGTAGCTCAAAGGGACGTGTTCCAACGCTCACAAGGTAGGTGAATCTATGCAAATTCATGCAAATCTTAATTGATTAATCAACTAAAATTTCTAGTCTAGCCCTAATAATAATGTATATTTTCCACAAGTGTTCTGACCTATAAAGTTCCTGTATATGATAAGATAAATGCAGGATTAAATTTTCAAAGACATTAGCAGTACATAGACAAGCACCTTCTCTCTCTCGATTTCTATCCTGCCCTAGCCCAAACCGATGGCTCAGGGCAGCTTAAAATAAAACAAAACAAATACAGTCATAGGTACTGTTACATCCTGTTAAAAAATACATCTCAGCCCCTAAACTACTAACCCATTTCCAGTCACCACCCACTCCCCCACCTCTCACCCAAGGGGAGTTCACCTCCCCCTCCCTCCCCCCACTTGCTCATACTGGTGGGTATTGCCATTCACCCACCCACCCACCAGTCTAACTTACCCCCACGCACACACACACTGGAGGGTTGTGGCCTTCTTCACATCCACACTCCCATCTATCAACCCTCTTTCCCCTCAACCAGGGGTCCACCACCAAACCCAGGCAACCCCCTCAGGGGGCAACCCTGCCTGTCTCCAAACCCTACTTCCCCCCCTCCCCCAAAGCCCTAGGAGTCTGAGGGTGTTACCCTGCCACTCTAACAGTGCAATTCCCCATTTGCGTTACAATCACATGTACAATATTTAACACCAGCCCCTCTCCCCAACTCTGATGCTGCTCTGGGGTGCTGCCAAAGACTGCCCTTTACTATTGCCCTTTGGTGGCTGCCCAGGGTGGTGTCTTCATGCCATGGGCACCCACACCCAGGTTGACCTGCAGTTTCTGACATGCCTAGAAGCTGGTGGTGTCCTCTTCCCTGTTGAGGCATCCAGCGAGGCTAGACCCACCCATCTCCTCCTCTCACCTGGAAATGATTCTCAGGGGAAGGTGAATGATATTCATGGGGAGGTGGGGAAACATGCAGAAACCCAGTAGCAGAAACAGGCAAGAAGAATGGCTCATCCCCAGGCTGACCTGCAGGTTTTGATGTTGGAAGCTAGTGGGGTCTTCTTCCTGCTGAGGCATCCAGCAGAGTGCCTGAAAGCAAAGGGAGACAGGCGGGTGTTCTCTGCGGCCGCTCCATCACTCTGGAATGCCCTCCCGGTGGAGCTGCACTTCAGCCTGGATCTTCGTACCTTCCATCGCCGGTGTAAGACTTGGCTATTCCGCCAGGCGTTTGGCAGGGGGGAGGGTGGGATGGGACGATGGGTCTGGGTTTGCTTATATATTTATTTGTGTAGAGAAACCAAATTGTGTTCACAACTATTCTCCATGCACCCACACTTTGCCTTGGTCTTTCAGCCCCAGTCCTCTTCCTCTGCATGTTGGGGACAACAGTGAAGCTGGGGGAGGCAGCGGACGGCTTTCATTTGGGTTGGGGAGAACAGGAGGAATGTGGACAGCAGAGGCTGCTGGTCATTTGTATCAAGATCATAATGGGAGGCAGGGCTACTCTTGCTGTTTCCTGCCTTGGTGATGTCCCTAGGCCTGTAAGATTGAGTCTGTGCCATGGTTGGATAATATTTGAGAAGTACTCGCGGAGAAAGATTTGTTTAGGTAGTACAGACAGCACTGATATTAATATGTTTAAGAGTCTTGGAGCAAGAGAACAGGTGTCTGAATGAAGCTTTGCTACACTGTTGTAGTACAAACACAGTATGTTCTGGGGGGGTGGGGGGGGACAACATTGTTAGATAAAGATGTGTCCTTACCAGAGCATCAGCCCAGGAGGCTTCAGGGAGCAAAGAAGTGGTGTAGGAGTGCCTGAAATAGACTCTCTTAAGGGTGATAAATAACTTACTGGAAAGTCAGATTCTTTGATCTTTAGAAGGTCTCATTTGCCAGGAAGACTAAGGTGAGTTTGATAATTGTACAATAGTACACTAAAAATGTGTGACAAGAAAGGACATTTGAAAATAAACAACTGTACTGAGTCCAAGGGATGATGCTTGTGAGTTCTGAGCAAGGGGGAGTATGAAATGAAGCAGAGTTAGTGCAAAAGCAGAGGACTCTGATTGTAAGCAGCAGTATTGACATCAGTTCTCCAACACCCACAATACAGTATAGTACTGCACTGAATGACATAAGAGGGCAAATATTTCCCTGCCCATAATCACCTCTGCAGTGAGTAGAGGTACTTGAGCTGCTGCCTGAGAAAGGGGCTATAAATGAAGGAGAAAGTGTGGCCACAGTGAAGACCAAAATCAAGCACAACATAATATTGGGGCGGGGAGAAACTTGCTGTTCCCAGCTTCACTGTTGACCCCAACCTGCAGAGATCGAGGATAGGCACTGAAAATCCAAGGCAGAGTGTGGATGCATGGAGCCTAAGTTGTAAGCAAGCACAAAATGTGAGAGTGTACATATTTCCTGCTTATGTGGTGCACAAGTTAAGGCAGGAGTCTTAACTTACACTTTCCATGCTTTTTGGAGTATGACTGAATTTGTAAGAGCCATAACTCTTCTCTTAAACAAGTTTTTTTTTAAATCTAAGAACATAGTATATTATAGACATAATTCAGAGGAATAGTTAGAAACTTGCATTGTGGGGTTATCCTTCTCAGTATTCAGGATTGGAAGAGACAGATTTTAAAACCTATATGGTGATGGGTTACATATTTAGAAGCAGTGTGTACTTGGATGTCTTTTAGCACCTGTGATTATTGGGGAAACCAAATCGACCCTGATTCAGCTGTATTTATTTTATTTTATTTTATTCATTTAAGAAGAGAATGGGAATAAGGAGAAGCTGAGCTTTTAGTACAAAAAAGAATGTTGAGGATGTTGAAAGGAAGTATGATAAGGATAGTCATGCTGTTGTACGCTGTTCTACATGGGAGCATGACAATAGGTGGCAAAAAATAGTAAAACATTGGAGAGCCTTTGACCACATACTTTTGACTAATTGCAAGTAGTTAAAGGAAAATTAGCTTTTATCTAGTAACAGATTGTTGTACCTATGCAAGCATCTCCTACTAAGCCAACAATGTTTAGTTCTTCTTCGAGGATTCCACAGTTCTCACTTTTGGGATTCATATCCTGCTCTGCAGGCACCGGAGACCTTGTTGTCAGTAATCTCCAGGCAGAAAGCCTGGGAAGATCTAGAATATGGTGAGGGCTCCACACCTCCTCCCCCCTCCCTCCCGTCCCGTCGAAAGCGCAGGCTCAAGATCGCGCGAGAACAGGACTGCATAAATAGGGGGAGGAGCTCTCATCGCCTCAGTTCCTTCCAACCACGTCACATTTGGAAGACCTTCAGCACTTTACAGTGCTTGTCAGTAGTAAAAAAAAAAAAAAGAGAGAGAGAGAGAGAGAAGAAAAAAAGATTAAAAAGAACTACTTGAGTGCAGTGCCCTGGCCCGCGCAGTTTGTCCCCCAGGCTGCACCTGCTTTTACACGGAGTCGCCAGACTATGCACAAGCAGGCAGGCTTAAACGCTGCCGCAACTGCCCAGCTACACTCTCCATGAGTGGCCATGCCTCGGAGAGACCCATAATACTCAGACTTGTAAATCCTGCTCTGTCCTGTCTACCAGAACAAAGCGGGCTAGGACTCTCCGCCTCCGGACATTCTAACAAAAGGGCACTTCAGGGTGGTGAAGAGGGGCGTCTCCGGCTCCCCACCCAGCACTCACTAACCTCTGAGATGAATCCAGAGCCCGCAACTCCTGCTGCTCCATTGAGACCACTAAGCGCTCCCTGTACCACTGGTACATTCTTTGAGAAAATCCAGCCTACGGTACAGGCATCAAACAGGGAAGCCTCCCATTCAAAGAGTGCCTCCCACACCACGGAGTGCAGTACCAGGCACCCATGACTCCTGCCGCTCCATCGGGACCACTAAGTGCTCCCGGTACTGCTGGTACAATCTCTGAGGAAATCCCGACTACAGTACAGGTCTCAAACAAGGAAGTCTCCCATTCAAAGAGCACCTCCCGCACCACAGAGTGCAGAACCAGGTGCCCCCGTGAAGAGAAAAAGAAAAGGAGAAGAAGCAGGGGTACCGGCACGGCGGGCACCCCACGTTCCGTGGAGGTAGAGACTTTTTTTCAGAACCGCAGCATTCTCTCTCAGTGCAGTCGTCACCGGTTCCCATGGTACCGTTCAGTGCCCAGCAGCTGCACAAGCAACTGCACCCTTAGTGGTGACCTTACCGCTGCACCCTAAACGGCACAGAGACACTCGCTCTACTTCTCACCTCGGTGAGCCCCATAGACATCCTATATCACACTCTAGATCTCCTCGGTACCGCACAATGCACGCGGATCATTCTACCACATCCGTGCATAGGTCTCCTCCCGGACCGCTCGCAACTTCCTTTCTGTTCCATAGGGACCAGCGGACTCGCTCCCCTTGCTCCTTCTGTTCACCATATGAAGACTCCTGGTACTGACAGTACCATTATGCCTCCCGGTACCACTCCTGATCCCGGAACAGATCGCCACCATATACTTCACTGTCTTACTTGAGACTCCCAGTACCGACAGTACCATTATGACTCCTGGTACCACTCCCGATCCCGGAGCAGATCGCCACCATATCCTTCACAGTCTGACTTCGAGCATCTGGAGCGTGCAACTCACCCTCCACCCGCTCCTATGCCAGCAGGCGCTTACCTGCCGCCGCTGTCTCCTCGTGTTCCTCCTATGGCTACCATTTCTCCCCCACCTCCTCTGAGGTGCCATCGGTACCAGCCCACCTACGAACCTCTGGGAACCACCATCAGACCGCCCTGCTTCAGAGCTGCCTGTGCCTGCTCTTGGGATCTCATCAGGGAGATCTGCATCCACATCTTCCTCTTCCTCCTCACCCATCCTTGACTTTGATGAAACTTATCACCCCTTCCCAACTTTGCCCTTGCTCGGAGGACACTAAGGCCTTTCAGGCCATGCTAAGAGATTAGTTTTGTCTCTGCCATAACTGCCCACCAAGTTAGTCAGAAGACTCAGTCAGGCCCTGTGTTTGGGATCCTTGGTACTGGGGAGTTGGGACATATTATGCTCCCGATGCTCGACCAGCTCGTGGATTATTCTACTTATGTTTGGAATAAACCCTCCTCAGCTGTTCCTACCATCAAGTTGTTAGACTCTCTTTATTCTATTCCTAAGGAAGGGGCCAATATCTTCCTCAGACATCCTCCCCCTAATTCTCTGCTTATTGCTGCAACCTCTATCAAACCTCGGGCAGGGGGTATCCAGCCTTCCCCCGTCTGACAGGGAAGGGAGACATCTAGATGTCCTTGGCCGAAAGATTTTTTCCTCAGAGACTTTATCCGTTAGGGCGTCCAACTTTGCCTCTGTTCTTTACGGATATCAACATTGGCTTTGGTCACAGCCTAGTAAGACCACTGACCCTAACCAAATCGCCTCTATTCAGAAGGAAGGGATACAAATTGCCCACCCTCAGCTAATGACGAATATGCATATTACTGATCCCAACATTAGGGGTATGGCATCTGCCATTACGCTCAGGAGGCATGCCTGACTCCGTTCCACTGCTCTCATCTCTGAAAACAAGACCCGCATAGAGGATGTGTCTTGATTGTGAAGGCCTTTTTTTTGCTTCATCTACCAATGAAACTCTTAAAAACATTAAAGAAACTAGCCAGATGGCCAGGTCCGCTAGGGTGATCAGAGCTGTGAGGAAGAAATTTTACCCACCCTCTGCTCCCTATTCCTACCCCCAAAGCAGCGCTCTACGTACTCCTACCACGCGGGGAGATGTTTTTTCACCAAAGTACCACCAAACTCTGGCCCCTCTTTTCTCAACCTCAAAGGAGGTTCAATAAGCAGAAAGGGCGAGGGAGGCCTTCCTCCAATTCGTCCTCAGGGCAACCTCCCTAGGCTCGATTTTTATCTCTGTCAGATTAAAGGAGAGGAGGAGGTTCCTCCCTCTTTCTGTTACCGTCTCCTGCCCTTCTTTCACCAATCGGCATCCCTCACCAGTAATTGCTGGGTCAGGGAGATAATTCAATTTGGATATGCCATACAATTCCTTTCCTTTCCCCCACATCACTTAAATACTTCTGGAAATTAAGAAGCTCCTATTAAAAGTGACTATTGAGGAGATACCCTTCTCGGAACAGAATACCGGGTTTACCCCCATATCTTTGTGGTCTCCAAAAAAAAAATGGGGGTTTCAGACCCATCCTAGATCTCAGATCTCAAAGATGCATAGTTCCCTACCTGGGGAAAATGAAAATAAAAGTTTCCCGTATCTAGTAGCTTCTTCCAGAGACAGGATGCTGAATCATATTCATGTTACCGTGACACTTTGCAAGCTCTGGGATTAGTCGTGAATATACAGAAATCCAATATCCAGCCAACAAGTCGTCTCCAATTCATTGGAGCTCTCTTGGACACAGATCGGTCCAGAGCCTACCTCCTGCTGGACGAATTTCATATGATCAGATGTACTATAGAGTCCCTATGCTCACAAAGTACCAGGACGGTCCACTTCTTTCTCCGCCTTTAAGGATTCTTGGCCTCCACCATGGCAGTTACTCCATATGCGCAACTGCATATGAGACCCCCTCAGCAGTGGCTCAAGCACGTTCACCTTCCTGCCCTCCATCCCCTGTCCATCAAACGAGGTCTACCAAACCTCATTTGGTGGACAGATTGCGCTCACGCGTTACATGGTACTCCCCTCGAGCCTCCTGTTGTAACGCCTCCATCTTGACAGATGCCTTCCTAACAGGCTGGGGAGCTCACAGAGATCACCTCAAGGTCCACGGCCTTTGGTCCCAGGATGAGAGGGGCCTTCTCATAAATACACTAGAACTCAAGGCCCTCGTATCACATTTAATGGGCAAGAATATCTTAATCATCACAGACCATACTGCCACCATGTGGTACATCAACAAATGGGGGAGCCCGATCCATGTGCCTATCTCTTGAGGCAGAAGCTATCTGGACCTGGAGCATCAATCACGATATCCACCTTCAGGCCATTCATCTTGCAGGGTAGGACAATTCTCTTGCAGATCAAATCAGTTGTCAAACATCCGACCACCATGGGTGGTCCATGAACGATCATGTTCTACAAGACATCTTCTGAGAATAGGGTACCCCGTCCATATATCTATCTGCCACTACAGAGAACGCAAAGCTCCCGGTGTTCTGCAGCCATGCAGGGTTAGCGCCAGGATCAATCTCGGATGCATTCGCGATCTCCTGGACTGGGGACTTCCTTTGTGCCTTTCCCCCAACATCTTTCCTGCGCAAGGTGCTTTACAGGATCCAATCAGATCACGCCCACATCATTCTCATAGCCCCGTTCTGGCCTGGGCAAACCTTGCTCCACACGCTCCTGGAACTGGCCTCTGAGGTCGTAGACCTTCCTCTCCAACCCGACCTCCTGTCACTCCAATGGGGCACTGTTCTCCATCACGACCTACGCATGCTCCATCTCTGTGCTTGGCTATTCGTCCACGACGGGGGAGGTATTCCCAGAGATTTCAGCTATTCTGCTAAATTCTCGACGCCCGTCCACCCGAGCGTGTTACATGGCCGAATGGACTCATTTCTCTAGAGGGTGTTTGTACATCAAGATTCCAGTGACCTCCCTCAATATGAACCATATTTCCAAATACCTATTACATCTGGAATCGGATCTTTCCCTCTCCTCCGCTAAGGTACCCTTGGCTGCCCTTTTGTCCCCCTTAGAACCGGAGGACACAGATACCCTATTTTCCCATCCCTGATGAAGACCTTCGGGAACGGCCTTATCAATACCTTTCCTCCCACTACTCAACCGGCCCCCTAGTGGGATCTTAATCTCGTACTCGCAAAATTGATGGGACCTCCATTTGAACCTATGGTCTCTTGTTCAATGGAAAACTTATCAATCAAAACTGCCATTCTAGTGGCTATCGCCTCAGCCCAAAGGGTTAGTGAGTTAACAGCCCTCAGAGCCTCTCCTCGGACTGACCCATCATTTTACCAAAGGTAGTCTTCCCCTTTACATCCGAGTCAGACTCTCTTTCCCAGTCTTTTTTCCAAAGCCACATGCCTCACGTTCACAACAGTCTTTACATTCTCTAGATGTAGAGAGTTTTGTCGTTCTATATCCACCGCACTAGACTGATCAGAGCTTCTGATTTGCTATTCATCTCCTATGAGGGACAGAGAATTGGTGTTAAGATTACCTCCCAGACACTGTCGAAGTGGATTCTTCTCTGCATCCAGAGATGCTACCTTCAAGCTCGGAGCACACCACTTCCCGTCTCCGAACACACACTACTAGAGCAGTGGCCACAACCATGGCCAATCTCCATGGTGTCCTGATCGTAGATATTTGCATAGCTGCTGCCTGGTCCTCGTTCACACATTCTCTAAACATTACTCTCTGGACCTAGCAGCTAGATCAGATACCCTAATGGGAAGAGCAGTTCTCCAATCTCTATTTGCTTAACTTCCTCGACTCCCACCACCTTGTGGTACGTGTTATGAACTGCTATTCACTCTTCCAAGAGTGAGAATTGCGGAGATCCTCAAAGAAGAAATGGAGGTTACTTACCAGTAACTCTGTTCTTCGAGAGAACTCCGTGTATTCTCACAACCCACCCTCCTTTCCCTCTGTCCTGGATGTACCTTTAATTCGTCTTCCGGGATGGGGTTGGAAGGAACTGAGGCAGTGAGGGCTCCTCCCCCTATTTATGCAGTCCTGTTCTCACGAGATCTTGAGCCCACTCTTTTGACAGGATGGGAGGGGGGATGGAGGGGTGGAGCCCTCACCATATTCTAGATCTTTCCAGGCTTTCTGCCTGGAGACTTCTGACAACAAAGTCTCCGGTACCTGCAGAGCAGGAAGCGAATCCCAAGAGTGAGAATACGCGGAGCTCTCTCGAAGAACAGAGTTACTGGTAAGTAACCTCTATATACAAGTGCCTAAAGCTGGGTGTTTAAAACCATTTAGCACCTGAGCTTAGTGATATGTGAACCTTGGATAATGTGCATCTCTGAAAATCAGGATGTTTTAGCAAGGCTGTAGGCAAACAAGTTTGAAAATTTTGTCCATACACTCTACAACCTACCATGTTGTATTCCACTGGAGTATTGTTGAACTGATTTTGAAAGAAGTTTTTAGAAACCCACTTGCCATTTTTTTTTAAAAAAAAAGTTGTTTGAAGATAAACTTTCATATTACCCCTATATTACCATTTAAGGATATAGCTATTTCAAAAGACAAAGAAAGCGATATCATTTGCTGCAAAAGCACTGTTTCTCCTGCCGATGGATTTGCAGCGTATGTCTGCTGCTGTCCATTCCATTGAAACCATATACCATAGATGATATAACACTGCTTCCCATTTTATAGAATGCTTCTATTTGAGATGCGTGTTTCTTCGTTAATATGAACTAGAGAATTTGAAAAATCTTGTTGATTGTACAGAGAACCAATAACAGCATGTCCTATTGGTTTGAATTTTTAGAAAAATGAGAGGGGGAAACTTTTGTCTCTTCTTACTGAAGTTTTCAAATTTCTAAGCTAGGAAGCACTGGTTACTTTTGTTCCTTCTCAGACTGTTTTGTTTGCATTAGCCATAAATAACTACTCACTTTGCAGATCAACCCTTCAAAGACTATTGCTATTTTGACAACTTGGATTAGCTTGTGCTCCTTCTTTTTATGAAGGTTTATCCTGCCAAGACATTCTTTGGATACTGATAATGTTCATCCTCTTGCCAGTATGGTTATGTTAGAAAGAGGTGTTTTTCTTCTTTCATCACCATGTTCCTTGAAAGCATATTGAATAAGGAGATGGCCAAATGGAAATAATTTATAAGAGCATTCACTGAGTTTATTTAAAGTTGACATTATCAGACACAGTGCTAGAAGCATTCCGGAGTTAGCCTCACTGAGTTTAAACGGTGTCAAAATTTTCAACCTTACACACCATATTCCAGCCACCTGTAAACATTGGCTGTCTTTTATGTTGTAAAGGAGGCTTTTCTTTGAATATGAAGCTTCCTCTTAGCTGCTGTGGCTAAAAGCAACTTAGAAATATTCAACATTTAAAAACTTGTGCAGACATGAACAAATGTGGTGGGTATTTTCATGTACTCCAACCTGATGTTTTCAAAATTCTTCAGACTGTTGAAAAGAAGGGTAATATATTCAAGAGCACTCTCTGGGCTGCAGTTTGTAATCCCTTTCCAGCCATTTGTATCGGTTCAGAAAATCCAAATAACAGAGATGCATATTAGACTGTGTCTAGTTACTGTAGCAGCTAGTATATAGAAGTGCTAACCATTTTTGGTACATCGTCTTAGAGTGATTATGAGCTGTCATCTCTCCCAGGCTTTTCCCATCCTGTAATAAACCATGATCTTCCAAATAGGAATTAGGGGGAGCAACCAAATTGGGACTGAAAGACAGGAAAGGTCTTGGTCCTTGCTGCTAGCAGATCTCAGGAGATTATCGGCTTGTAAAATCAAACTCCTTTCTCATCTTGTGGAGACAAATGTTAACTTCTTGAGTGATACCACAACTTGTGCTTGTGTACATGAGGTTTATAGCCAAGATAATTGAGCAGGATTATCTATACCACTGTCTGTAGATTCGAGTTGTTTGACTCAGGGAGTGATGGGATCCATTTGGATTTGGTTGTTGGCTGTTAAAGTTGAATCCCAGAGTTCATTACTGTATAGTAGCATGGGCTGTGTTGTGCTGCCACATAGTTTTAGCAGCAATCTTACCAAAAGGTTGTATTTATGTAGTGATTTCCTTACAAATTAACCCTTCTATAGTTTGTCAGGCCAATAAAGTGTTTCTGAATCAAATATGATATGAGGTGGGACTAAAGTTTCCAGTACTAAAGCTGTAGATTATTCATCAAGATTTAAAAGCATTGCTCTCTGTGTCTGTTCCTCAGCGGGGGTGGGATATGACTCCTCTTGGTACATGAGAGTAAAGAGGGCTGTCGATCTCTCAATTTCCCCTTATAGATAGAGCACAAGTCAGTGTTGCAACGCTGGGCTGCCAAGCAGGACCAGAGTGCTGATTGTGGTGTTTTTGTATGACATGCACACCTGTCCACTAGGAACTGTACTAAGACCATCAACTCATCTTACATCAGCTACTGAACAGCTGACAGATGGTAACAACTTTAGTTCACTACTGACTTGGGCTGAATTCGAACTAGTGACCTAGAGGTGAAATACTATGTATCCTATTACCAATTCCTTAAGCCATGCAGTTTCCCATCCATCACACTTTTCAAATGACAGCACAGCATAGATAGCAAATCGCATAACAATGATTGGCTAAAGTATGCAGTGTGTACTGTACAATGCCTACTGCTGCAGTGCCTGTCACAGGCATTCCATCTCTTATGTACTCAGCCGTGTTTGGAAGATGAAGACAACAATGGATCAGGCGCGGAGGCAGCTGTGCGGGCTTTTCTGGGATGGGACATGTGACCCACCGAGCTTCTGCTGCTAGCGGCAGTGCCGCCATACTGCTGGAAGTTAGTATGGAGATGGAAACAGTGTGAAATTAACATTGGTGTAAATATATAGATTCAAAACCATCTCTTTTTTAGATTAACATGTGATTAACAAAATTCTTCTCTAGAGCATTATTATTTAGAAAAGGAAGATTGGGGCTGGGGGCGCTGAGCCTGTCCCTCTGCCTAAGTTCAAACAACAAGCAGGGGGAGAGAGAGAGAGAGAGAGTCCCCTGTTCGTTGGGTTCTTTTCTACCACCACCCAAGCCCTTCTTAACCATCCTGCCCCTATATGAACCTTTATATTTCTGGACTCCAGCCCCGAGTTGGCCCACAGTCTCCTTCCTGTTGAGATTGGGGAAGTTACATCTTAACTAACAGGTAAGAGAGAAAAAAATCCTACATAACAGCGGCTAGCCTGGCTAAAGCATTAGTCCTATATGTGTCATCATTTTGTTAGTGGGGAAGTGAGTATTGGTGTTGATTTTTCACAGGCGAAAAATTAAAATTGCTTGCCCTTAAAACTTTTGGTAATTTCCCATTAACTGGACGCCTTTATGGAGCTGGTAAACTTAATAAGATTTTGGTTTGTGGGAATAAAAGCTTTGTTGTGGAGCTTTTAGACACTAGGGAAGAGGGTTTGTTTTTAGTGTATTTGCAACATATTTGCATTTGGAAAGTGTTAACTATTGGGTCCCTTATTAACTCTGTTTCTGAGTTGTTTTGTGACGAGAGTATGCTGAAATAATTTGGATATCGGGAATGCAGTGAACACACAGGTCAGCACCAGAGCCAGACTGTTAAAAGTAGAACTGGAAATGCATAATTAATGGAAATGCTGAAAATGCAGCGGTGCTTCAGATATTTTCACATGACCTTATTTTGTCCTATAGTGTTGTGCTTTCTTGTGACAGCCCCATTGAATTTTGTCCCTCTTGCTGTGTGATAATGCTTGAGAAAGTTGAACTCTGAATTTTAAATTGGTTGAGATATTTTGGTAGGCTCGTAGTGGAAAAAAATCACAGACAAAATTTAACATCTTTTACAAATAATTTATTTGGTGATTAAGGGCACTTAAAAATACTTGCTGATTTTGCATGCAGCCAGCCTTGTGTGGTTTTAGTATTCTTGGAAGAGAAAATAGCCACATTAGCCACTTTAAATTATGCTCCCCACTCTACTTTTGAAGTTTGAACTTGGGATCTTAAGAAGTTTTCCATGTATGTTTTTGCGAATCACTTGTTCACTGATCTCATTTGGGAGCTTTCAGCTTGCAGGAAGGACTGAAAGTGCTATATCAGGGGTGGGGTATCTTTTCCCTCCCAGGGACCAATTGCAGCATTTATGGAAGGTGTGCATTTTAGGATTCCCTATAATGCTGTTGGGTTTTGCTGCATTTTCCATGCACTTTGGTGTGCCTTTCTTTGAATGCCCCACATGGTGGGTGTGGCATGCCCTCTCCTGAATGCCCCACATGGTGGGTTGCACACCCTCTCCTGAATTGCGCATGCCTTCTCGCCCTCTGTAAAACTCTATGCAGCATTTATGGTGTGCCATTTAGGATTTCACATAATCCTGTTGGCTTTTGTAGTATTTCCCATGCATTTTAGTTGCGGCATATGTTGACTGTGTGTGCATTTTATATATTGAAATGTTGCTGAATTGCACCTTATGTAAGATATTGGAAATTTCTGTAATCTGAGCTATCTGTTATGGTATTTGTTTTCTCTGCTATTGTACTCCTGCCATTGCCTGCTGGTGATTATTGGAGACAGGTCCCTGCCCAGTGGACTTACAATATAATAAGGACAAGCCCTGTTTGCACCCATGTGCACTGAACTCACTTGGCTCTGTTGTTTTCTAAAACACTATACCCTGGGCAGATTTGGGGGTGGAGGGGAAAGGTTTGTGACTACTTTGTGCCCCCTATTTGCACCCTTGCACACTGGACTCGGCTCTGTTGTTTGCTAAGACTGCTATTCTTGTGTGCATGTTCTATTCCATTGATCATGATCATGTAGGTGTGCAATTTTTTTGTTGACTCTGCCTACTGTTGGGTTGGCTCCGCCTACCATTGACACCACCCACCTCCTGGGCTGGCCCCGTCCACTGACCCACCAGCCTCAGAACCCACCAGCCTCCACTGCAGTGGATTATTACCTTAACTTAGAAGTGTATCTCTTTTTTTTGTTTTTTTTGTTAGCAAAGATGTAATCTTGCCACTAAAGATTGGTGAGCTGATGCTTTGTGTTGCTCTTGTTGCTGCATAACCACTATTAGCAAGAAAATGCTTTTAAAATGCTTTTTAAAATTGGATTCAATTCTCACTCTTTTTGCAGTTCCATAATGTCACAAGTTCGAAATAACATTTGTTGTGCCAGAAAATAAATCTTGTGTTAACAAAGCCCCAGGGTGTTTTTTATTTGATCATTGCTGTTGCAGAACCGGTCATAAGTCCTATGTGTTTTTCCCTGTAGTTAAAGAATCCATCCACTTGAATGCTAAAATATCCCTCAAGAATTAGAGACTGGGAAAGGAAAATATGAATTGTACTTGGCAGTTTTTGCTCTTCATTCTGTTATGCCAGTGGAGTTTGCCCATCCCTCCCCAGCAGAAAGACTGGGTAATCAAGAATAAAAGGACTTGCAGTTCTTTCTGAGATCTGTGTGATTAGAGACCGGGGCTATTCACAAGGCCCTGTGTGCCCTCGTTACCTTTTAATATCTCCCAGATCTTTGGCTCTTGAAAGTCATACTGCCAAGGCCTTCTCCACCTCCTGCCTCCTCAAAATACTTTCCTGTTTGAGGTGGAGGGGTCACATCGCAAAGGAGAAATCTGAGTATGACAACATGGAGAGAATCAACACTTGGGGATTGGGAGAGGGACAATATTGTGGAAAATTGGTAATCTCTTCTGTCCTTCTTTAGCCCATCTGCTTCATACCTGTAGAATTTAATGCCTACTGAAGCATGTCTGTGGGGCTTGGAGAAGCAGATGATGCCACAAAAGTGTCAGGTGTGAGTGTTGTAGTGTCACTGTAATACTTTAAAAGGCAGGAATAGAACCTCTCTTCTGATTGTCAGCCTCTTGCTCCAACCATTAGACTGAGGTAGGTAGTTGGGGGTTTACATGGCACAGCAGCTACAACGCCATATTGTGTTTAGCACAAATGAAGAAGCAAAAGGATAAAAATCATGGTAAAGTTAAAATCATAGTAAAAAAGGAGCATATCACAAGAGCAAAAATTAAAAGGAATGGAACCAGCCAGCAGTCTTTGAAAACATAAAAAGAGCACCCAGGTCAGCCTCATCTCTAAGAAACATAGACAGGCTAGTGAGCTGTGCAGGGCTAGTTTAATTATCTAAAAACACGTGATGTGCAGCATTGAAACAGGAACAATTGAGAAAAATATATTTGCATATATTTGCAAAATATATATTTTGCACCACAGTGGCCAGAGCAGCAGAGCTTCTCCCCTCACTTGAATGAGATTTATGTTGTTTGTAATCAACACTATGATGGTAAGCAGAATTTTAAAAAACAAGGCCAGCCAATGCTTTCACTGATAGCGTGGTCAGTACCAACCCCAATACTTGGTGTATGCATCATCACCATAACATACCTTGGAAATTCACAACCACTGAGGAGTTATGATTTGGAGGGCCAGGCAACTTCTTAGGATAGTATTATTTTTCACCAGGCATTAGCTTTCAGGGCTACTCATGGCCACAGCTACTTTTAACTTTTATAATAGATGGTTCTAAAGATAGGTCTTTTAAAAGACAGTTAACTTCAGAATGGATAAGTGTTACAGAAAAAGTATGAAGAGCTGGTTGATTGATTGATTGATTTGATTTTTTTTAAAAGGTTATAGGACCAGACCTTCCCCCCCCCCCTCCCCTTTTTAAAAATTATATTTGTTTTGCAGAAGTTTTGCATGTCACTAGTTATATATGCAGTGGCATCTTTATACCAATCTATGTCCCTTTCATGTAAGAGATGGCATTGCTGATTTCAGAGTGGTGTGATTCAGCTTTCAAATTTAACACTCCAGTAATGAGTGATAAAGAGGAGCTCTCTTTCAGTAGAGCCATTTTCAGTTTATCTCTGTTAAAGGTGGTGGTTCTCTAAAGATGGGAAGAGTTTGCATATTTAAAAGCATTGGAACAACGTTTAGTTTTCCTTTTATTTTACATAAAACAATTTCACTCTATCAGAGTCTGCTTTAAATAAGTTCCATTACAGACTCTGTAGGTCCTTTCATGGCTCTTGCCTACAGCTTTGCGTTGAAGGTAATGCTGAGCTGCACCACCTCAACAACACATCTAATAGTCATCGTCTCTGGATTATACCCATAGACCTTGCAGGTGGCAGAGGAAATATGGCTACTGTAGCACTTGCTCCATGCTGGCTGTTTGGGGCAGAGAACTGAGCCGTAATCCTGTCCCCATGATGCTAACCAACAGTGTCCATAAACCTAAGATTTATCATTGCATCTGTCTTCTGCAGTGCTTGGCCAGGAGATGAGAACAGTTCTTCGCCAGAGCATGTGTGCACTGAATTATGGCAATAGAGAAGTATGGAGTAGGTGTGGGATTTTAATGTATATCCTGGGGGGGAAAATGTAAATGCATAACTAAATAGAGAAAATTTATTGTATACATGTGTGTGTGTGTGTGTGTGTGTGTGTATAGATACACTAATCTATATATACAATAAATATAATTAAGACTTTTAAAGACTTGTAGAGCCCTTCAATGAAACAGAGAAGGAGGCAGGATATATTTGGCCAGCTCCAACAAAACCTAAGATGGTCTGTATGTAATTATATATCTTTGATTAGAGTGTTTTTGCAGTGTCATCATACTGACTAGAGTCAGATTCTTATTTGGCTCATCATAGACACAAGGTTTGTGTGACCTAGAAAATATATGGGTGTGGGTGTATTTTTAGCACAATTTCAGGGTATAATCAAGGCCTTTTTTTAAAAACAACAACAAAGAAGCATTGCAGGAAGGTGAGTGGGAAGTAAAGCCACTTTAAAAAATGAAAAAATATAAATAGAATTGCTTCATAATAGGTTTGGTTCTTTTTTGTTTTCTAAAAGTTGTTTCTGCATCTAATGATTTTCACAAATGATTTTCTTTAGATTATTCAATGCAGTAAATTTCAAGTATGTTTTGTTTCATAATATGTAGCCAGTTCTGAAAATGAATCTACCAGTCCATTGTGCAGTAATCCAGTATGCAGTTTAACTAATTGCCTGGCCCCTGCAATGGGAGAACTTTGAGCAGACCTATGCTAGCATTTAGTTTCAGGGGTTTTACATACCAGTTCTAATTCCAGTAATTAGGAAAAATCATGCCCCCAATTATTAGCAGTATCCTCTTTTACAAAGTTGGCATTTCATTTAGTTAAGTTCTCATATTCCTAAACTCTCTTAAAAGTAGTTTACTGAAGTGATCTTCCAACAGTTATGTATATCAGCCATTCAGCAGGTCAGGCAGTGTAATAACATCCGTACATTAATCAGCAACTAAGATTTATATCTGTACCTGTGGCATCACACTAATATAAGCTAAAGTAAACAGCATGACTCTTATATTAGTCGTGTCACAAGCCTCTTTCTCAGTTTGGTCATAAATATTTACTTTAAAAATCAATATTTTTAGTAACTATATAGATAGGTAGGGATTTTTGATCACTTAAAATGGAGATATAATTCAAAGTAGTAATAATATAGTCTACTTTCTAAAAGAGGGGTTCTATTGACAAAACAAATTCTCTCCTCACTACACATCCCAAATCTCTGCTTCTGATGTTATTTATGAGGTTAGTATATGTAAGGAGAGGAGTATTATCTGAAAGAATAAGAATATTGCCCTCCTGAATTAGTGAAAGGTAGAGCTGAAACAAACAAGCACCCACAATAACGGGTATACCCGATGACTTTCCAGTACCTGAATCGACCCATTGGTACCCGATTGTGACCTGATTTAGGTACCCGATGCCCCAGAACGTCACATTCAGGTACTTATTTTTCGACTGCCAACACCTATTTATTGATTTTTCTGGTCCCAGAAAGTCAGCTTCTAGTCCCAATTTTAAAAAAAATGTCTGTCAGTTTTTCGGTTTTCTGACCCAGTATACCAATTGGTAATCAGAAAATTGGTATTGGAAGTTACTGATTTTTAAGGTTTCTGGGTAATCGGGTAACCCCATCTGGTACCCGATGTAATACCCGAAAATGTAGGTATTATCCACGGGTACTAACTTAAGTACTCGTTTCAGCTCTAAAGGGTGGGCAACCATTTCAGAGCTGTTTCTTCATGTTCAGGACTGCAGTAGCCCTGAAACTGTGCTTTCAGTTCAGAAGCACAGTAGAAGACCTGATGGAGCAGTCAAACTCATTCAATAGAACTTTCCTCATTACCAGGCTTCCTTCACTATAGTTGGAACTTTTCAGGCCTGCAATGGGAGGTAAGAAGTAACGGAGTCGTAACTGTCCTTGTATTCATAGGCCATTTTTAAACGGACTGTGGTGGGTGGGGGGATGGGTGGATGGCCACGGTGGGTGGAGGTGGGTTTACACCCATTCCCATGGGCACATACCCATCTCCACTCACGGAGCATCAGACATTGGAGCCCATTGTTCCATGCATGGGTGATGGGTGTAACACGGGAGCGTGCACGCACCCCTACCCATCCCCCGTGGCATTCAAATGGGTGCCTCCATGCAGCAAAACTGCATGGAGATGGGTGGGGACGTCTCGTGTGAAAAGGTCCTTAGTGAGTTAGTCTAGCATTGATTGCCAAATGTGTTTAATGTGTAACTGGGAAAACTGAAGAGTGGGGAGAAATTTTAGTCTTATATACTGAACCATCAAATAACCCCTTTCCTGCAGGAAGGGAAAATTATTTTACAGGAACTTGGCTTTTGTTGAAATGAGGCTGTTTACCCTGCAGTACTTTTATACTGCAGTTTTTTACCCTGCAGTAGTAACCTCAGTTGGGAGTGTAAACATGGTGTTAGTATTTCAAGCTAGCTACTTCTGTCTGTACCTGTTGCATAAATTTTTTCCAAGAAGGTTTATTAGTCTGAAGTAATTCCCTGTTTATTTTGGACTGAATCTATATTTTTATAAAGGTTCTCTGTGTGCTTCCAATTTTTAAACCAGTCAGGGACGTTACTACAGGGTAGCTCCCATGTGTGAACAAGCCATCAATGTATCTCAATGAAAGCCACCCTATAAAGCAAGAAAATCCCCATGTCATTTTAAAGGTCTGTGCTGCATTTACTGCAACTGGTGTAAAATTATTTTTTTACTTTTTAGTCTTACTTGCACATAGCATCCTGTATTTGAGTACTGTGAACTCTGGCTTGATTTTTAAAATTTCTTTCACATGTTAAAATGTTTTTTTTTTAAAATCAGCAGAAGGCAGGTTGAACCCGACATCCCTAATTCTAGTTAATCTAAATGAGTATAAAACTCTTGAGCAGTGAATTTATTTTTTAGATCTAGCAAATGAGTAAAATAAGTCTATAAAGCAGTAGTTAGTCTGTAGGTATAACCACCAACAATGGTGTTTAACCATACAACTCCCGTTAATCTCAGTTGGAGCTATGTGGCTAAGACCCCTAGTTTGCTTTGATATTTAGTCATGTAGCAATAAGAAACATTTTAGCAATTGACTCTAATGGTTAAGACAGATCTCAAGCCTTTACAGTCTTTCGGGTCAGTATTTCACACTTTAAGCTTCTGAATAGTATAGGCTGTAACATTTCTATAGAAAGTCCTTAGGGTTTGTCATGTCAGCTTTCACAGATATGTAAAAGAGGTATTTGTTTAACAGTAAAAATTAATATTTCACCCTATATTTTTCTTCTTGCCACTGCCCCCAGAATAGAGGATTAAGTAAAATTCAGAGGTTAAAGTTCACACAAACTGACTAAAACACAGCAATTCAAAGTGAGTTTTGCTACTTCAACTTTAACCTAGGTCTCTTTATGTTGTGTGGGTATATTATAAACTCTGTTGATGCAAATCATAATTTGCACAAGAGGCAATACATCACCATTAAGGGTTTATTACACAAGTTCAGACACGGCCATATAAAATTGTTTTGTCCTTTACCTTTTCGTTCAGGCACCTGCTCTACACAGACAGAAACTCTAACATGGAAGTTCATACAGTAAATCTACAGCAGAGCTAGAAGCAGAATTCTGATCTAATGACTCTTAATTCCATCCCATTCCGTGGTTCTAGTCACCCCAGCAGTTGCTAAAACTCAGATTCTAAGCAACAGGTCAGAAGCATATTAAGGTCCACAGCCTGACATCCATTCTACCCATGCAACCCCACTGCCTGCATGGGTATTTCTGGGGGCAAGATTGCATCATTAGTATATCCATCATGATATCCAAATTATGCAAATGTTAATTTTCTTGTAGACATCCTGTAAAGCTGCCCCTGAGCTGCCTTTGGCAGCAGAGTGCGGGGTAATAAATGTCAGCAATAAATAAATAAAGTAGGTACGTCATCCAGGATCACTAAATATTTGGAAACAGATTCCTTAATTTCCTTATCTGTTTAGCCTGTGAATATGATTTTATGAGAAAGCATAATGTGTTTGCTTACGCTGAAAGTTGTGAATGCTAGGAAGGGGGTGTCAAAGTACAGAATGTTACATATACTATGAAAGCATGCAGTTGTCTGTTAGTGTTTGTAGAAATGTAATGTTGCAGATGACTTGAGTTCAACAAATCTAAATTTAATGTCAAAAATTTGACTCTGTGCCATTTTGTTTCAGGCAGCTATTTGGCAAAAGGCCAGGGTGTCAGATCACAAAATGGCCTTTATGTCAGTTCTGGGAACTGCCATTATGAGCAGTATGGTACCTTTTCAACACAGCTCTGAAGATTCTGATGTAAGTTTAAACTTCTTTCATCCACTAAATAAATAAATAAAGTTCATCAACAAAGGAAAACACCAGCTTTTGGGGAAAAAAGAATAAAAAGCTTCTAAAATGAGTATTATTCCTAAATCAATGTTCACTAATCAAAATTTCATTCTTTTTAATGATGCGTTTCTAACATCAGTTGCTTTGGTGCTTACCTGCTAAGAATAACCTAATTGTGACTCATTTAACACTTGTCAAGTAGAAATTAAAACATTTGTGACAAATGCAGAATTTCTTATTCTATATTTTATTTATTTATTTTATAGATTTATATGCCACCCCTCCTGCCACAGGCAGCTTGGGGCAACGCACAACTAATTCTGGCTTCTGATTCCTGGTCCATGAATGGATGGGAGGGCTAATGATTTGTCACTCAAGTCTTTTAGCTCATTCTCTTAACTTGACAGCTCAGCAGCTTTCAGTACAGTGCATCTTTTACTTTTGCAAAGGGACAAAGAATTCTCATTGGGTTACAGCTCCCCGGAATAGCAACTAGTGTCCTTTTTCAGTTAAAATAAGAGTGTGTATCCGTTGTTGCCAAGAAATCCTGAAACATGTGAGCTGAATGCAAACGAACGATATGATGCCTACCAAAATCGTTTAGCCAACAGAAACAGTATCTCGTGAGCTGCCCCATTCATCTCCCTCAGGCTGCTGGGTACTCTTGATTCTGTGGATTTATAATCTGACACACATACACACTTTTCAAGAAAAATGTACAAATTTTCCAAATCAACTTCAGTTTAAAGTGATTTCAAGTTCAGCACTGATCTTATTCTTCAATATTATAACTAATGGGCGTTTAATAGGAACACCATAATGCTTATACTAAGAATCCTGTCCACAGTGTTAAAGATTCTTTAACATGTCTTCTAATCCCGGTTTCATTCACCTTTTAAAATAATATTTGCTTGGGCATATAGACTCATTTTGTTTGTTCTCTTTTCTAACACTATCAGCCTCCCTGAATAGCACCATTGCATCTTCCTCTGTAGAACAGCTCTTCCTGATATTTGCAGAGGCGTGTATTTACTCAGAAATCATATAAAACCTGGATAGCAAATTTCAAACTAAACTTCCTTTCCTTAGATACAGTGATGAACTTTGTAGCAAAAAGCATCTGTAGTTTTCGATACCAAAATAAATGCTCTTAGAATTGTGTCTGCTAAATCCAATATTTTGTAAAAAAACAAAACACAACGGAGCTTGGAGGAAAGCTTAGTTGACCAATAATGGGATATGGAGTCTTTACTCTTTATCATCTCTTAAGTGTCCAGTTCAAATCTAGAACAGATGGAAGGAGTCTGAAAGTTTTTCCTATGCGGTACCCCCAGTTCAGTTACCAATAAAATTCACATCTGCAGCAACTGGCACTCATAATTTCAGAGTAAGCAAGGAGATCAAGAAATGAACATACATGGAGATTAAGTTACCACATCCCTCCCTTCAGACCAGAAACGCTTATCCTTTTGCTATCTGTGCTGTACCCGTTCTTCTTGTTCTGTGAATATTGATAACATGAAATTTTCATTGCAAAACGGTCATTCATTCCCCACCCTGCCCCCAGGCTGTACCAAGCTCAAAATGACTGCTTTTTCAAAAATACTGAGAGCCTGTATCTTCCATTGAGTCTAGGGGCGTTTTTAGACGAGCACCGAATATCACAGATATTGCGCATTGAAACCATTCTTATTTGAATCAGGATTTAATGCTTAGACGTGTGTGTGTTATCGTGGATTTAGAATTAATCCACATTTAAAGTAAACTGCTTTTAATGTTTTCACAAGCAGAAATGCACTATTTAAATCTGCATTAACTATTTGAACATTAAAAACACATTTTAATCCACGAGTTTGTGAAACCGATTTAATAAACCCCTGATGTTGGGGGTTTATGAAACAGATTTTACATCTTGAAAATTCCACCTTAAATGCGCATTCGATTTCTATAAGCCACACTAGTTGTCTCGTCTAAAAACACCCTAGGTGTTCAACAATGCTGAAGAAGAGACCACTTTGCTCCCTGAAGTTAAAGAACCTAGATAAAGGCTTGAAAACTATGGCTATAGATTTTTAATTAACCTAAATTTTAAACTAAGATGCATGTGAAATGGAATAAAATATGCCTTTGGCTTCCGTGCCTCAGCCCTCGCAATACGCATTCTGTACTAAAACTGGAGTCTTCTGATCAGCAATGTTATATACACATAACCAAACACCATTGGTCGAGTGAAGGAGGTGTGAGAACATCTGTTGGACTATTATCAAGAAAAACAGCAAGCTGCTCTTTTACATTTTACTCTGCAACTCTATCACATCCAAGCTAAATGTCAGTTGGTTTTATGCCACAGCTTTTTTTAATTACAGAACACTGAATGTAAATTACAAGTCATTCATTTCAAGTAGTAATTTCCTAATCATGCAAACAGAATATGATTCTTAAGTTGCCAGACCCAGCCTTCCCTGTTAAAAGTTAAGAATGTCAATATGCTCCATAACAAGAGTCAATAACTCCATAAAAAAGAGTCCTAAAATAGGGTCTGTGGTACAATAGTCACATGTTAATGAATTACATTTAGGGTAACAGAACTCTGGAAAGAAAAAAGAAATTGATTTAAAATGAAACTATTTTTCATATTAATTGACAATTATGCTGCTTATACGAAGACTAGGAAATCTGCGCATACATCTTTTCACCTTTTCATCTTCTAATCAAAACAAAAGAAATGGAGACTTGCCCCACTGAAGCATTATGTGGATTTGGCTATCCATGTGAAGTCAAACAGTTTTTGGTGGTTCCTTCACAATCCCTACTTATCTTCTCCTTAGAGCTTATTCACAAACACCACCCACATGGTGGATAGGTTCATGAGCTGTGACTTGTGAAGCATTTCCCCAGATGTAGAAGTGTCGTGTGAAGGGCTTCCCCCCCATGAACAAACCCACACAAGACAGCCCCAACGTTTCAGGGTGTAGTTGTTTACCCCAACACAGATGTCGCACAGTCACAAGGCTGCCCAAAAGTGCCTGGAAGTCCAGGGCAGATTGCCATGTGGGGCTTCCTTATTCCACCATCTACTATGTTCATACCCACATCCCAGTTTGGTAGCATAGTCATCTTTTGTGTGCAGCATGGGGAAAATTGCCCCCTTGATCTCTCGATCTCTCTGGGCCACCCTGGCCACATATTCTCACATTTTTCCTGTGTTGCATGTGCAGCTGAGATTGCTCACAGGACTGTTGGAGACTATAGTGCTGTTCTCTAGTCACTTATCAGGAGCAAAGAACTAACACAGTTCCACCTTTTCATCTCTTTGTATACAGACATTAAATACCAAGAGTTTTCACGCTGGGTTTTCAATTGAAAATGAAACTAATAATTTTCTTGTTCTGCCAAAGGCTTTTTTACACAACCATTGTTTTTCTTTGAGGAACTCCGCGATTCTCACTCTTGGGATTCACTTCCTGCTCTGCAGGCACCGGAGACCTTGTTGTCAGCCGTCTCCAGGCAGAAAGCCTGGAAAGATCTAGAATATGGTTCTGGCCATGCTAGAGATTAGTTTTGGCTCTGCCAAAACTGCCCACCAAGATAGTCAGAAGACTCAGTCAGGCCCTGTGTTTGGGATCCTTGGTACTGGTGAGTTGGGACATATTATGCTCCCCGTGCTCGACGAGCTCGTGGAGTATTCCACTTATGTTTGGAATAAACCCTCCTCAGCTGTTCCTACCAACAAGTTGGCAGACTCTCTGTATGCTGTTCCTAAGGAAGGGGCCAATATCTTCCTCAGACATCCTCCTCCTAATTCTCTGCTTATTGCTGCAGCCTCTATCAAACCTCGGGCAGGGGGTATTCAGCCTTCCCCCCGTCTGACAGGGAAGGGAGATGTCCTTGGTCGAAAGATTTTTTCCTCAGAGACTTTGTCCGTTAGGGCGTCCAACTTTGCCTCCACTCTGTGCGGATATCAACATTGGCTTTGGTCACAGCCTAGTAAGACCACTGACCCTAACCAAATCGCCTCCTTTCAGAAGGAAGGGATACAAATTGCCCAGCCTCAGCTAATGATGAAAATGCATATTACTGATTCCAACATTAGGGGTATGGCATCTGCCATTACGCTCAGGAGGCATGGCTGACTCCGTTCCACTGCTCTCACCCCTGAAAACAAGAGCCGCATAGAGGATTTGTCTTGATTGTGAAGGCCCCTTTTTTGCTTCATCTACCAATGAAACTCTTTAAAACTTTAAAGAAACTAGCCAGACGGCCAGGTCTGCTAGGGTGAACAGAGCTGTGAGGAAGAAATTTTACCCGTCCTCTGCTCCCTATTCCTACCCCCAAAGCCGCGCTCGACATACTCCTACCACGTGGGGAGATGTTTTTTCACCAAAGTACCTCCAAACCCAGGCACCTCTTTTCTCAACCTCGAAGGAGGTTCAATAAGCAGAAAGGGCGAGGGAAGCCTTCCTCCAATTCGTCCTCATGGCAACCTCCCAAGGCTCAATTTTATCTCTGTCAAGTTAAAGGAGAGGAGGAGGTTCCTCCCTTTTTCCATAACTGTCTCCTGCCCTTCTTTCACCAATCAGTGACCCTCACAGTATTTGCTGGGTCACGGAGATAATTCAATTTGGATATGCCATACAATTCCTTTCCCCCACATAACTTTAAATACTTCTGGAAGCTAAGACGCTCCTATTAAAAGGGGCTATTGATTGAGGAGATACCCTTCTCGGAACAGAATACCGGGTTTACCCCCATTTCTTTGTGGTCTCCAAAAAGGATAAGGGTTTCAGACTCATCCTAGATCTCAGATCTCAAAGATGCATGTTTCCCTACCTGGGGAAAATGAAAATAACGTTCCGTATCTGGAACGTTTGGTCCCTACAAGCTTCTACCAGAGACAGCATGCGGAATCATATTCATGTTACCGTGACACTTTGCAAGCTCTGGTTTTAATCGTGAATATACAGAAATCCTATCTCCAGCCAACAAATCGTTTCCAATTCATTGGAGCTCTCTTGGACACAGATCGTCCAGAGCCTACCGCCCGCTGGACGGATTTCATACGATCAGATGTACTATAGAGTCCCTACACTCACAAAGCACCAGGGCGATCCGCTTCTTTCTCCGCCTTCAAGGATTCCTGGCCTCCACCACGGCAGTGACTCCATATCCGCGTCTACATATGAGACCCCTTCAGCAGTGGCTCAAGCACGTTCGCCTTCCTGCCCTCCATCCCCTCACCACCAAATGAGGTCTACCAAACCTCATTTGGTGGACAGATTGCGCTCACGTGCTACAGGGTACTCCCCTCAAGCCTCCTGTTGTAACGCCTCCATCTCAACAGGTGCCTTCCTAACAGGCTGAGGATACAGGATCCGATCAGATCACTCCCACATCATTCTCATAGGCCCCGTTCTGGCCTGGGCAAACCTGGCTCCAGACACTCCTGGAATTGGCCTCCGAGGTCGTAGACGTTCCTCTCCAACCTGACCTCCTGTCACTCCAACGGGGCACCGTTCTCCATCACGACCTACGCATGCTCCATCTCTTCGCTTGGCTACTCGTCCATTACGGGGGAGGTATTCCTAGAGATTTCAGCTATTCTGCAAAATTCTCGATGCCCGTCTACCCGAGCGTTTTACACGGCCGAATGGACTCGTTTCTCTAGAGGGTGTTTGTACATCAAGATTCCAATGACCTCCCTCAATATGAACCATATTTCCAAATATCTATCACATCTCCAGGAATCGGATCTTTACCTTTTCTCTGCTAAGTTACCCTTGGCTGCCCTGTTGTCCCCCTTAGAACCAGAGGACACAGATACCCTATTTTCCCATCCCCTGATGAAGACCTTGAGGAACGGCCTTATCAATACCTTTCCTCCTACTAGTCAACCGGCCCCCTAGTGGGACCTTAATCTCCTACTTGCAAAATTAATGGGACCTCCATTTGAACCTATGGCCACTTGTTCATGGAAAACTTACCCATCAAGACTACCATTTTAGTGACTATCCCCTCAGCCCGAGGGGTTAGTGAGTTAACAATCCTCAGAGCCTCTCCTCCTTATGTTTGCTTCTCAAAGGACTAGGTGGACCTCCGGTCTGACCCGTCATTTTACCAAAGGTAGTCTCCCCTTTACATCTGAATCAGACTATTTCTTTCCCAGTCTTTTTTCCAAAGCCACATGCCTCACGTTCGGAACAGTTTTTACATTTTCTAGATGTAAAGAGAGTTTTGTCGTTCACCGCACTAGACTGATCAGAACTTCTGATTCGCTATTCATCTCCTATGAGGGACAGAGAATTGGGGTTAAGATTACCTCCCAGACACTGTCGAAGTGGATTCTCCTCTGCATCCAGAGATGCTACCTTCCAGCTCAGAGGACACCACTTCCCATCTCCGAGCATACTCTACTAGAGCAGTGGCTACAACCATGGCCAACCTCCACGGTGTCCTGATCGTAGATATTTGCATAGCTGCTGCCTGGTCCTCACGTTCTCTAACCATTACTCTCTGGACCTAGCGGGTAGATTGGATACCCTAGTGGGAAGAGCAGTTCTCCAATCTCGATTTGCTTAACTTCCTTGACTCCCACCACCTTGTGGTACGTGTTATGAACTGCTATTCACTCTCCCAAGAGTGAGAATCGTGGAGATCCTCGAAGAAGAAATAGAGGTTACTTACCAGTAACTCTGTTCTTCAAGAGAGCTCCGCGTATTCTCACAACCCATCCTTCTTCTTCTCTGTCTTGGATGTACCTTTAATTAGTCTTCCAGACGGGGTTGGAAGGAACTGAGGCGGTGAGGGCTCCTCTCCCTATTTATGCAGTGCTGTTCTCGCGAGATCTTGAGCCCGCTCTTTTGACAGAATGGATGGAGGGGTGAAGCCCTCACCATATTCTAGATCTTTTCAGGCTTTCTGCCTGGAGACTGCTGACAACAAGGTCTCCGGTGCCTGCGGAGCAGGAAGTGAATCCCAAGAGTGAGAATACGAGGAGCTCTCTCAAAGAACAGAGTTACTGGTAAGTAAACTCTATTTTTCAGGCAGATAGAAACTCAATTCCCCTTGTTGCAAGTCTGGTCAAGTTTTGTAGCTGTAAGGGAGGAAAATAGATACTAATTTCACTAGACAATAGAGCAGTAGGACATTTCTTTTGGTGGATACCTACAACAAAATATCGATTTCTCCACCTTTTTGATAATGTTAAAGTAAATTGATTATTCATATATTTGTAAGTCTAACTTGGGTACATTTGTAAATTGTAGTAGACCTTTGGAGCCACATTCTGGTAAAATTTGACTGCTGGTGGTGCAAACCAGTCTTAAATGTTCTAATATAGGGAAATCCCTTGTTGGACTTGTCCAGCCAAATCTGCATCGCCCTTTCATGTTCTTCCTTGGTATAGGAGATATGCTGTGGCAGATGGAGGAATGGCCAGTACATGTGTGTTGCAGCAGCCTTTGTGATCATGGCTCTAAATTATCCAGGGACGGAACTGGAAGTCCTATCTATATATCAGGGGAATGCAAAGGTGACATAGTGTTCTGGTAATCCCTGCCCTGGGAAAGCTTCCTGGGAGCAAAACATGATTTAAAGTCACCTTTGCCCTCAATTTCCTTGAGTGGAACTCTGTACAGGTGGTGATTTGAGTCTGCAATTTTGAATAAATAAAACAGAAGAAAAGTAGTTAACAATCCAAATTAATGTACATATTTTGTGATCTATGTGCTTTAAAAAATGCAATTTTATATGGAGAGATCTTTGTAATGACCTTCTTGCTGTCCTTGTGATACGTTTATAGGTATCTCTCAGTGGATTTCTTCCAAAACCTGACTCAGATGATTGTTTGGCAAGCCATGCAAGTTCAGAAAAGAGCTTCATCTTTATAAACAATCGTCCAGTACGTCAGAAAGAAATACTAAAGGTACTTAGTCAGTGGAATAAAAATACAACTTTTTTCTCATCCTCATTTCTATGTTTGACACAGACCTTTAATGTCAAACAACCTTCAGCTTTCTGACAGTTTGTCACTGACACAAACTAATTGGAGATACAAGTGATTGCATTTAGAAGGACCCTTTTAAAAATCTGGGATGAAGTGAATTAGTTGAAAGGTCCCAACTATTATGCACTTTCTTAACTCCTGAAAAGAACACACTTGCATTTTTCTGTTTTGAATGATGTGTATATCTTGTCTTAGATATGATCCTCCGCTTTTGCTGTTAATAATACAAAATAATTCATGTCAGAAAGCATAGTCTTCCTATTCATTCAGCTGTAACATTACTTTTTTTATTTACTGTGAGCTTATCTAGGCATTACAGATCCTTTAAATTTGCATATGAATTTAGTCAAAATGAAAGTGATAGTCCAGTGGCATTAGTTTACCTTCAGATGGTGTGGGCAGAATTTGATACTGTGCAAGCTACCCTGCACAGCTGTGTCAGTGCGCACCAATTGCTAATCTAGTTACTGGTCTTCTTAGAGAAGAAACTAGTAATCTTGCCAGTGTTTATGTATGTTTGGAATTATCATATAGAGAATTTAAGCTTGTTGGGTCAGGACTGTCCTTTCACTTTTAAATCTTAAGAGTAATAATAATATTAATAATATAATTGTGTTTCTTTAAATGCGAAGAAGGAAGGCCCTTGTCTTGGTTGAGGCATGGGGGTGTGACTGAAACCTTTCCCTCCCAAGGTTTTGTTTAAAAATGTTTCCCTCCCCTTTGGGTCCAAAGTCAGACAGATGTCTTGCCTATCTACCAAGAATATATTTCCCCAAGTGATGGTAAAAAAGAGCAGTATGCTTCACATAGAACTGTAGTACAGATCTTTCCTGAGATCAGATCTTAGGTTCTTTTTACATGGACGCCTCCCCTCGCCCACATGGGGCGGGGGGACGTCCGTTGGAACGCTGCAGCAGCGGGCTGGGGGTGCGTGCGTGTGCATGCTCCCGTATTCCACCTACCACCCACACATGGAGCAACGGGCGCCAATGGCGGATGCTCCATGTGCAGAGGTGTGTGTGCGTCCATGGGAAAGTACACCTGTCACGCCTGCCGCCCACACATCCCCCCACGCACAGTGGCCCATTTGAAAAGGGCCTTACCTATGAAGGGTGTGTGTCTCACTTACTATTTCCTTGCTTCAATTTTTCTGTACATGCTGATGCAATAGTCCTTGTAGATTTTATTTAGAACATGATGAGGAGACGGCAAGCCATGGCAAGCCATGGCAGACATTTACCCTGTCCTGCTGTGACCGGGGTGCTGCCGGATCCACTGTCAGGCATGGCCAACAGTGGAAGCAGACATGCCAACAGAATCAGGGGGAGCGATCACAAAGTCCCACCCCTGAGGAGTGGGGCACACCCCAATCCAGACATACAATGTCAGCACTAGATAATAAAACAACAACCCGAAGGGCGTCGACAAAAGGGCCCTGGCCGTTTTGTGGCCGTTGTGAGGACCTATGATGCCTCCCTATACCTTCCTCACCTCCTCGCCCTCTATCACCGCCCTCCTTCGAGCCTTTCTCACGCACCCCCTCCTTCTCCCTCTTCCATCACCAGCGGCCTTTCTCCAGCCAACCTACCCCTTATTCTCACCCACGCCCATCCCCCCTCCCCACCCTCATCCCCCCTTACCCATTCCCCCTAGGCCCAAACCCGCGACACCCAGGTGTTCCACAGACCATTGTGGCCAATACGAGGCCAGTGCACGACTCACACCCCGCAAACCCGGCCGTTCCCCATCCCCCAACCTCATCCGCATCCCCTGCCTTCCCAAACACCAATTGCCTTTTTCCTGCTCCCTCTGGAACTGCCGCTCGTCCGTGGCTAAAGCTCCCTTCATCCACGATCTCTTCCTCTCTCGCCCCTTTCAACTCCTGGCTCTTACGGAAACCTGGATCACGCCCTCCAACTCTGTTACCCCGGCTGCTCTATCCTCCGGGGGCCTGTCGTTCTCTCACCGCCCCCGCCCTGAGGGCCTGGGTGGTGGTGTGGGCTTGCTCCTTGCTAAGCACTGCCAATTCAAAACCCTCTCCCCTCCCCCCTCCTCCTCCTTCCCTTCCTTTGAGGCCCACTCTGTGCGCTTATACTCCCCTCTACACCTTCGGGTTGCTGTCATCTACCGCCCCCCGGGTTCCCTCTCCTCTTTCCTCCCGGACTTTGAATCCTGGCTCACCTTCTTCCTCTCCGATGATATCCCCACTCTTATCCTTGGTGATTTCAACATTCACGTTGACACGCCCTCCGCCCCCTCTGTTTCCCGCTTTCTCTCTCTCGCTTCCTCCTTTAATCTCCGACTCTGGACCGACTCCCCCACTCATACTGACGGCCATTCCCTCGACCTCGTCTTCACTCGAAACTGTTCTCTAACTGACCTCTCCTTTGACCCCTTCCCTAGTTCTGATCACTTCCTCGGCTCCTTCAGCCTTTCCCACCGACCCCCCTCCTCCTCCCCCTCTATGCGCCCCTTCCGCAATATGCAGGCCCTTACTCCCTCGGAGTTTGCCGCACATCTTTCCCCCCTTCTCCCCCCCGTTTTCGCCTCCTCCTCCCCTGACTCTGCTGTCTCTGCTCTCAACGCTTCTCTCTCCTCGACCCTTGACTCTCTTGCCCCCCCCTCTGCTCGCCCCGTCCGCCCCCTCGACCCCCGCCCCTGGCTTACCCCTGCCATCCGCTACCTCCGCTCCTGCACCCGGGCTGCCGAACGCCTCTGGCGCAAATCCCGCTCCCTCCCTGACTTCCTCCATTACAAATTCTCCCTCTCCTCCCTCTCCTCGGCTATCTCCCTAGCTAGGCATCGCTATTATGCCTCTAGGATCGAATCTTTCTCCCGCGACCCTCGCCGCCTTTTCTCTACTTTCGACTCCCTTCTCAAACCCCCCTGCCCTCCTCCGCCCTCTTCCCTTGCTGCTCAGGATCTTGCGTCGTTCTTCACCTCCAAGATTGACAAGATCCGTCGGGATATTGCCTCCCGCCCTCTTCCGCCCCCCGCCCCCCTCCCTCCTCGCATCCTTCCCTCCTGCCTCTCTCCAGGAAATCTCTGCTCTTCTCTCTTCATCCAACCCCTCCACCTGCCCCCTTGACCCGATCCCCTCCCGCCTCCTGACCTCTATTGCTCCCACTGTCGCTCCCCCCCTTCTGCATGTCGTCAATCTCTCCCTTTCCACAGGCTCCTTCCCCTCTGCCTTCAAACATGCCACTGTCTCCCCCATCCTCAAAAAGCCTACCCTGGACCCTTTCGATCCCTCTAGTTACCGGCCGGTCTCCCTCCTTCCCTTTGCTTCGAAGCTCCTGGAACGTGTCGTCTACTCCCGCTGCCTGAACCTCCTCTCTGCCAACTCCTCCCTGGACCCTCTCCAGTCCGGCTTCCGCCCCCTCCACTCTACTGAAACTGCCCTGGCCAAGATCACCAATGATCTACTTGTCGCTAAATCGAAGCGCCACTACTCCGTTCTTGTCCTCCTTGACCTCTCTGCTGCCTTTGACACTGTCGACCACTCGCTCCTCTTGGACTCGCTTTACTCTTTGGGCTTCCGTGGCTCTGTCTTTGACTGGTTCTCCTCCTACCTCTCTGACCGCTCCTTTAATGTCTCCCTCCCCGAGTCGACCTCCCCCTCCCTTCCCCTCTCGGTTGGGGTTCCCCAAGGTTCTGTCCTTGGCCCTCTCCTCTTCTCTATCTACACCCTGTCCCTTGGCGAAATTATTGCCTCCCACGGATTCCAATACCATCTCTATGCTGATGACACCCAACTCTATCTCTCTACCCCCTCTCTCTCCTCCTCTATCCGCTCACGCCTCGTCGACTGCCTCTCTGATATCTCCGCCTGGATGTCCCGACGCCAACTCAAACTGAACATGGCCAAGACTGAACTCCTCATTTTTCCTCCATCCCCCTCCTCTCCCTCTGACCTGACCGTCTGCATTGATGGGGTCACCATCCGTCCTGTTCTCCGTGCCCGCAGCTTGGGCTTCATTTTTGACACGCACCTCTCCTTTAAACCTTACATTGACTCTGTGGCCAAATCCTGCCGATTCGCTCTCCTCAACATTGCCCGCATACGCCCCTTTCTATCTATCTCCTCGGCCAAAATCCTTGTTCATGCCATGGTTATCTCTCGCCTCGACTACTGCAACCTCCTCCTTGCTGGCCTCCCTCGCTCCCACCTGTCCCCCCTTGTTGCGATCCAAAACTCTGCCGCCAAGATCATTCACTCTGCCCGTCGCTTCGACCATGTAACGCCTCTCCTCCTCTCCCTTCACTGGCTCCCCCTTCCTGAACGTATCCTGTTCAAACTCCTGGTTTTCACGTTCAAATCGCTCCATGACCAAGCTCCCCCTTACCTCTCGGACCTAATCGCCCTACGCACTCCTGCGCGCGCTCTCCGCTCTTCCTCTGTCCCCTCCCTCGCTCTCCCTCGTTTCTCCTGCTCGCCCAACCGCCTTCGTCCCTTCTCCCTCGCTGCCCCGCATGCCTGGAACTCCCTCCCTGCCGACATCCGCCTTGCCTCCTCCCTCCGCTCCTTCAAATCCCTCCTCAAGACCCACCTTTTCCATGCTGCCTTTCCCAATGCCCTCTAGTCTTTCCCCTTGCTCTTACTGTCAGCCCTCCTCTGCTGACTGCTGCTACCGACCACCTTGTAACCAAGCCAAGTACACGCACCTGAGACTTCGCATCCGCCTGAATGTTTGTTTGTCTTCTCCCATGTCTCTCCCGCTGTCCCCTCTCCTTGTCTCCCCCTCCTTGTCTTTTAGATTGTAAGCCACAGGCAGGGACCGCATCTGATTGTATGTTCTGTACAGCGCCAGGTTACTACTGGCGCTTTATAAATGTTTAATAATAATAATAATAACAACAACAAAACTGTAATAAACACAGAACAGGACCACAGAAGCCAAGGCAAAAAACCAACAGCAGGAACAGAAGAGCCACGCTGCATGTAGCACAGGCTACAGATCACCTGCACAAGCAGCCCGTAGGGCACAATGCCCAGGGGGAGGGGTCAAGACACCAACGGGGTAATAGTCAGGGAACCTCACCCCTACCACAGAGAGACACCACACCGGCAGCACAGAGGTCCTGGGGAAACTCAATTCTCACCACATGGAAGACGCACACAAACACAGGAGTGGGAGACAGGGGGGACCATACGATCCAGGGAATAAAAAGTTCAAGCGGGGTGCCTGCAACCGGGAACCAGAAAGCAGGTCACATTCCCACCCAGAGGCCACCCACAGAGAATGGAAGTCCAGAGCGAAAAGTTCCACAGACATTTCTCTGTTTCCGGGGTCTGGCACCAGAAAGCCCCCCCCCCTCCCTTTGCCACATGGAGGGTGCACACAAACACAGGCGGGAAAGGGGACATACGGTCCAGGAAATAAAGCTCAAGTGGGGCTTAAGGATTTGGACGGAACTAGCATTCTCAGCATACAAGGCCCATAGACGCATTCCCCGGCAGTAGCCTCGTGCCGGCATGTGAAAGGACACCAGATAGTGGGGCTTAAAAGGATCTTCTGCAGCCAAAGCTGACTGACCATCCAACTACATCCAGACCGCCTACAGGTCACGGAGCTCTGCCCCGGATGGTTCCTCCTCCAATTGAGAATCTTCAGGTGGTCCAGGAAGGTGATTCCGCAGCAGCAGCCAGTTAAGGCACTTGTGCTGGGGCAGGGAGTATCTGTGTGTGTGCAGCAGAGCCATGGTGAATGATATCGTAATGGAAGGGCCATCCATTGCAAGGCAATGAATGAACTCTGGTAGCACAGAGATCTCCTGCAAGCATGCACCATTGTAGACCCCCTTGGGGGTGGGGGGTGTTCTAGGAGCCCCCAACACCAGGAAGCCAAGCTCCCTGCCTGCTGCACGCACTTTTGCCTGCTCGCATGATATCCAAGCCCCCCCATATGCTGGCTAATCAGATCATAGCTGATAGTCACAGTTTCGGAGTCAGAAATGAGTTGCTAGACATCACCTCTAAGCCAAATGTCAGCAAGTGTTGTAGTTAACTCCACATCCCAGGTCATGCCGCCCCCGTCCCCCATGCTGCAGCGCAAAGAAGGGTCCACAGCACCAGACATGGTGCCCTAATCCTGTACCATGGATATAGCAGAAGCCTGACACCATACTTGCAGACTGCTGCTCACACAGCTGCTGATAATATATGGGACAGTGCACCAAGGTCACAAGATAAACACACAATGGAGCCAGTGTACAGTATCGGGGAATGCCGCTCCCACAGAGCCAACCACAGACAGGGAAGCTCACTATGTGGGCAAAGCAGCACACCTGACACAATCGGGGGGGGGGCTATGAACCCCCATCAACAACCCGCCCCCCGGCACAGGGCCAGGTCGAGACACCACCAGGGTACAGGCAGTAAATATTGGGGTGGTGCACACAAGACAATCACCCCCATCCTAAGGCCACAGTTCCCCTTCATCCCCTCACCCCTTGACCCAGGAGCGGCACACACCCAAATCAAAGCACAATGACAGCTCAAGATAAAGATTGAAACAGATTAGAACATCAAGCAGGTAAAAACAGGACAAACATTAATACAGTGACAACAATTGCCACAGGGAAACAGGAGAGGCCGGGTCAGGTTGGCCTGCAGCTGCGGGCCCAGCTCCACTGTGCACGCGAGAGCACATGGATTTGGTGTCAGATCTTGATGAGGACCTGACGCTCCTCACCCCGCTCCCTCTCCGGGGCCAGCCTCAACTCATGCCCTCTAACAGCAAACGGACACTAAGGTCACACTATTGGGGGCCCAAGGAGAATGCCCCAGCACCTCAAACCACACAGACCCCACAGCTGAAGTGAGAGCAGCGTAGTGGCTCCATGAGGGACCTGCATCACATGTGCCCCGAGGAACCAAACCATGGTGGGGGAAGGACCATGACAAGAAGGGGAACCAAGGCTGACTGTACAAGGGAATGAACACAGTGGCGAAGCTGCTTTCTGGCCCATGAGCCATTCAGAGAACAGGCCAGTGGTTGCTGGAACATCCCCATGTAGCATGCTCCCTCCACAAAAAGTAACCGTTCGGAAGAATCGGGGTCAGGGAAGGTAGCAGTATCCAGGGGACAGGCCATGGAGACTTACCAATATTTTGGAGTGCCCAGCTCACCTCCGCCATGGCTTCCGCGGTCTGCCAGGTTGTAGGAGATGTCCCTCAGGAGGCCCAGGCACGTCTCAATCTCTAGGCGGGAAAAGAGAAACAGGGAGAGTGTCAGGAAACATGGGACTGGTGCACAAATATGATCGGCAACACTCCCCCCCCCCTTCAGGCTAACCCTATAGATCCATTCTTTGGGAGATGGTGAACCAGAAAGCACAGAGGCAGGTGCTCAGATACACCGGAAGGGTAAGGCACGTACAGGGCGTAGAACCCTTGGGCCTCGACTTAAAGTGGGAGCTGTTACCCTGATGCCACATAGGGAGCTGGCCATAGGTGAGCCCCATGCACAAGACGTGCAAACCATGGGACATCACAGGGGAAGGGGGCGGAGAAAGGTTCAGGGAACGTCTCACATGGGCAGCAAACTGCACACCCAGAAAGTACCTCCATCTTGGTCCCCGCTGGCTGTCATGCCACTCCTCGGCTCCAGAGTAGCAACACGTGGAAGGGCATGACCTAGGGTGGAGGAAGGCTATGCGCATTGCAGCGGAGGGGGCAGGAACAGGCAGTATGCCCACAGACATCTATTGGCAGCTGCAAAGCTCCACAGAGTGACCACTTGGGCAAAGACAACAGCAGTGCTGTCACCCACATTACACAGGGAGGGGGAAGGGAACGCAGGTCCTAAACACAGAACAGAACCCTAGTATAAATGCACCTAAGACAATCGCAGCTCTCGCGTGCCCAAATAGGGGAGCTATATAAAACGCCTTCTAAGTTCTGGTAACAGCGATGCTTACTATACAGCGATGGAGGCCAGTAGGGGTGCTGCCCTTGAGCGGATGCTCACAGGTGTTGAGGCCGCTGCCAGGTGCATACAAAATCTGCAAGCGATCTGCTATTGGTGGTTCTTGGCATCCTTGAGCATTGGATAGCCATGCTCGAATCCGGCCACAGATGGGTCGTGGCATCTAGCAGGCACAGGACATAGCTCTGGAGTTGGGTGTTCCTGAAACACCAGAGGACATTGCAGGAGTCTGCAATCATCCTGCTAGGGGAGCTGAGGCAGGTGGCGAGATACCTTAGTACCGATGCCACAGCTGTCCTCTATGGCCTGCGCCTGGCTGTTCCCATGGAGCAGGGGTCCTGGGTGATAGAGCACAGCAAGGACTGGTAGGAAACCATCCTGTCCACCTGAGTGGATGAACAGTGAAAGAAGCACTGCCGGATGCTGAAGAACCTGCTGTCCCGCATCATGGTGATTCAATGGCCACATCTGCAGAGGGAGACCACAGTGATGCAGGCACCTATACCAGTTGGCAAACATGTGGCCATAGGTATTTGGAGACCAGCAGTCCCAGGCTCCTCCAGTCCATGGTCCAGAGGTTTGGCATGGACATCTCCACAGTGTCCACAAACCTGGCTGAGGAGTGCACGGTCATAGTAGACATCACCCTGGAAGTGTCATACAGCTCCAAAACCCAGCAGAGGTCATGGGAAGTTCACCCGTATGGGGTTCTCTAACTGCTTCGGGGCATATATCCTCCTTACATGCCCTCCAAATAACCAGTATGACTACCTCAACTGGAAGGGCTTCTTTTCCGTGCCTCTGCAGGGTGTGGTTGACCAACGTGGGCTTGACGTGTACACTGGGGTGCCTGGGCGGAGTCATGATTTATTTTATTTATTTATTTATTTAATAAATTTATATCCCGCCCCTCCTGCTATGATGCACGAATCCTTCGCCAATCACCCTTCTACACCTGAATGTGCATGGGGGAGACCAGCCCATGGACCATCTGGGTCACTGAGGGGGTGCCCATGGGCCCAGTCATCATAGGGGACCCATCCTACCTGTTAACGCCATGGCTTATGAAGCCGTACACTGTGTCACACACACTGGAGCAGGAGCTCTTCAGCCGGAAGCTGAGTGCCACCTGCTGCACCATCGAGAGGGTGTTCAGGATCCTCAAGAAGCTCTAGAGACACCTATGGAACTGCAAGGAATTCCAACTCGACAAGGCCCCTGTGTTCTGACCATGGCTGCCTTCATGCTCCATAATATATGCAAGACAGGTGGGACCTATCTTGGTTATCCCCTCCCACCCCAGTTCAACGAGCCGGTGCCTCTGTTCCAGCAGGCGCAGGGTTGGGCAGAGTGGTGCATGGCTAGTGAGAACCGAGATGCCCTGTGTAGCAGGGAGCAGTCCTGTGGGGCTGCTGTCCCTTTAAGGAGAGGGCTGTGGGTGCCAGCCGGTGGGCTGTGCGCATGGGTCTGGGGGAAGCCAGCCCATGGCGTAAGACCAGCCTGTGGAAGAAACAGGCTGAGCCCAAGAGACAGAGTGGGCAGGACACTGGCCCTTTAAGGCTGAGGAGTGGAAGCCTGACCATGCCCAGTCTAGTTTGAGGAGAGGCAAGACAGAGACAAGACAGTCTCTGCCTGGGAGATGAAGGGGCAATATCTCCCATGAAGAAGCCTTGATCTCCACTCTATGCTCTCCGCTGGTGCTGAAGACCAGAAAACCAGAGTGGGCCCAGGTAGTGGGGAAGGCTATGCCCAGGAGGGTGCCTCTTGCCTGGGAAAAACTTGGCCAGAGCCTGGAGTCTGAGGCCTGGCTGTATGAACTTTGGGGGGTTGCTATGGTATTGCTCCTGTGCTTGTGAAGAGACTGTGCTGGGCCTGCAGGGTGGAGGCAGACAAGCCAGCAGCCCAGGGATTGTGGATAGCTACTGTGGACTGTGTTGGTGATCCTGTGGAGTGGGAATACAGGAACCGTGTGGGTCTAATAAAGACTGTGGAGCTAATTCCCGTATGAAGTGGGTGGAGTGCTGAATTCCTATGAGTGACAGCCCAGGGGGGCAGCCTGGATCCTGCAGGGACTTACCCCTTGGAAGCCGCCCACTGCTACACCCTATGCAGACTCATTTCACGCATGGCTATTTACCAGGGATAGCCACCATTGGTCACCGTGGGTGATAGGGGGGATAGATTACATGTCAACACCTATTCCCCATATAATTGGGAGTATGTCCCTTTCGGTAACAGCACAAGCATGTTCCCAACAGGTTCTGCATCCCCTGTACACACGATCACCATGCATGCACAGTTGTAGAGGACACTTATAAGAACGACAGGGTGCACGGCTGCATTGGCTCCAATGCAGCCCGGCACCCTGTATTTCTCTTGGCTTTCCTCTACAACTGTGCATTCATAGCAAACCTATCTGTACCCCTCCGTGCTGATGCAGACAGCTATCCAGGGGTCTGTTGTCTCTGCCCATTGTGCTGTGAAAAGGTTGCTCCACACATATCAATGTCCAATATGCTTTGCCCCTACAGTGATGTGTATATATCACTTCATTGCCCTTGCACATGCATGTAGTCAGCCCCTAAATCATACCAATGGGTGGGCATAACTTTCCTTCCTTCCTGGGGACTGTGCCCCTTTGATTGAACATAGATCAGGGTTTCTTGCCCCTCCCGGCTCCTGCACGGCCCCATCCATAGCTGGTGGCCTCTCTTCATCTGTGGTGCTTCTGCCCTGGGCTGCTGCAGCTGGTGCTATAAAAGATGCTATGCCTGCTCTTGTCCCATGGCCGGTGGGGCATAGGGCGGCCGTGGGGACGCTCTGGGTACCATGTGCCCTGGTGGGTGGTGTAGCACAGGGAGAAGGGGGCCCAGGTGTTCTGGGGTGGCAAGGGGTGGCTGGTAGATTAGCCCTGGCTGACTGGCAAGATTGTAGGGGGATGGGCACCTGTGGGGCGTACTGGACTCTGCCCTGTGCAATTACAGAAGCACTCGCTGCCGCAACATGGTGAACAACGGAGCACTACAATTGCAATGACTCCCTCATGAACTACTTCATCTCGGTGCTAACCTCTGCCACCACGCTGGGGGTGCATTGCAGCTCCTGAAAGTACCAGGCCAAGTCCCTCCACTCTGACAGGTGCTTGGTTTGTGCCTAGCAGTGAGGGCCCTGCTCTCCGCCTGGTACTGATAAGCTGGGCCCTCTGCTGCTCGCATACCACCACCTGAATGGTATCCCTGATCTCGGCCATCATGTGCATGGTTTCCCTGACCAGCTCCTGTGCCATGTCCTCCCTAAGCTTTTGGTTACAGACTCGGATCCCCCTATTCCGCTGGGCAGCAGGTGTGGAGGCTGGCCATGTCTGGGTCCATGCTGGATCCTCGCCTGTGAGAATGAAAGGGAGTGAGCCGTTACTTCACCCATATCAACATGTATGGGGAACCTGCCTTGTGTGGTGGGATGACACTATTGATGGTATGATGTGTGGTTGACTTGCATCGCTCGCTGGATATGGGTGTGTGGCTGCTGTGCTAATGGGAGATCTGCCTTGGTGACTCCTGGTTGTGACAGCTTGGGGGTGTGGTGTCTTTGTGGTAGTGGTTGGGGTGTGCATTGGGTATCCCTGACCTGCTACCTCTGTTATGTGTGTTCTTGACATTTGGCCTCCTTTTGTGGAGGCATGGAGTGTATTGGTGGATACATGTATCACTGGCATGTCAGAGCAGCCTACATGTACAGCTGTGTCCCTCCTCCATGGTTCAGGATTTGGGGTGATCGTGGCTGTGACCTCTCCATCTGTGTCCTGTCTCTGTGCCCTCCTGGCCACCTGTCCTGCTTACCTTCACTCTCTGGGGCTGCTTCTCCTGACCCCCTTCACTGTTCTGGCCACCTGAAAGCACAGTATAGTGGACCGTTAGGGTCTTCCTTTTGGTAGTTCTGGGCAGCTGGTCTCGGCTGCCTTCCCAGGTTTAGCGCCCCTTCCCCCCATGCCCCAGTTGCAATGACCTACTGGTGTTCTGCAGTTCCTCGACGAGGGTGGTGTCCATGGTCTTCGGTCCCTCCACCTGCACTCCCACTTGCTCCATTAGCTGTCCCTCCAGTTCAACAAGGCGCAGGTGGATGGTGACGGTGTTGCTGGTCAGGTCCACAGACGCTGGCTTCAACTATCAAATCAAACCAGAAGTTTTTATTGTTTGCCCGAGGGCCTTAACAAACTTACAAAACCAAATACACCAAATAAGCTTAAAATATACTTTAAAATATACAGTAGTTGAATTTATGCAAAGTTTAGCATAGACAAAATTATAAAAGGCCAATAATGGTCATCTAGGTATTCCCCCCTCCTTCCACCGGGGGACCCCTCGATTCATCTTCTCAATCCCGGACTACTTATCGCGATAATTTCAGCATCCAAAGTAATCAGCCCACACTTCCTCTGTTGGTTACACAAGTCTAGGATCTGTGGCTTCAACTATGGGATGGCTGACCCTCCGCCTGTGGCGCGCCTGCGTGGGGGGAGGGGCTTGGTCAGATGGGGCTGTATGCTGGCCATGTCTGGACTTGAGGTTGTCGTCGTGGCATGACTTGTAGCCACGCCTCAGATCCTTTGCCATATTCCAGCACTGGATCCCAGCCACGCCATTCCTTCAGAGATGTTGATACACCGATTCATTTCGGTAGCATCTCATGAGGTTGGTTTGTACCTTGTCATCCCCCCGCAGGCTGATGAAGACCCTGGTCTCTGCCTCTGACCAGGGCCTGCCTCAGGATTTGGGGGTTGTGGGAATGTACCTTGTGTGGCTGGAACCCATGGAGATGTGCTTCAGGTGGCCACTGTGCTGGTACTTCCCTGTCAAGAGACAATATATATAGCTATCGCCTGTTCCCTTGTTCCTCTGCGCTGCTGTTTCCTCCAGCACCTAGCAACCCCCCTCCCCAGGTGGCTGTTTGCGTTCCTGGCTGGTGGAGCTGCTGCCATCCATGGCGTTAGCTTGTGCCTCCACTGTCAGATGAGGGGGGTTGTTTTTAGCCAAATACAGTTTTTTATTTCACGCACATCCTTTAAGGGCTGCCAGTAGGGCTGGAAGGACAAGGGGGCTGATCATGCCGCAAACAGGCGCGGAGCTGTTTTGGGATTCAGGGCGGCAGTTTTTCATGACACCAGCAGAGCTGTGCCGTGGGTGGCCGCTCCGGTTCATACAAGCAGGGGATGCATGGGCACCTCCACACACCCTTTTGGCTTTTCCTCCATGGGTCACTCCGGATTTTTTGGCAGTGTTCCAGGTGTGGCCATGGGTGGCCAGTGTATGGGTCATGGGAGTGCGCGTCCCCATGCACCACCTGCACACGAGCAGTAGGACGCATGGACGTGGGGGACCATGCGTGGACATGTCTTCTTTAAAAACATCCTCAGAGGTAAATATATCTAAGTTCCACCGCTCACTGTCAGGACAATCCTCTGAAATCAGTGGCAAAACTTCAGTTTACCTTAATGATAGTGGGTGAATGGCTGTGTCCTGAGTATAACCAGAGACCCATGTTCACTGCAATAAGAAAACCCTTAATTCTGCAACCAGGGAAGCCAAATTCTACACGTTCACTGTGAGCATAACATTTACATAATAACTTCATTTGCATAATTATGCAATGTCTATTTATGTAAACTTCCCAGGCTGCAGTCACCCAGCAGTAACCACACTTCTTTTGCCCCAAACCTATACAGTCACAGCAACACACAGCCACATAGACCTCATCTGCAAAAACAGGCAATAAACACATCCCCACTCAAAAACAGCCCCCTCCCCCACTTACCTCAGCAAAATCCCCTCCTCACCACACAGACTCCCTCCTTCCCACATACGCCAGCAAAATCCTCTGCTCACTACACACACAGGAAGAGGCTGCCCCTGCTCCTACTTCTCTCCCCCTTATGCACAGAGAAACGGAGCCAGCATGAAACTGGCCCAAGAGCTGCTGCTGCTCCTTGGTGAGGGGGGGGGGATAAGCTAAGGTGGCCCCTTCCTTCCAGCAGAGGACAGCGAGAGTATGTGGCGGTGAGCCATTGGGCGTTTTCAGAGAAGACACTCCCTACCCATCTTCCATGAGTACATGTTATAGGGTACTCATAGGGCAACACTGCAGCCCTCTAACATGTATAATGGGTGGGTAGTGGGTGAGAGTGTCTTGTCTGCAAACACCCATTGTTTCTGAGCAGAGCCCTTTCTCTCCAGGGCAACAACAAGAAGAGCTGATTAAAGCTAATCACCTTATCACCACAGAGCTCAGCTGACATTAGGCTGCTTGAAAAGCAAAGACCTCTTTAAAAAGCAATTAAAGCTAAAGCTAAAAGCAAAGGTGTCGTTAAAGAGCAATTAAAGCTAATCATCTTATCAGCAGTCACCACCTTCACAGTAGTGCAGTCAACACTGGTCCCTGAGTATAATAACTATTCTCTATTTTTTCCTCTTCAAGACTATCAAGCAGTCTAAATGTTACATGTACAAAACAGATGCTAGCACAATAGGGCTCTTGTCTACATGTGGGGTTCTTAGCCACTACAACAACAACAAACAACAAATAATTGCAATATTCCAAGGGGCCCCCATGAATTTCAATTTGTGAAAATCCATGTGTTCATAATTGCTAATATTGCTATTATCTGAGAGCAGATTGTCAGTGTCCAAGCATCACACCAGGACTGGGGATTTTCTTTGTGTGTAAAAAATTTCCTAACAACAAAACAAATATTGCAAGATTGGTTTGATTTTTTTTAATTATTATTATTTTATTTTTTAAGAGAGAAATTTGCATTACTATTTTTTTTAAAAAAAAAACAAAACCTCACCTAATTTTTGTTTCTAGACTTTTTAGAATGTGTTATAGTTTAATAAATTCAAAAACCAAATTTGGGTGCAAAACTTGACAGTACCTTGTGAAATTTGACAAAAGACAGTCTGTGTGTTCCTATAAGATAGATTTCTGGTCTTCCTTGGGATCAGATCTTACATATGAAGGGTCTGTATCTCATTCTATTTCATTTCCAAACATATATGTCTTCATCTCTTGCTTCAGTTTTTCTGTACGTGCTGGTGTTTTTGTTATTTTTAAACTTTAATGCCATTCTTTTCATTTATCTATAGCTGGTTCGGCAGTATTATAATCTGAAGTCACACAATGATTCTAACCGTTTATATCCTGTTTTTGTGATTAATATTACTGTACCTGCTTCTTCAGTGGATGTCAATTTAACACCTGATAAAACTCAAGTATTGCTGCATAATAAGGTAAGCTGTATTTTAATCCATATATAAATTAATATTGGTTTAATTAGGCTGAGATCCTCCAAACACAGACACACAAGTAATCCCACTGAGGCCAATCCTAAATCCCCGCACGCATGGCTTGCATACGCCCCACTGTCCCCATAGCAGGGTTGCATGTGTGTATGCACACGTCACGTATGCCGTGCACACTGTGCGAGGCTTAGGATCAGAGCCATCATCATCAGAGCACTTAAAACACGTGTATGACACCCTGCACAATTGAGGCTTAAGTGGTCATAAATGAGTCTCCAGTACTGTAAGAAGTATGACCATTCCATTTGAAAATAATTGACTGCAAGCAGTAATAACTTATCTGGAATTCAATCCAAGATCGTGTGAAAAATATTGATTTCATGCCATTACAACCATAATAGCCATACCTTAGCAGACGCCCCTTAAAATTCCAGCACCAATTATGTTAAATTATAGTTGCATTTCTACATTCACAGAATACTTAAATGTGTCGTATTCTTTCACTAATATAACACTTTTTGTTTTACAACAGAGTAATCTATCAATTGAGTCCGTTTTTAAAGAGACTGCAGTGGATGGGGGGGATGGGTGTGCAGTCGCGGTGGGTGTAGGTGAGTGTGCGCCCATTCCCACTGACTCACACCCACCTACACCCATCTCCACCCACTGGGCATTGGAGCCCATTGCTCCGTGGGTGTAGTGCGGGAGCGCGCATCCCCCATGGCATTCACACGGGTGCCTCCACTCATCTCCACACTGTGAAACTACATAGAGATGGGTGGGGGCGTCTCGTGTGGAAAGGGCCTAAATGTCCCCTAATGTATGTTTAAATGTAATATTAATAAAACGCCTATTATTTAGTGCCAGACTCTATTGTTAAATTGTTTGTGGAACTCTCTGACATGAAGTTAAGTAGCAGAGTGAGCAGAATGGACATGTAAAATATATTTTTAAGAGTCTTTCTGAACCTGGTATATAGAGAGTTTAAATGGAATAATGGAAGCTAAAGAATCCGCAAGTGAATTTCAGGTATTTTAATGAGAGATTTTATTTATTTATTTAAATTTATACCCTGCCCTTTCCAGATGGCTCAGGGCAGCTTACATAATACATTTAAATAAATAGTAATAATAATAATAATAATGATTAGTAAGTAGATAGCAATAATTATAAAAATCCATCTAGTTTTATTTTCAAGATTTTCAATCAAGATCATTTTTCCTAATGTGTTTTTATTAACATATTTTGTGTTAACATTTTGTTAATGACTGTCAGTTATTTCTCATTGGTAATTTGTCCTAATATTTATGGGTTTTATTTTCAGGAATCTGTCTTACTTGCTGTTGAAAATGTGTTGACATCACTGTACAGACCATTAACTAGTACAGATACATGTGAAACTAACAAAACAGATACTACCTCAGTAGACCTGTTTGTTAATGAAACAGAACAAACAGACGTGCTTGTTAATGAAACTGACCCATCTGGAAACAATGATCCAAATGCTCATACTTCATTTTTTTCATTCAGTAATGACGTGCAAAATGATCAGGCAGGAAAAAACACAGAGATCTGTTTAAAATATCAAACATATAATCCTCATGGTCTCCTTAACAAAAAAGAGATATCTGGCACTGAAATGGCCAGAAGTGATACATTTCAAGACAGCTTCCTGAATAATTTACCATGTGGAGACAGCCAGAAAGCATATCCTGTAACATTAGATGGCAATAACCTAATGGACGCACAGACCAAAAATGGCAGTGAGCATCCTTTGAGAGATGGACATATCCAAGAAATGCAAAAAATTGAAGAAACCACAGCTGTTAAAGATTTATCTGATGTTTCTGTTGATAAATGGAGCTTGGGGAATGCATTTAAAAATTCTAGAGGAGAAAACCTAGAACCTGTAAGGATTTTAATACCTGAAGTCAAAGGAGCAATAAATCATAACAAAAATGATACTATTGGTCAACAAAGCCATACGGAACAGATATCAAATCAAGATATTAAAAAGTCAAATATGGTAAATGAAAAATTGGGACAGATTACACCGTATGATTTAATTAGTAGTAAAATAATAAGGAAGCCCATGTCAGCATTTGAGCTTTGCACCCAAGACCATCGGTCTAGATTTTTAATGGATAATCCAAAAGTCAACATGGAGGAACTGATGCAGAAAATTGAAGGAGTGTGGGAGATGCTGAATGAAGAAGAGAGAAAAAAGTAAGTTTTCAGGCTTCGCATCTGCTCTCTAAGTATAGTAGTTTCCATCCTGTGTGACTCATTGGGTGCAAATATTTAAAAATTTACAACCTAATAATGGAAAACTGAATGGAGAATGATTTTTGGTTTGTCTGTAAAGCAGGCTGACTGAAGGTTATGTTGTTAGAAATCATGTTAACGGAGTTCAAACATTTGCTGATGTATAAATATTGAAGAGGATTGGGACTGAGAGACCAAGGCAAAGTGTGGGTGCATAGAGTCTAAATTATAAGGGAGCACAATATGTGAGATTGTACAACATTTTTACTGTTTACATGGTGTATGAGTTAAGGCAAAGGCCTTAACTTAAAATTTCCATGCTTTCTGGTGCAGGAGTGAGTTAACTTGCCCTTTCAACTGAAGATTTTTGGATCTCCGACTATAGATATAGCAACATAGGGTGCTTTTAGACAAGGATAGCAAAGGATATAGTTCTCTGCTAACCTTAGCATACTAGACTGACTCCATAAATTGGATGAACTGGATCACCTGAAGGTAACAAAGGATTTGCATATTTAAAAAGGCAGTCTTAAAAAAAATACTGTCTGTCTTCTATATGTTTTTTAAATTTTATAAGCCACTAACAAGAATTTGAGAGGCAATGACAATTACCCTAAAAGGGGTATATTTTCACAAATGAAGGCAAGATAGCCTACAAGGGCTCTTATTGGTCAGACTCCATCCAATCTTATTTAGATTGTCATGTCTCTGTCAATCTAAGATCTTTCATGACTTCTTTTATGATCTGCTCTTCAGAGGGCTCCACAAGCACAAGTCCCTTGCAAGAATGGAGTACTTGAGGCCTGAAAACGTAACCCTTCCATCTGGACTTAAGGTGCAAGTGAGGAAGTAGTAGATTGTGGGGGAGAAGGCAGAGAGTGTTCCTTCTTAACATAACTTCCATTTTGAACAAGGGCTTTTTTGTTGTTATAAAATTTCCATTTGCGTTAGAGTTCAAATTGGAGAGAGAACATTTAAATGCTTCAAGTAGTGAGGAGGCAGGTGTCTGTATTTGTCCCAATCCTTCCTAATCATACTGAAAGATGTTTGCTTGAAAAGAGAGACAAGGCTTTCAGTTGTATGTAATCTATCTTTTTGGTTGTGAATCTAAAATTCACCTTGTGGCATGCTTAGGTATGCGGACTTGCAGAACTTCCACACCAAGCACCCGGTGGGCTGAAGTGTCTCCTGAATCAAACCTAGAAGGGTAGAACAATGAAATCCATCTTAAATACTTGGGTTTTGTTAAACTTCTAATGTGTCAGTGGATATCCAGTAGTTACATAGGGTGATTTCAGATGAGACGGGTCGGCATTCGCCCCATCCCGGAATCACCCAAATGATTCCCCGCCGGGATCACTCCAGCACGTCCAACAGATGTGCTGACTGATCCCGGGGAGGGGGCGGGGCTGTGTGGCGCAACGTGCGGCCACACTCCCCCGCCACCCGCCCTCTGGGGAGATGCGTGGGCGCCGCAGCCAATGCAGCCGCAGCACCCGCCCGATTTGACCACGGCCCGGAATCCCACCAGGGATTCCGGGCCGTGGGTGCTGGCCAGACGTTACTTTTTCTGTCTGTGGTGGCGGCTAGCCCTGGCTGCGACTTGAGAAATTCCCTGAGTCACAGACTGGGCTAACCACCACCATGGTCGGAAACCCGCTGCCTAACTGGGAGTAAAGTGGCAGGCATTTTCTAATGTGATGGTGGTCCACAGAGTAAAGCACGCTAAAACTGGCCACCATCACATCTGAAAACACATTAAGTATCCATCAGTTGACAATGGGGCTCATGAGTTTAAACCACATTATGCTTAGCCATTGACATTAAAAACATAAGAAACATTAAAACCTACTGGGTAAGACCAGTGATTCATTGAGCCCAGCATCCTGTCTCCGATAGTGGCCAATATTGTTTGCTTGGAAGATGTACCCAACAGGTCATAATCCATTACATGTTTTTCACTCCCAGCTCCCAAAAGTCAGAGGTTACATCCCCAAACCTACTTGGCTAATAGCTAAGAAGGTACTCAGTATCATTTTTCTGTAACAGAGTAATACCCTGAATGCATAGCCACATGTGAACATAAAAATTACCATACCAGATCAAACCCAGTGGTCTGTTGTAGTTCAGTATCCTGCTTCTAACATGACCTGTACTAGATGATTCAGATGAAGGTACAGGTTATTTGGTGTGGCCAGTTAACATAATTTGTTTGTATGGAAGGACTATGCTTAACCTCAGTGTGGTCCTGTTTGGTTTGTAAAGCATGCTGTTTTGTATCATTTGTAATATTTTCATCCTATCTTGTATAACTATGGATAGTCATCTTATATGTACAAATGTGTCTGGAGTTTTTGAATATAACTAATTGCTTGAACTTGGCATTATCTTGTGGCAGTGAGTTCCGCATGTTAATTATTGGGTTTGAAATTTATTTTAAGTGCATTTCTTTTTTATTTAATTTGATGTCTCTTTATTCTTGTATTTTATGAGAGGTAATAGGAAACACTCATTTACCTTCTTTTTAACATTCATTATTTTGCATGTCTGTCATGTCTGTTCCGAGTTTAACATTCCCAGTCTTTCTACAAGAGATGGGATTTGTGTTGGGGTTAGAGATGTAAACTCAGTCAGATAAAGTGAGATTCACAATATTTTACTTATAGCTAGATAATTTAAAGAATGGAGAATGAAATTAAGTTTTTTAAAGAAACTAACTTGATTTAGTGTAAATTTATTTCTTTGAGGTTATTTATAAACTGCTATTCAAAGAGAAGGGTTTTATAGAAAGTGTACTTTAGAGAATTTTTTTCCTGGTTTTATTCTAACTTGGCGACAGTTGCTATCCACTACCTGATCATGCTTTATCCTCTCCTCTGATAAGCTATCTGGCACAATTATTACAGGTAGTAAAAAGTTGTTAATATAAATCAGAACTCACAGGAAAGTGAAGGTTGCAGTAGCCTATGTGCCAAACAGAAATGTGTGATTTTCTGCCCTCCCTTTCTCTCACTTTTTAGTTACGAGGAGAAAGCTGCTAAAGATTTGGAGCGATACAACCGACAAACTAAGAAAGCTATGAATAAGAGTATGGAAGGATCAACAAAAGAAACAAGACAGAAGCCCAAACTGAAGGCTTCCCTAGCCAACCGGCAGAAACGTGACAAACTATTTCATTCTCAAATAGAAAAGGAACACAAACGTAATCAAGCCATAAAAATTGTGCAGGTACCCTTCTCTATGAATTCTCTCAAACATAAACTTCATGATCTTGAACAAAGAGTGTTGAATGAGGATGAACTTTGCCTTATACAACATCTGAATTTTCCTGATGCATGGATAGTTGCTTCTGAAAAAAAGATAATGTTGCTGAATCCATATAGAGTGGAGGAAGCCCTGCTGTTTAAAAGACTACTTGAGAATCATAAGCTTTCTGTGGAGACACTGGACAAACCAATTGTTTTAACAGACAGGTACAGTAGCATGGGGTAAAAGCAATTTTCAAAAGAAGTATCCCTTGAGAACTATCTAAACTTCAGTGAATTCCTTAGTGAATGTTGACCTTGGTTAATTTTTTTAATCCGAGGTGGGGAACTATTTCCCTCCCATGGGTCACTAAAAGTTCGCATAAGCACCCTGGGCTAGATAGGAGTTTGGGGGGGCGGGAGGGTGCTTAACGGGAGTGCTCAAGAGGAAGGAGGGGTTCAAATCACAAATTTATGGCATGAATCTATCCTCTGTCCCTAAGCACACGCTCTCATCTTCACACCCTTCTCCTGAGTTCACTCCTTCAGTGTGTGAGGGGGTAGGGACTGGATCCACCAGCCAGATCCAAGAATTAGAAATGAGCCAAATAAAAATCAGCTGTGGCCTATATTTGGACCATGGACCACAGGTTTCAGACCCCGGATAGAAATCTTTTAAGAAGTACTTTTAGAGTCCTTTTAGGGAAATTGTTGTTTAAAAAAACAGTGATCCCTGAAGGGTGTTGCGAGGGGGGAGGAGAACAGGAGGTGGCTCAGGCGGCAATCCTGCAGCCATTGAAATCAAACACAAAATTCCATTGAATTGACGGGTGGAGGATTGGGCTTGTGGTATGGTCAACCAAGCTGTAATTTGCACAGTGCTGTTGCAATAAGTGTTAATAAATGACAAGATAGCTCAGTGTGCAGGCTGTGAGTGTTGTGCGACCCTCACCCGCATCCTGTGGTTATCAGTACTCAACAGAGGAATGTGGGTGAATGTCCCAGGGCACTGGCAGCCCGTGCGTGGGACTATTCCCGTTTGGTCCCCTTCCTGCTCGACTCCCAGGGAAGAAGCGGGAAGGGGATTGGGGTGCCAAGCTTCCTTCCCACTGCCGGTCTGCTTCCCCGAGCAGCTGGATGGCAGGAAGGAGGCTTGATGCAGCAGCTGCCAACCCAGCTGGTTCGCCAAGCATTGACGCACCAGCTGTGGTCCCCGCTCTTCTCTTTCCCTAGTCGGAAAGAAGAGTGAAGACCGCAGCTGGTACGCAGAAGCTCTGGAGCCTCCATGTACTGGCTTCAATCCCTGCTCCACTCCTTCCCTGGGGGGAAAGAGATGAACAGGGATCTAAAGGGGTGGGGAGGGGTCACAACTGGGGAATAAGCCTTTTTCTAACTGTGACCTCCGTAATATACGGCATGCACACATGTTGGCCCGGGGGCCAATATCTGTTCATGCTTTAGCCTGGCATGCTTCTCTATCTTGAGGAAGACACTCTGCGGGGGACACAGATTGGGAACATGTGTTCCTAGTCCATGTCCATCTAATAAATGGCCCAATAGACACCCATTCATGGGTGGATGTTGTGCTGTTTATTTACACCCTATGTCCTTAACATGAGAGCTCAGCACGCCACAACTGATAGGTGATATACTTATTATGCCTCAAATGTCTTTCAGTTCTTAAAACAACCATCCGTGTTTATTAACATTCTCTTGCATTTTCATAGGATCATTCTCCTCAAATCGAATGGAGAAGTCTATGATGAAGCATTCCTTCTTCTGCTTTCCTTATAATCACCATATCTGGTCTTATGCCATATTATTTGATGATCACTGTTGATCAAAAAATCCCGTAATATTTTCTTCCTCTGAGTTTTCTGCAGTCTTGTCTGATCTAGTGTGGTAGTATTTACCCTCTCAGTTGCAACTCAGACCTCTGACTAATAATGGGAATAATAACTGATTATTTATTATTGTATATTTTTTTGCTCAGCACCAAGTCGGCACTTTGTACTTCTGCAGCTTCCCACCAAGTAACTATTGCCTCGTGGGCAAGGAATGTTTAATTTTAATCTCTACTCCCTGTAACTGCACCACTTTTTTTGAATCAATAAATCTTCTTTAACAACAAAAGAAAAATTGAATCTCTACATTTAAGATTCCAAGTACTTGTTAAAGAGGAATGTGTATACAATATATAAAGGAATTACAGTCTTTATGTCTGTACTTTAATTGATTTTTATTCATTAGAATAAAAGCCAGGAAAAGACCCAAACAATTGACTGCATGGCTAAATGGTAAAATTAAGGAGGCTATCGAAGCACAAAAAATTGTCCTTCAAAAAATGGGGAAATATTCCAATTGAGGTAAATAGTAATGAGCACCAACATTGGCAGAGAAAGTGTAAAACCATGATAAGACAGACCAAGAGGAAATTTGAGCAACAACTTGCTAAGGATACCAAATTCAGTAGCAATTTTTCCCCCCAATACCTCAGAGGCAGGGAACCTGCCATTGAGGCAGTTGGTCCGGTAGATGATCAGGGAACAAAGCAGGAGCTCAAAGATAGCAAGGCATTGCTGAGAAACTAAATCCATTCTTTGCATCTATTTTTACTGAAGAGGATGTTAGGGCGATACCTGCACCAGAACTATTTGTTATGAAGCTGAGGAATTATCTAAAATTAACCTCACACCAGACAAGGTTTTATTGTATATCAATAATTTAAACAGTAGCAAGTCACCCAAACTGGAATATACTTGCAGTCTAGTTTCTCCCTCTGCCTCTGGCTACTCCTCCGTGCGGGTAGCTCTGCGGTTGACCGCCAGGAGGCAGAAGAATAAAAAATTCACCAGTGCGCCTGCGTGTCCCTAGCTACGCCAATCCCCAGTCCGTCTTCTGCTTTTGGACCGGCGGGAGCGCTTCACCTTTTCAGCGTCCCTCTCGGTACACATGCCACGTTGTTGTTTTTAAAAATGTTTGTCTTTGACTCGGCCCGTAAGGCTCTGAGAGCAGAGCCGTCTCTCTTAGCAGGTAGGCGGGGCCACAGGGGCAGCGTATTCTCAGGAACCCGGTCTCGGGATTGCCTTCAGTCCCCGGCCAGCTCCCTTGCCCGGTGCCTGGGAGTGGTGGAGTCGTGCAGGAGGCGTGGATTTTTTCCTCCGACTGAGGCTAGCCCCCAGTCCAAGCAGGCATCCCCCTGCCCGGGAACGGACTCCCCTCAGAGGGAGATCAGTTCCATTCCGGAAGGCGTGTTTTGGCTTCCCCTCCCCCCTCGCACGCGGGGAAGATGGAGCCAGCGGCAGAGAGTCAAGCGGTGGAGCACACCGCGACAGATCGCAACGACACACAAGTACAGTCGATGTCGTCTCTAGTAAGCTCCATGGAAGGATCCTACAGTCATTAGACAGACTGTGTGAGCTGCAGTCTCAGGGGAAGAGAAAAAAATTCCCCCCCACCCCGAGTTCCCATAGGGGCCACAGGCTATCTTCTCACCGCAGGGTGGGAAAACAGAAGGTAAAGCACCCTCGAGGGGGCACCATTGCCCACCTTTTAGCCTCCCCTCAGGGCTCTGAGGAAAGCTCAGTGATGACCAGCCCAAAAGGCACAGGGAATTGGCACAGACAGCCTTGGCCTCAGAATATGACTCAGACAGGAGTCAGCAGCTATCAGAGGTGGAGGACTTCAAGCCTCCGGAGCCCCAAAGATAGGGATAAGCAGTTCCCTCTCGCTTACAGAGAGGAGTTATTCGTGCAGGAGGGAGAAGCCTAACAAGGGAGACTCGTCTGACTCGCAGGACGAGGAAGACAGAGACTATATCTCCTCCATACATGGAAAAGATCTAGGGATCCCTCTAGACAAGCCTTTTGAAAAATTAGTATTAAAGGAGTGGAAATCCCCTAATAAGGCTTATTAAAATGAATAAAACCCAGGTCTCCTCATACTCCTCCAGGAAGAAGGAGCCCTTGTTCAGAAACCCTAAGATAGACGCAGCAGCAGCCTCCTTGGCCAGACAAACTGTGTTCCCCACAGAAGGGGATTGTTATCCACGGGACCCCACGGATAAGGCAGTGGACTCTTCCCTCAGAAGGGTCCTGGATTCAGCTGCTGCATCACTAAAAGTCAACATTTTGTCCTCCTACGTGGCGTGAGCCCTGCTAGCATGACTACAGGAGGCTCAGGACCCAGACATCTCAGAGAAGAGATCCCAGGTATTGTCTTCTTGCATCATGCTGGCCACAGCACTCATAGCTGATGCCTCCTAAAAGGGAAGGAGGAAATGTTGACTTTGGCAACCTTGGTTTGTCTGGCAGGCAAGTGAAGGAAGCTTATTGTTGAAAGATTGAAGGTGGATTGTTCGGTCCAACTACGACTGCTGTGATTGACTGTTCCTACCCACATGGAGTTTTGTTTCGATAGGAATTGATTTTGGACTACTCCTAGCTTCTTCATACCCTGTCCATTTAATGTTATTATATGGCCATGTTATTTAATAATTGTCCATTACCTACTGTGATATGGGTATGCCAGGATGATATTCTGGCTCTGATTTTGAGTTTGGTGGATTAGGTTATTATCTGCGCCGATTTTTCACCGTAAGTAATAAGATATATTTATTTGTGCCAAATAATGCCATGCTGTTTTGTCTATATGTGTACCATTAGAATATATGTTATGTTAGGCGGTTATGCAGCTTGTCCTTGTCATGATGAGCTTTTGTGTACCTTATTATGATACTTGCTGTTTTCTTGTTTTATTGTTGTGGTTTTGGAGTACAGCAATAGCTAAACTCCCAATAAAGTATTATTATTATTAGCTGATGCCACCACAGATGCCATGACTTGGTCAGCGTATGCAGTTGCAAACACACTGGCAGCTAGAAGGAGGGCCTGGCTCCGGACTTGGCAGGGCGATATCACTGCCAAGAACCTACTAGCCTCAGGTCCCTACAAGAGATTAAAGCTTTTTGGTATGTGTCTGGATAAGGTCCTTGAGGATGCAATGGATAAATCTAAGCCCAAAACCCTGCAGCATGTAGGATCAAAAAAGATTTTTTTTCTTGGCCCACCAGCTAGAGCTAGGGGTAACTATGGAGGATTTAGGAGAGCTCAGTCGCAGACCAGCAAAGAGCCTACGCACAACTTCCCTAACCGCAACAAGCAGGGCAGACAGGAAAAATTAGACAAACAGAAAGCCAGAGGTCTTACTTCCGACCCACCCAAGCAGGACTTATGCCTACCCAGAAGGGTGGCAAGGAAGGGGCAGACTGCAAAATTTCTCAAGAGTCTGGGAGAGGTCTGTCTCGGATGCATGGGTGATCAGGTGCGTACGTCAGGGATACTCCATAGAGCTAGTAAAATTCCCCAGCGAAAGATTAATCTCTTCCCCTTCCTCAAACGACCCGGTAAAACAACGGGCTATGGCAGAGGAGATCCAGAGACTGTGGGACATTCGACCCATGGAGTTAGTGCCACCCCTTCAGACCGGTCTAGGTCTCTACTCAATAGTCTTTCTGGTCGCCAAAAAACTAGGGAAATGGTGAGCAGTTTTAGACCTAAAAGCTCTAAAGTACGTGAGGGTGCACAAATTCAAGATGGAAACTGTTATGTCCATCTGCCGCAGTCTCCGGAAGGGGGATTGGATGATCTCTCTGGACCTCAAGGAGGCCTACTTACATGTACCAATATGGTCGCCTCACAGGAGGTGGCTCAAATTCTACTTCCAGCAGGTACATTACCAATTCAGGGCTCTACCGTTTGGTCTGTCCTCAGCTCTGAGGATATTCACAAGGATCCGGGTTCCCCTCATAGCCAACCTCAGGAGGGAGGGGATCCACATCTATCCTTACCTCGACGATCTCTTGATCAAATCCCAGTCTCTCCCCTGGCTTATGGACAGGGACAGAACCATACACTACTTGAGCAGGCATGGGTTCATAACCAACAGGGAGAAAAGTCACCTGGTCCCCACCCACAGACTGGAACATCTCGGAGTAATTCTAGATACGAGTTTAGACGACGCCCTCATTCCTCAGCCCAGACAGATAAAGATCCATACATTAATTCAGCTGTTAAAACATCAGAGGCGGATGAGACTGAAGACTCGCGAAGCTACTGGGACTCTTCATTTCATGCACTCTGCAGGTGCAATGGGGACGTTTCCACCTCATGCCCTTGCAACGGCTGCTTCGTCCTATGCAGAGAGAGCTGACGCTAGGGATCAATCCATGGCTTTCTATACCTCCAAATCTCGAACTCTCAATGTCCTGGTGGTTAAAACCGGAGATGTTCAACACAGGAATCCCACTGACAGAACCGTCAAGGGCTGTAATCACATCAGATGCCAGTCTCGGGGGATGGAGAGCTCACTCAGGATCCCTCTCGATCCAGGGATTATGGTCCAAAAAGGATCTGACTCACAACATAAATTTTCTGGAGCTGAAGGCAATCCGTCTAGCCCTCCAACCGCTAATACCATCCTCCCCTATTGCCACCTGTTGATCTACACAGACAACACCACAGCCAAGGCGTACATCAACCATCAGAGCAGATCAAGATCCCCGGCTCTACACAAGGAGGCGGTAGAGCTGTTCACATGGGCACAGAAACATCTGTACTCTCTGAAGGCCTTACACATCAGGGGCCAAGACAATATCCAGGCAGACTGGCTCAGCCGTCATACTCTCAATCCTCACGAGTGGTCATTGAACAGGGAGGTATTCAACGAACTGGTGCGAGCCTTCGGACTACCCCTGATGGATCTCTTCACCAGCCCAGAGAATGCACGGGTACCGAGATTCATGTCCAGGAGTCCATGCGGAGTGGCAGTGGATGCGTTGAACCAACTGTGGCCCACAGGCCTCTAAGCTTTTCCCCCTTTCCAGCTGATCGTGAGAACAATAGCAAAAATCATCAAGGAGGAAGCACAAATAATCCTCATTGCACCATGGTGACCCAGGAGACCATGGTTTTCAGACCTAGTAGAGCTGAGTCAAGCTCCATACAGGACCTTGCCCCTCTGCTCCACGCTGTTCACACAGGGCCCCCTTCTATGCGACAATCTATAAAATCTACGACTGACAGCTTGGAAGTTGAATGCTCGGCGTTAAGAAAGGAGGAGTATTCGGACGCTGTTTTAGCAACACTGAAGCATTCAAGAAGACCAGCAACAAGGAGAGCGTATAGGGCCACTTGGAAAACATTTGCTCAATGGGCACTAGCGAGGGAGATGGATCCCTGTAAAGCAGGAATCCCACAGGTCTTGCAGTTCCTACAAGAGGGGCTAGATAAGGGCTTAAAACCCAATACCTTAGCCAGGCAGGCAGCAGCTTTGGACTCTGTCCTTAGAGCAGTTTCTAATAGGCCTGTCTCCTCCCATAGACGTGTCAGGCAGTTTTTGAGGGCAGCAAGGAGCATCTCTCCAGCAGTGGTACTTAGGTGTCCCTCATGGAGTTTGACTATAGTGTTTAATGCCTTGTCTAGACCTCTCTTTGAACCCCTTAAGCAGGTTTCTCTCTATATGCTCTCGCTCAAGGTGGCGTTCCTGATAGCTGTGACTTTGGCTAGGAGGGTTTCAGAGTTGGGCGCTCTATCTATAAAGAGGAACTTCTGTATTTTCCAGAAACAATCCGTGACATTGAGGCTAGACCAGGCTTTCGTTCCCAAGGTCAATTCAAGTTTCCACACTTCGCAGGAAATAGTTTTACCGTCTTTTTGTCCTAAGCCAGTCCATCCAAAGGAGAAGATTTGGCACACACTCGATGTGCGTAGAGCACTAAAGATTTACTTAGCTAGAACCCAAGGGTTCAGAGCCTGCACGGCCCTCTTTGTGAACATCAGGGCTGGTTATAGGGGGGAAAAGTCTTCTAAGACATTAATATCCAAATGGATAAAGCAGTGTATTGTAGAAGTATATAAGGCTAGGGGCAAGACTCCTCCCCTCCAGATCTGGACTCACTCAGTTAGGAGTGCGGCAACCTCCTATGATTTTAAAGCCCGGGCGTCTTACGAGGAGATATGCAGAGCAGTTACTTGGTCATCTCTGCATGCTTTCATAAAGCATTACAAGCTGGATATATATAAGTCAGCAGAAGCTGCTTTTGGTAGGAGGGTGCTGCAAACGGTACTGGATTCTTCCGGCGCTGTTTGTTCCCACACTTAGGGGTCTTTTCTGCTCAGGTACATCCCACACAGAGGAGTAGCCGGAGGCAGAGGGAGAAAAGAGAATTGGTCACCTACCTTTGGTGAATTCTTTTCTCCTCTGCTCTTTGGATACTCCTCCGACCCGTCCTACTAAATCAGCACCTACAGTTCTGGCAGTTTAGGATCTAGAATCAGTCTCCTAGTTCAGACAGATTAGACTCTAGGATATCTCCCCAGGGAGATGAGAGGTGGGATTAGGCATCCTGGTTAGAGTTTTCTGCTTAGGTTTATTAATACTGTTATTGTTAAGGCAGTTATTCTACATTAGTTATTCATGGGTATGGATCGCTGTTCTGAGGAGTATCCATCTAGTCCTTGGCTTTGGAACTCACTGGGGATCGGCGTAGCTGGGGACACGCAGGTGCACTGGCGAATTTTTTATTATTCTGCTTCCTGGTGGTCAACCGCAGAGTTACCCACACGGAGGAGTATCCAGAGAGCAGAGGAGAAAAGAATTCACCAAAGGTAGGTGACCAGTTCTCTTTTTCGTAACTGGAAGACTACCAAGCAATTTTAATTTTAACTTAGAATAATGTCATAGAGAATATACTTCTGATTTAGTTAAAGTATTCTCAGTGTTAATTACAAAAATTAAAACAAGGGGTTTGGGATACTGAAAACAAGTTTTCACATTCAAGTATATATTTTCCAGAATATCTGATATAAGCTCATATGCCACTTGCTCTTTCCAAAATTGTAACATCTCCTTTTTGTGAATAAAAATCTAATTAGTCACAAAATAAATATATGAAGGTAATTTTTAAAATTAGTAGACCCTGCAGCTTTTACTTCTTGAAATAACCATTGACCTTTCATTCTGTGTCCTTATTTTTAACAATTGTTGGGGTTGTTTTGTTTTGTTTTGTTTTGAATCATTTCAAACTTCATGAAATTATTACTTATTTTTTAGTCTTTTTAGTGGATCTCATTACATGGAAGTTCTCCACAATATGCCGAAGGACAGACAAAGTTTTAATGGGTCAACTTACTTATCGGATCCAAGGCTTGTAGAAAATGGATTTAGGATCAGAATGATACCAGGTATGATTTATTTTTATAATTGTCTTTAGGACCTGTTAATTTTGTACAGGTTAAATGTAATGCATGTTGCATTATAAATCTTTATCTCCTCACCAAGCAGTCAGTCATTAATTTAAACCTTGAGTGATTTATCTCCTTTTCCACTCAGAGCCCTGGAAAATAGAAGGTAGGTAGAACAATGAACCAGAAAGGAGGTTTTTTCCAGGTCTCTGTGACATATACACTGCTCGTTTAGGGTACGTTCGTGCAGAATCAGTCTCTCAACCACTTACTTAGGTGGGAGTCCTTGTCACAAAAGGTTTTATTTTTCAGTTCCTCGTACATTAGAGGTGCATGCTCTTTTCTCCTGGCTCCCAGCAATCTACTAGTACCATTTCCTTTGGTCTGGTATTCAGGACCCTGGCTAGCTCCCAAGCTGGACTGCTTCCCAGGGAGATTCTGCCTCTTCAGCAGCTCCCTCCAGACTGCCCCTGTTCTGCAGCCATCTTTTGTTATATCCCTCACAGGGGTGGGGCGATAGGGTTGGGCAGGTTGGCCTTAAAGGGACTGTGACCTTGCTTCATCACAGACCTCCCCTCTCTGGGAGCCTTACCCCTCTAGGTGTTCCGCACTCGCCTGGGAGGTACATCACAACATACAGTACCGTACCCCCCCGCCGCATATCCTGACCACCTGCTCCATTAGTCCAAGGCAACCCAATACCAGAGTTTAGTCCGCAAAAAGTCCTTTCACTGGAGTTGTAGCCTCCTTCTTCCTGGGCACCGAGTATCTGCTGTCCATCATCAATGCACTCCAGGCCATCACGTTCCACGAGTGGAGTCATAGCAATGTCAGGGGAAGTTCTCCGGCCCAGCCAAGAGTAACCGTCTTGTCTCAGTCCAGATGTTCCCACCAGGGAAAACATATACGCTCCAAAATCGGGGCAGAGAAAAAGGAAAGAAAAATAAAAGATCACATTGGCCCTTCTTCTAGGTCAAGCCCTTTCCCCTTGAACATAAGTTTGCTCTGCCTGTACTCACCTTTTCACAGTGCTTGCACCTGTAGTAGGACAGTCCTTTCCTTGCCCATACTCAAGTATGAAATTGCAGACTTCCTGTTGGTAAATTGTAACCTACCACTAAAATCTGCCACTGTACCTATAAGGACTGGAGGGTAGCAAATGTAATGCTAATATTTAAAAAGGGCTCCAGAGGCAATCCTGGAAATTATAGACCAACGAACCTGACATTGGTGCTGAGCAAACTGTTGGAAATGGTTAAGAACATTATTTATTTATTTATTTAATCGCATTTATACCCCGCCCCTCCTGAAACAGCTCGGGGCGGCAATAATTACTGGGCATATTGATAAACACGACATAATGGAGGAAAGTCAACATAGATTTAGCAAAGGAAAGTTGTGCCTCGCTAATCTATTGGAATTTTTTTAGGGGAAATAAGTATGCATACCAGGGTTAGCCACTTGGAGCGAAACGATGGTTACCGTGCCTTGGGCAGCCTTACCCCACTTCAGGCAGCCTTCCCATAAGATGCAGTGCATCGTGTGCCTGGCGGCCACCAGATATTACTCCTGCTGCATGGCTGGCTGGACAGTTGCTGCATCCTTGGAAATAGGTCAGGGGCCCAGTGCATAGCAGCCTTACCCAAAGTGGGGTACGGCTGCCCAAAGCATGGTGGCATGCTGCCGCTCGTGTGCCCAGTGCCCTTCGGTCCTGCTGCATGGCAACGTCTGCTGTGGGGCTTTGAGCAGTAGGTGCTAGCTCTAGTCCTGCATGGCTGAGGGTGGGATAGTGGGTGGGCTGGTCGGGTGGGGTGGGGTGGGGCAGGACTGGGAGCTTGTCCGTAAGACTGGTGCCTAAGCCCCACTGCCCAGTCTGTCCATCCTGCTGAAACCAATAAAGTGTATCCTTCCTCTGCTCAGAGCAGGGCCATTGCTTTGGCTCCATAGGGTGCTTGCACATGTTAATGGGGGGCGGGACTTCTATGAGGGCAATTACATCTCTATTATCACAGGAATTAGCACACGTAGAAGTGCGCTATTCCGCTTTTCTCTGGTGAAAACACTCGCACATGACTGGGTCCCCAAATGTAGCTCTTACATTCTTGGGTGTTTTCACTTGTTCTCATGGGAGAAAAGCAGAATCGCATATTTGCCCTCATGGAAGTTCCCCTCTCCTCCCAGTGAATGTGTGCAAGTGCCCATTGTCTCCCCACTAGCTACCGCCAGTTGTTCATAGGCATGGCACAGTGTCTCATACTCTCTTTGTTCCTGGGTAAAGTTGGTTGCCTGAGCAAAGATGTTAGAACACGTGACCTGCTTCATGGGTGAACACCAGGGGCCAGTTACCCCAATATTAAATAGTTTCTCAAATTTAGGGGAATTAGCCAAATTTAGTCCCAACTGGTCCACGTGATTAATTTAAGGATCAGTCTGAGGACAATGCACGCTGACTGCGGCTGGAATTCCCTTACCCACAACCCAGACACAGAAAACAGGGTGCTATTACAACCAGGGGTATTTTATTCAAATCTATGGGATACAAATGACACACACACACATGCACAAAGAAACCCACAGTCTGGCACAACCACTACTAAGCGTGAACGTAGCTGGCCAAGGTGGGTGGGTGTGTGGCCGGGTGGGGGGGAGGACATAGGGGTACACAGCTTCTAGGGGAAAAGAAATCAAAGCTCGTTACTTCTACTTTATCTGCTGTGGCGATGATCCTTGGAGGCTGGGAAGCGGGAGCAGACGCTGGGGTCTGGGAGAAACCTTTAAGATGGAAAAGGTACAGAGACTGCACTCTGTTCCAAATCAAAAGTGACTCCCTGAAAAGGGGTGTGGGGGGGGAGAGCCCAATTGTATCCCACTGGCACAAAGGATTGGGACTGGGGACAATGGATGCTTGGGTGTGTCAAAAGACTAAGGATGGTTTGGATGAGGGGTTAGGGTCCATGACAATGGGATTCCAGGGTGGGCTGCAAGACTTCCTTGGCTCTTGAAGTGCAAGTCCATTGTCACCTCTGGGGAATTTAGACACTCCTGTATGCGTTCCGTGAGGCCAAAAACTGAGAAATCAGGTCTGTGATGTTAAGGTTACCAAGGAGTTTTGGACAGGGAGGGGATGTGACTAATTTCCATTGCTAGATAGGAGTCATTGTCTGAACACCTGGGGCCCTTCTCCAAAGCAAGGGAGGAATTGACCATTCATTTTCTGATTGCTCTGTAACACAGGCAACTCCCTGCTAAACTCCTTTCTCCAGGATCAAATTAATCTGTGTATGTGGGGTTTGTCTATTGTGTCAATCCTGGGAGTCCCAGCCTGGCCTGATTTTTTGAGCCATCATGCTCCTTGTCCAGAGTTCCCCCAATTCTTGTCCTGGGGGTCTCCGTGGACCTACTAAAAGGGGGGGGGGGGGGTCCCATTTCCTCAAAAAGAGGACTTCCCCTAACAAAGATATTTGTATTGGCGGGACAGCCACTTGTTGGGACGTGAGGGTGCTGGTGGCCCCCAGCGAGGTTCCCTCCCTGGGGTCCTCCAACTGACTCCATCCCACCCTCTGCTGCCTACAGACCGAAGTTTTCTACTACAAGGACCTCCCCATCTATACTTGTCAACACTTCCCTGAAAGTCTGCTCAATTTCTGCTTAACACCACTTGATATGCTAACTGGGAGGCTAACCCCACCCACATCCTCTCAATATGCGACCCGATGGTCAATTGTATGCCCCATGTGGGATAACTATTTATTTATTTATTTAAATCTCTCGCCCCACCCTTCCTGCCAAAGACAACATAAAAAATACACATAAAACAATGCAAGAAAAAATAACACCCACAACCCCAAACCATCCCCCTAACCCTTTTCCACACCCAGCCCCACCTACCCTCTGACTCACCCTCTACCCCCACAATTCCCCATACCCTCGCCTCCACTGCCAAATGCCATTGTAAATAAGATAGTTTTACACTGCCTCCTAATGGTGCTCAAGCCCGGGCATAAACAAACCTCCCGGGGGAAGGAGTTCCACAACTGTGGCAGAGCAGCTGAGAACGCTCTCCTGTCTTCCCAGATAAGTGTCTGTCCACATCCAGAGTCTACTAGCCCCACAACCTCCTTCCCATTTACAGCGAGGGGGAGGAATAGCTTTGGTAGGACTTGCTTTCACACCTGGGTTTCAGTGGTCCATACCTGGGCATAACTGCAGTCCATGAAGGGCCATTAGCTCTTGAAATGCCCTGGTTGCCCACAAGTTAAACACTTCTTCCCTGCCTAGATGTAAGCACCCCCAAACAGTCGCCTACTTTGACATCTTCCTTGCCCCTGCAAGGCCTAAAGTCTCCTTCACTCCCTACTTTCATGGTTTCACTTGTTCCCATGCCCTGGGCCCCTCCCCAATGTCTAATTGACTGCCTTTCAAGACCACCTGAAGGCCTGCAGAAAAGATCTATCTTGTCTGCCTTTTGCCAGGGGTTCTTCATGGGCACCTGGCTGTCCCTGTCCCCTGGGTCTTGTTTCAGTTGGGCTAGGGATGGCCACTGGGTCACCTATGGCCATGTAGTTCTCCATCAGAAGGAAAGCCCGTGCCAGTGTCTGTGTTGTTCTTCAGAACCCAGGCCCTGTCTCCAGCATGAAAGATATGTATAAATTGTTCCAAAAGTACCAGCTCAGCCACTTGTTGCCCTTTCTGGGAGTCTGGTGTAAGCTAGTGCCAGCAGTGCTTGTTGAACTTCTGGGCCACCACTCAGGGACGGGCTCCTGGTGGATATTGTTCCTTACAGAACTGCTAGCAGTACATTTCTTCCATGATATCAAAGTAGTCCAGTATAGTTGCCTTTACTGCGTCAGACTCCTGGGCCCCTTGTATGCTAACTGTACAGCACCAGTTAGATTCAGGGCCAGCAAAACAGCCCAATGTTCCTTGGGCCATTTGGTTGCTAGGACCACCTGCTGAAATGTGGTCAGGAAAGCTTCCGGATCATCATGAGGTCCACTTAGCTTTGCAGGCACTGGAGGACTAAAGGGAAGGTAGCCCAGGCCCACAGAGGGACCTGTCCCTATCTTCACAGGTAGTACCTGTTGTATCAGCTGATGTTGATGGGGCTGGGCTACAACGTCCTTCATCAGCTAGTCTTGTTGCCGTTGCTGTGACATTGGTTGCTGCTGCTGGGTCACCAATTGTGGCTGATCTAGAAATAGAATCTAAATCTTCTGATTCCCATAACTGTCTTCTATCTGTTCCCCATGTTGGATATAGTAACTCGCTATAGTTCATTTCATAGATGGGAAGACAGAAACTTCCTGGCATGCACACACAGGCATAGGACACGTCCCTCTCCCTGACCTGACCTGCATGGATTCAGACTCAATCAAATTTTAGAACAACCTAGAGCTAAACTGAAGGCCTTTCCTGTCCCTTTTTTCTACTGTCTTTCAACCCACTTTAGTATTCTTAATGTTCTTGAGACAGAAATTTAGTAAATGAGTGGGATGACACACAGCAAGCATGCAAATGCCAAATGATGTGGTAGACAACATGTATTCCTATTTTTTCTATGCCTCTTTTTCTGTCCTCTTTGCAGAAAAAAAATATATTGGTCATTCAGTATATCATGTTACACAACACTTAAGGGAGGCAATGATATTCTCTTAATAGCCCAGTAGAAGACAGAGGGAGAACATATACTTTTGAACTACATGACTTGCAGCCATGCTTCCATCAGTGGAAATTTATAGGCAGACTTTTCAAAGTCCGATTCATATAGACATTTTCTGTCTCAGTTCCACAGGAGGCTTGTGTCTCTCTTAGGGTGTGGTGCAGATAGTAGTTCACTAGGTTCAAGGAAAGATTCACTATAAGCAGTAGTGGCGGCTGATGGCTTTCAAGGCTGGTAGGGTGCGGAACGGGGCCAGAAGTGGGAGGGGTCAGGCCAACGGTAGGTGGAGCCTAGCTAACAGTAGACAGAGCCAGCAGTGCACATGCAAACACAGAGCAAGCAAAGCAAACCAACTCAAGCCAACAATATTATGTGAAGTCCTTAGCACACTACAAAAGCAATAGCGTGGAGTTTCACTTGACCCTGGCCCCAAAACATGCTACACCGTTCTGTTGCAATGTAAAAGGCAGCTGCTGCTGCAACGAGACAGGGAACATTCATGCAAAGACTAGCCATTAGTGAATCAACATGTGGCATGGTGGCCTTCTTGCAACAGAAAATCCTTGAAACTGGCACTGCAAGGGGCCATTTTAAATGCAGTGAACAGTCTAAATATTAGAAACCCTTCCATCCAAGCGCCCTCTCAAAAAACCCCAAAACAAACAGAAAGCAGACAGTTAGGGCAGTTTTAGACGAGACGCAAATGGCAGCTGAGCCCTTTATCAGCCGCCATTGTTGCCGCTCATCTAAAACCCCGGTGCACGCGAACGCCAGATCTCTGCCGCGTGAAGCCAGCCCGGCGATCCTGCCCATCAAGGCGGATCACCGCTATGCCGGCTTCACGCCGCACTTTCAGGTTCTTTGCCCGAGTGCGCACGCGCAGAAGGGCACACATGCGCACAAACACTCCACACCGTGTCTGATGCTCTTCTGAACATCAGACACGGCGTTGAGAGGAAGGCGGGTGCCCGATGCCGGCACGGAAATATTTTTAAAAACAGGAGACAAGGCAGCACAGCCCTTCCAGCTGGGCTCACAAAATTAGTAATTACCCCTGCCTGTAGTGCATGCCTGGGGGNGCGCACAAACACTCCACGCCGTGTCTGATGCTCTTCTGAACATCAGACACTGCGTTGAGAGGAAGGCGGGTGCCCGATGCCGGCACGGAACGATCCTGCTTGTGAGCGGGATCGTCTAAAACCGCCCTTAGGGTGACAGGGTCTCACACATGATGAGCAACAGCACGGGACAAGAAAATATTTTTAAAAACAGGAGACAAGGCAGCACAGCCCTTCCAGCTGGGCTCACAAAATTAGTAATTACCCCTGCCTGTAGTGCATGCCTGGGGGAAGGGGGGGGGGCGGGGTGAGAGGACGAAAGAAAGCACAAGCAAACAATGTACAAGAAATATGGGCTGGGAATTTGTTTTTTCAAAACTTATAAGATTTCTGGAAGGATGAGTCCTCCTGATCGCTCTAGTCTGACTCTGATAACCACCTTCTGTTGTTCTTCCCTCCAAACAATGAGACCAGGGACTCCAAACAAATCCCTGACCCCTCTTCTCTTGTAAAAAGGGAGAGAGCGCTCGCTCTTTCTTCCCCCTCCCCTCTGTGAACTTAGGGGGGGAAGGAGCAAGGAGTGAGCTCTTTCCCTCCCTCCTCCCACTCTGGTAGGGGAGGGGCCAGGGAGAGAAAGAGGAGCTATGGGGTGGCCAGAGCTTTTAGAAAAGGTGCCCTGACACGCCCCCTTGGCCTTGCTGATTGGCTGGGTTCCTCCCATCCAAGGAGCCCCTGGCACCTCCCCCAATCCCCCAGAAAGTACTGCTTTTCTGGGCTGGCACCCAGCACATGCTCCCTGAGGACTTGGGGACGTCTTCTTAAGTCCCCGCCTCCCTCTAGCTCTATGGCAAGTCACTGGAAAGCAGCAGGAGAAGGAGGTTTGTCCCTCCCCCCTCCTCCCCTTGCAGAGTGACTCTCAAGCGTCAGCAGTTCTTCTTCTCCTGCAAGCTTTGTTTACTATCAGCCTGGCTCCCCAGCAAGCATGGGGGGATCCTTGAGGGGCTTTGGGGGGCATCTGCCCCAACACCCTGAAGAAGGGGCCGCCACTGATACCCTGAAGGAAGGGCCGCCACTGATAAGCACTTGTTGGAAATGCTATAGCAGCATGTGTCACCATACCCCACATATGTACAGTGATGACAGATCTACTGTAACATATGGGAACCTTGAAAGATGGGTCCAAAAGGGACTTGGAGCAAGAGTATCACTGAGAGGTCAGCTATATTCTGTCCATTCTCAACCCAATACAGGCTAATAGGATGACACACTTTTGCTATCGGACTGATTGAAATCAATAATAACTTGCAAATGGAATTTCATCAATTCCATGGATTCTTTAACTTAACAGATCCCAAGTAAATGTCTCCTTCCTGTAACGGAGTTGATTCATCATTCGCTCAGACTTACTTTAATTTTACACTTAATGGTCATTTCTGTTTGGTCCAGAGGTGCCCCTATCCTTTCTTCATTCTTGAGTGAGTTATTACTTTACTGTCCTTCCAATTGGTGATGGTAGGCCCTTTTCACATGGGCCCAGGAGGAGCCGCAGTGCGGGGTGGATGGATGTAGGCCACGGTGTGTGTGCGGCGCGTGAGAGGCCTATCACACGGATGCCCACCCACCTCCACGCACGGAGGCACCTCCGTTTTCCCCAATGCCTCTGTGCATGGGGGGATCAGCGAAGGTGGGTGGAGCGTGGTTTCTCTGCCATTCAGTAATTTGTAAATCCTATCACTGTCTGTTACCAGTAAGTTTAAGTTTTTTACTATCGATAGCTATCACTTTGTTGTATTTCTCCTTTGCTTTGCATTCCCCTCTCCCTCGCCTCCCTCTAAGAACAACAGGCACCTACCTGTTATCCCACCCCACCCTTTATACCTCTGCTTTGCTCTGTTTGTTCAGACATTACAGTAATTTGTAAATCCTATCACTGTCTACAGTGACAGGTAACTTTAAGTTATTTACTATCAATAGCTACTACTTTGTTGTATTTCCTCTTTTGTATTGCAATCCCATCCCACCTTGTTCTCCTCTTCCCCTCCCCTCCCTCTGGGTTTAGTGGATATATCGCCCACTGCTCTATATACCTCTGCTTTGCTTTGTTTCTTCATTTTGTAATCCATGACCTGCCTAACAAAGGACCCTGTGAGGTCTGAAACCTTACATACCTCCACCAACTTGAGTTGGTCTAATAAAAGATATCACTGCACTACTTTGTCTCTATTGCCTCTCCATCCAGTCTCCCATCACCAACTGTCTCTCTGACATCTCCACTTGGATGTCTTACTGTTATCTCAAGCTTAATATGTCCAAATATGAACTCCTTCTCTCCCCCATAAACCATCCTCTTTCTCTTCCCTCTCTATATCTGTTGATGGTTTTGCATTCCATTCCCCAGGCACATAGCCTAGGATTCATCTTTGACTCTTTCCTCTCCTTTGTAATTTGTATTAAGTCTCCCTTTTAGCTTTCTGTTTATCAGTCACGAAAAGTGAGGAAAATGCAGTGGAGTCAGAAGGAAACGGGCAGGGTATTATTATTTCCTCATATAACGATTTCTGCTGTTTCACAAGTACTCAGGGTTCATTCACACAACACCTGTCTGCCTTGCAAACTTGCCATGTTTTCCTGTGGGCCTTTGCTACAGTTGATCACGAGGTGTTGTTGACACAACTGGCGGGCATGCACGGAACCACTCTTGAGTGGTTCTGCTCTTTCCTATTGTGGAGGTTCCAGCAGGTGGTGGTGGGCGATTGCTCGTCGTCCCCACAAGGCCTCCCCTTCAGTGTCCCACAGGGTTCTATTCCATCTCCCCTCTTGCTCAATGGGTATCTGAGGCCACTGGGCGAGGTCATTTGGAGGTTTAGGGTGAGGTTTGGGTTGAGGTGTCATCAATATGCTGATGACACTCAGCTCTACCCCTCTTTTTCTTCCAACCCAGGTCCTGCAGCCTCGGTGATTACTCCATGCCTGGCTGCAGTCAGGGACTGGCTGAGGGTGAGCCGATTGAGGCTGAATCCTGACAAGACTGAAGTGAGGATGGTTGGCCAGCCCTTTGACTTGGAGGTGATTGGGACACCTGTCATTGATGGGGTCTGGCCCCCTCTGTTCAATCAGGTTTGCAGCCTTGGTGTGCTTTTGGATCCCTCACTACGCCTGGAGCATGAGTTTGCATCAGTAGCCAGGAGCGCTTTTCATCAGCTCCATCTGATGAGGAGACTGCAACCTTTCTGATTTGAATCCTGCCACTGTCATTCATCCTTTCATTGCCTCAAGGCTGGATTACTGGAACGTGCTCTATGTGCAGCTGCCTTTGATGACTGTTTGGAAGCTGAAGCTGGTACAGAGTGTGACAGCCCAGCTCCTTTTGGGGACAGGTCACCGGAAGCACATTACGCCGGTGCTCTGAAGTCTGCACTGACTAACTATAGCTTTCCGGGCACAATCCAAGGTGCTGGTTTTGATCTTTAAAGCCTAAACTGTCTGGGTCCCTTACATCTGAAAGACTGCTTGTCCTACCATGTCCCATTGCAGCCACTATGGCCGGCCAGGAGCGCCCTCTTGTAGATTCCATCTGCTACCCTTTGTGAAATTCTCTTCTCCAGGAGGTTTGCTTGAGTTCGACCCTAAGCATCTTCCAGAGGGGTGTAAACATTTTTTATTTTAAAAAGCATTTGGCAGGCAGGGATAGGGGTTGGTTGGGTTTCTGGGGAGGGTTGTGTGGAGGGTGGGAGTTTTGAGAGACGGGTGGAGCTTTTATAACTTGAATTTTATTATTATTGTTTTGATGATTAAACTGCACCTGAGCCTTTGTGAAAAGGGTGGTGGATAAATAAATTCTGAAGTTGAATTTTTAAAAAATGGTGAGATGCAAAAACAAGTTCAGAAAACTTGAGTTCATCTTAAGGATTTAAACAGTTTTCCATTTGCTAATATCTTTTATGGGTCAAAGTTAATAAAATATTTTTTTCCACATTGGCTGGCAAAGCAGTCACCATACTTAACTGTGACAGTGTTACCACTTCTTTATGACAGGAAAAACGTACACAGGGCAGAATCCAACAGAACTGCAAGACTGGAATTCCTTTTTGTCATTTATAGTTTTAAGAAGGTGCAATTACCCCCACCCCCAACCCCTTTAGTTGCCTTCAAAAGGAACAAAAACTGTACAGCAAAGTATATATCACACGTGACTGAAGAGATGGTGGAATGTGGATACAGAAATTGTGCTATAAAGGAATTTGAGAATTGACTCCAATTGAATTGGTTTACACTTAAAAAGCTAATTAATCTGCTTTTACAGGAGACTTCTAGGGATTTCTCTTATTGAAAGTCATTATAGGATTGGCAGCAGTGCTGAAGTTAGCCACTAAAAATATAGTAATCTGCTAAACCTTGCCTTACACTTGAGTACCAATTAGGGCTGAAACAAGAATAATTTTTTTTCCTCATGAAAACATATCAAGAATTAGGAATTGTCACCGAGATCTTGGTTGAGAAATTTTTCTCTAAATACCATTTACCGTATACAGGTTATCGCAGTTTACCATATACTAATTTACTGTGTTCATCCTGGTAACGTGCATGCGCAAAATGGCATTTTGCACGGCATTACTGGGATAAAAGTGGTACATGGTAAAGCAGTACACGGTAAAACAGTATACAGTAAATAGTAAATTCCAGTAAACAGTCTACAGTAAACGGTAAATTTCAGTAAGTTGTATTTTGAGAAAAATTTCTCAACTGAGAAATGTCGAGAATCGGTATTTTTATTGATTACCATTTCTTTGACTAAAATGAGCTGAGAACCGTGATTCTCGACGATAACCGAGAAAAACTCAAGAACAAGTTTCAACCCTAGTACAAATCTAGCAAAGGTAAAAATATTTGGAATTACTTCAAAAGTAAATATGAATATCAGATAGTAATGGGATGCGTTATTAAAGTTCCTAAAAGTTAAGTCCATAAAAGGCTGTTAGTCAAGTTGGTCAGGAAAGATAACCACTGTCTGTCAGGAGCTAGGAGTATATAGCAGGGAATGGATCACTCCATTATTACCTGTAGTGTATGTACCGAAGGTGGCCATTGTCAGAGACAGGATGCTGGTCTGGATGCTTGGTCTGATTCAGTATGGCATTTCTTATGTATTTATGTCATGCCGTTTGTGTATCCTGCTGAATGTGTAATGTTCCAGATATTATGATCACATGGTCGATATTCAAAAAGTGTCCATTCATACTGTATGGAAGTCAATTCAGTTTTGAGGCACTGGATTCCATATTCCCTGCAGAAGTGGAAATCAATGGGAAAACTGCTTACATCTTCAATGGGGGAATCTAAACCAGACTGATGTTGAAACTGGTACAATCACAGCTAGCATCAGCACTTTGCCGAGCAGTGGGGAGTTTGTAGAATATGTAACCGTTTTAACCTCAACTTTAATATCACTCGTGTTTTAAGAAAAGCCATGGATTAAAACTTTTTCCAATGCTGACTTTGGATTTGAGCGAAAGTAAACTAAGGCGCGTGTGGTACTAAAGAACAGCAGTAACTTTGATGAATATGAAATCCTGGGGTACATCATTCAGTTCATTTCAGTGAAAGAAAAATTATTTTTTTGAGCTGTCTTCAATTCTAGTGCTATCTTACTACGGCCCTTTTCACACAGACACTCTAACACTGATAAAATGGGTGTTACATTTTATTATACATGTTGCAGGGCTGCAGGTGTGCTCTATGGGTGCCCTGCAACATGTATTAAAAAATGTAACGCCCATTTTATCAGTGTTAGTGTCTGTGTGAAAAGGGCCTAAGTGTTTTTGCATCCATTTTATTTTCACTTGTTCTGGGATATAAATCAAAACTGCATATAAGACAAACTGCTTAAGTTAATATGAGAGCATGAATATTTTCTTATTGCTAGGACCTTCAGCTACAGAAAACCAACTGGAAATAGAAGGAATGTCAAGTTCTCTGCCATTCTATGGTGTATCGGATTTAAAAGAAATTCTGAATGCTGTGGTAAATAGAAATGCAAAGGAAGTATATGAGTGTAGACCACGCAAAGTTATAAACTATTTGGAGGTAAGTAACAGCATATTTGCATGAAAACATTAGCCATCCTAGTTTTAAAAGGTATTTCAATGTTTCTCTTTTCGCTTTCTGTTTTTATCAAGTGTAGCTGTTCTCTAAAGACTTACTGTGAAACCAGCATCATGGAATTCTATGCTTGTGTCCTGATGTTTCAATATCAGGGAAAAATGCCATCATTTTAATTTGTAAACTAATTGCTACTTCTCCAAATACAACTTGACACCTGAAAGCCTGAGAGTTAACAAAAGGTTTTAGGGGACTTTTTTCCCACAGTACTTTTATCACTTCAGCCTTGTGTTTAGCCTCATTTCTGTGGGATTGTGTGGGCTTATATGGCATTTAAAAAAATCTGCTGATAAGAAAAAGAAGGCATGTGATTCAGTTCACTCTTTCATAGCTATGTTGGTTCTGCAGTGGCAGGAGATCAGCTGTGAGACAGAATGACTTGACAGTAACAAATACAATGTAGACATACATCTAACCTAAGGTTCAAATTAATCTTGCAGGGATATATGCAGTTTGCAAATTATCTTAAAGTGCACAGTAGTTTTTATGCAACAGGGAGAAAAAGAAAAAAACATTTATCTGCAGTACCTTCAAAATCTCAAAGCCAAATGAGAGGTGATAAATAAAATAACACAGGTACAGAGAATTTCAATTCATCTCTGTTCTTTGCAAGTACCCATAATGCAAAACAGAAAGGCTTTCAATAAAATGGAAAAAATACACATTTTTTAAATAGGAATAAAATGTTCTTTGCAAAAAAAGTATGTAATTAATTGCTGCAGGGTGGTGAAAAAATGGACTAATATGGCCCTTTTTACACGGACAGAGGTGGGTGGGGGAATGGGTGTTTAGCCACAGTGGGTGGGGGTGGGTGTTGCATGAAAGCATGCAAGCACCCCCACCCATCCCACTCGGTATTCACAAGGGCAGACACCCATTCCCCCCTCCCACCGCCGGCCGTATACACGCACACCTGCCCAAACACTGAGTGGGGGGGGAGGGGTGCCTGTGTAAAAATGGCCATAATCTTTAAAAAGAGACAAAGTGGTCCGAATGATATCTTTTATTGGACCAACTGTTCTTGAAAATAAGCAAGCTTTCAGGCCACACAGAGCCCTTCCTCAGGCATATAGCATAGCCAGTAGAAATGCATAAACTGAGCAAATATAGAGCAGCAAATATATGAGGGGGCATGGAATGCGTGGAAGTGGACAGAGCAAGGTGGGAGCAGGGTAAACAGAGAGAAAGATATGCCAGACATTTAATAAAGAGTTGTAGAATTATATATTGTTATAGAAGACAAAGGAACAATAGGTGGTGGCAAACACACAGAGATGGCAAACATGTTAACAGGAAACTCCGCTCCCACTTGTGATTATTGGGGGGTGGGTACCCCAATATCCACTGTTCCTTAACTTCGGGGGGGGGGGAATTAGCTTAATTTCATAAGCCAGGGGTCTCCACGTATTCAAAAAGTATCAGTCTGAGGACAAATACGTGCCACAGTCAGGGTATGTTCCCCTCCCAAAATAGAAGAAGAGAGAAAGAGACAAATTTCCAATAAAAAAACTGAATGAGGTTTGTTGGCTTACAAAAAGGCAAGGTTATGAAACACACACACACCTATACCAGAAATAGAAACGTAGCCCTGGTCTGGCTGGCGGGATACATGAGGGGGAATACAAGCGACTGCGGGGAAAGTGAAAGTAAGATAGAAGAAAAAGGGGGGGTTAGTCGGGTGAAGGCACAGTGAGAGCGAGAGAGAGAAAGAGACTGGACCTATGGTTTACCTCTCCTAGCTGATTGCATAAGGGATCAGCAGCCCAGGATCCAGTGAAGTTCGGGGGGGGTGGGTGGAAGAAAAAGAGGGGCAGACTGAAGTCTGGGAGACCCCTTAGCACAGACACGTACAGAGCGAACCGCATGTATCTGCGTTCCAAGTTTTCTCTCTCTCTGACGAGGAAACCAGGAGCAGTTATTGGGAGGCTACAATGGGTAGTTAGGGGTGTACAATGGGCTGACGAGGGGAGAAACCAAAACTTACTTCCATCACAACAAGGGCTATCCTAGATGCATAAGATACGATTGAAACACGGGGGAAAGGTAAATAAAAAGTGGCTAGTAGATAATTACGGAGGGGAGGAAGAAACTTCCTTGATACAAAGGAGGCACCAGGTGTGAATCAAGTGCCACAAAGTGACACCTGGATTCTAGGGTGTTGGTTTCCAGGATGCTTACAGCCTTCCTTGTCTTGGGGAATGTTGCTGCCATGAGTCATGATCACCGGTGGTTTGTTAATGGGAAGAATGCCCTTTTCCTTAATGGCTCCATGATTTATTCTGGGCATCCTCCCTTCAACCCTTCTCCCAAGTTCAAGCTGATGTCCCACATGAGTAACCTACTTTTGCCAAGTTCCATGGCGGCTGGGCCCCATCCTGGTTCTGCCTTTTACAAGCCCCCCCTTTGGCCTTTGGTCTGGGGGCTGACCTTCCAAGCCCCCCCCCCTTTGGCCCAAGTTCGTTGGCCCTTGATCACACAGCATGGGGGGGCTGTATCCATTTTGGGGGCACGTCTGGGTTACACTTATCAATCCCCCCATTGGGGGCCTTTTAATTTAATTAAAACGGCCCCCACATAACAATCTGGAGCACCATAGGATGTGCCACACCCGAACCATGGTTAGCCTAGTTCAACACTTTCACCCACAATATGTACCACATCAGCCCGTTCCTGGAAGACTATGACCAATGCGGTCAGGTGGAGCTTGTTATCCAAACCAGGACCTCAATTCAGCAAGAGTCCCCCATTATTGTGGGAACGTCTGATGCTTACAACTGTAAGGTGGGGGGTGGGGCAGAGTGTTCTGGGTGACGAAGGGGGGTGGGAAACCAAGAGGGAGGAGCAGGAAGAGAAAGTACAGTAGAGACCCGGGTACATAATAAAATCACTATAAACTACACAGTGAAATCAATGAATTCAATAAGAATTCAACTTTTCAACAAAATCAATAAACAAATATAATATATATATATATATATATACACACACATCTTGGAGCTGCTTGTTGCATATACATTCCAGCTAGCTTCCCCTGGGCTTCCTTCAGGGGGACCCAAAGGTTTCAAAAGTGCTGCCACAGGTCGAACTAGTTTTGAGTACATGTAGGCCTGGCGATGGCTCATTAATTTCCTTGAGAGATCCCATATGCTTATGTATCTCTCCTTCATTTTAGGTCCCTTGTCCCAAATTTTAATTCACCAACCCTCTCCAAAGTCCCTTGGCCATATGAGCTGAACCGAATTACCAGTCTGGACCTGTAACAAGGAGCTCCGTTCAATGGGATACTTCCATTCAGGTGTATCCTAATTGACATAAGGGTCCATGATTTTCAGCTGTTGACAAGAGCTGAAAGAACTTGAAAAGAAAAAGTTCCTTTGGTGAAGCTGGAATAACTTCTGGAGCAATGGGCAAAGTTCTTCTGCTCCAAAGCCTTGGGCTCTCGGGCCAACTTCCACCGCCATGCAAAAAGTTCTGGATGTCGGGGAGCCTTCCCAGAGATACTAGTTTCCAAAGTTCTGACAACTATGCTGGGAGGCTTGCTTCAGGTTTTTGAGGTGGAGAAGTTCTTTTGGAACTTTGGGGGGCGGGGGGGCTGCTTGTGGTCTTTTCCCCCAGAGCTGCGGCGCTGGCTGTCCCAGCTGGGAAGCCACAAGCCGAAGTGGATGCCCAGGGCTGATTCCAATAAACATCACAGGCTCCGTTTCTGGCACGGGTCCGAACGCCACAGTCCTCTCAATCACAGCTCGCATCTGGATACCTGGATGAGACAAAAAAGTTCTGGGGGGGTAGACAAGGAAGCCCCTCTTCACAGACGGCCATGTGCACTCCATGGAGACTCCGGGCCAGGTAGGGGAGAGCAACGGACTGGACTTTTTTTTTTAAAAAAAAAAAAGTCGTCATCGTTGACGTATCCGATAAGCGGATCAAATTCCCACATCTCTCGGCGGATGGGAGCTGATGGAGGCTGGTCCCCTTCCAGGACGGGGTATCTATTCCCCAACCTTCCTCTAATTCTAACCATGCCAGTGTAGAACTGAACCACGTGGGGGGGTTTCCCTCATGTACAGTTCCCACCTGGAGGAGTCCTTGTGATAGATTTTTATGACCACCTTTTCAGTGGATCCCCCCGTTGCTCTCCACATGGCCACACCAATAAGAGACCAATGTGGTCCCCGTTTCATTATAACAAAACCTGAAACGGAAACTATGCCTAATGATTAGGCCACTTACCCTTGCTGCAAGCCTCATGGCTGGATTTGCTGACATACCATCAAGCGGGGGGGGTCTTCTGACTCTTCCCCTTCTGTTCATGGCTGCCATACAACTCTGAGATACCAGTGATTCTCTGGGGCCGAGAGTCCTTCTACTGAGAGGGGGTGGAAGAGCTGTCCGGATCTGGGGGCTGGCTCGCCGGGGAATCCACAGGTTTACCTGCCCACTCCTTGAGCTGGGAGCTGTGAAAATACTTTCTCCAGGGCTGGTTTTCTTTTCCCCTTGGGATTTCCACCTGATAGACAGCTGGGTTAATTCTGTTGACTATCCTGGCAGGACCCTCCCATTTGTGTGTTAAAGAATGTTTAGGGGCAGAAACCGTTCGATACATTACTACCTGCCCCACATTCCACACAATGGGCCTTTTGATCCAGTCCAGCTGTTTATCTACATCCTTCTGTGCCATCCCAAGGCTGATGGTGGTTTGCCTGTGGACCTTTGCTATCTCTTCGACCAGGGATTGCACCCACTCATCAGAGACAGCTTTGTTCTCCCAAGAACTTGTAAGCTCGGTTCCGAACCACCAGCTCTCGGGCATGCACATTTGTCTCCCTGTCATGACCTGGAAGGGAGTAAACCCATGTACTGCCTTTGAACCCCTCAATGCCATCAAAATTATTGGGAGTTTCTCATCCCAATTTTTGCCAACGGGACTAATCTGTTTCTTGAAAGCTTCCTTAAGGGTGCGATTAGTCCTCTCTACTAAGCCGGAAGAAATGGGGTGTCCGGCTATGTGGAATCGTTGTTTGATCCCCAAGGCTGTACATAGTTCCTGCATCACCTCCCCCACAAAGTGGGGCCCATGTCTGAGTCGATGCAGTAAGGAACTCCCCACCAGGACAGGACAATGTTAAAAAGCATTTTGGCAGTGGTTGAGGTGGTATTGTTTTTGCAAGGGAGGGCTTCCAACCATTTGTAAATGCATCCATGATCACCAAACAGTACTTGTTGCCTCTCGCCGTGGTGGGGAGGGGACCTATATAATCTATTTGGATCCTGGCCCAAGGACCGTCAATGCACTGATGTTGAATGGGGGCCTTTGTAACCTGGCAGTCTGTGTTTACCATCGTGCAAGACAGACGATTATCACACCACTGCTCAACATCAGCTTTCATCTGGGGTCACCATCCAGTTTCCTTAACCCTTTCCAGGGTAGCCTGTTTGCCCTGGTGTCCTTGTTCGTGGACATACTGGATCAGGTCCCCCCGTGCCTTCCCCGGGACTATCCAATGCTTATTGCCCCCGGGGTCGAAGGCCCACCAGACATTGTCGGCTTTGGTGATGGTATACTTTCCTGTACTGTCCTTCCCTTTGGTAGCCAAATCCTCTATTTCTCTGTCCCCTTCCTGTAGAGTCCCCAGGTCTAGGTTAGTGACTCCTTTTCCTAGGGTTTGGGCTCTGGTGGTGACTGGGGCTAGTGACATTTTCAGGGGTGGGGGCTCTTCTGTAGAGTCGGGAAGCTCACTATGGGTGGCGGCTTCCTTTGCCAATTGATCTGCTTGACCATTCCAGAAAACAGCATCCATAGGCTTCCTAGAATGTCCGGCAGTGTGCACGACCCAAGTCATGCCAGTTCTAACTTTTACTAGTTCTGCCACCCTTTTCCATTTATCTGAATGGGCTACTGGCCTCCCATTGGAGGCAGTCATGTTTCCCCCTAGCCAGATTGGAAGCCACGCAGTGGCTGCACGTGCGGTCCAATCAGTCTGTGTAAATGGCTAGGGAGATCTCCAGAGGCTTGAACTCCAGGACTGCCAAGACAGCCTGAACCTCCACTGCCTGGGAGGAATGGGGGGGGGGGCGCTGATTCCTGTAGCACGCGCCCATCCAACACCCGTACAGCCGCCCAGCCAGTTTTAGGTTTTCCCTGTATATAAAAAGAGGACCCATCCATATATCACGCTGTAAGCCCTTGTTCTGTTGCCTCCTCCAGACTTTTCCCCCACTGTACTGGCCATTCTGTGTGCCGGGGCTCTGGGAGTGGGCACACGTGCTCTTCCCCTTCTACTAGCAAACCATAAGGAGCGGGGTTTCTTTCTGTTCCTTACTGAACCCCACTCCTCGGTTTACCAGTGCCAGGGTCCATTGAGTTATCCGGAGACTGCTAACCTGCCCGTCCTGAATCTTGCTAGAGATGATGTATTTGAGAGGAGAATGGGGAGTCTGAACAGTTACTTTGGACCCTCCAATTATGTACTCCCAATGCTTCAAAGCCCAGACCAAGGCCAAGCAAGCCTTTTCACAGGGGAGAAACCTCTGCTCCACCTCATCAAGTAGCCTAGAGGCGTAAGCTACTACGCGCTGCCGTCCCATTTGCTACTGATTGAGAGTGGCCCCTATGCAAGTTTCTGTTGCAGCTAACTGTAGGAAGAAGGGAAGTTTGGGGTCAGGGTGGGCCAATGCTGGGGCTTTCGCCAAATCCATTTTTAGAGTAGCCAATGCTTCTTGTTGATCGGGGCCCCAGTCACATGCCCGTCCCTTTTTCAGAAGCTTATACAGAGGTCTTGCCTTTTCAGCAAAGAATTCTATAAAGTCCCTGGAGAAGGTCAGAGTGCCCAGTATTGCCCTGAGGGAGTGCAAATCTGTGGGTGCATGCAATTTTGCAATTACTTCCACCCTCTGGATATCCGGGGACCTTCCCTCCTCTCCCAAACTGATCCCCAAGTATTTCACCTCCTGCACTAATTGTGCCTTGGCTCGGTTGACCTTGAACCCAGTCTCTTGAATAATTGACAGTACCTCTCTAGTTACTTCTGAAGTTTTGTCTTTATCTGGGGAGTGCACCAAAACATCATCCACGTAGGATAAGACAAACCTTCTCGAGTCTGGCTTCAATTTATGCCACATCTTTCACACCACGGAGTGACAAATGCTGGGAGATGAATGGAAACCTTGGGGAGTCCTGGTAAACTATACTGCTGGTTTTTATACGTAAAAGCAAACTTATACCAACAGGCTGGGTGAAGAGGGATCGCAAAGAACGCGTTTGCCAAATCAATGACTGAGTACCAGCGAGACCCTGCTGATATCGCTGCCACTATTTCATTGTATTTGGCCACCACCGGAGCAAAAGGAGAAGTCACCGAATTTAAAGCCCGATAGTCTACAGTCATTTGGTAAGTCACCCCATCTGCCTTAATAACAGGCCAGATGAGAGCGTTACAGACGGACTGCATTTTTACTATGACTCCTTGCTCTACGAGACTGTCTATGGTGGTCTGAATTCCCTCTTCCACCTCTGCCAGGTATTTGTATTGCTTCTGCGGGGGGGGAGGGGGGGTCCTTTCCCTGAATGAGCACCTCATCCTCTACCTTCCCGCACTCTGCCTTGTCCTTAATCCATACCCTGGGAAATTCCTGGGTCCATTGGTCAAGGGGAGAACAGGAAGAGGTGCCTTAAGGGCTGTGCAGCGGTGTATGGTGGAAATCTTGGAAGGACCCTCTGGGACTTGTCACAGTACCCCGTTAGCCAAATCTACTGTTAGCTGGGACTCCTTTAAAAATGGGAGTCCCAATGATCTCTTTCTTTGCCCTTGTGGGCACAACTTTTCATGGTTTCCTTTAGTTTGCCCAATTCAAAGGGAACCTTTTTCCATACCGGGGCTTTGTGAGTTTCCCCACCATACCCGCTGAGTATCACCCTTTTGCCAGAGGGCTCCCCTGCATTGACCCAATCTGGGTCCAAGATGTTGACGGAGGACCCTGTATCCTAGGAGCTGGGCCAGAGTTCCCAGATTCCCAATGCTAGCCCTAACATTGGGTCTCCCCCACCTATCCAGGTGTAGTTTTGCAACTACCTGAGAGGGACCCTTGGAAATCAGGCAGCCCTAGCAGATAGTGTGGACCTCCTGCAACACTTCTCCTACTCTGGGGTCCTACTTCTATTGTCTGGGTCCTCAGACCCCACTACGGCTACTGCCTGGGAGGGAGCTTGGTTAAATCCCTGCACTCGCTGTTTCCTCAACTCTTCTGCGGCGTTTACTAAGACCTGCAAGGGCTGGAGATGGAGGTGCCTCATATCTACCCCATATGACTTTAACTCTCCCCATACATATGCCCGAAGAGCGTTCCCGAGCTCCCGGTTGGGCTTGGCTCTGGGGGGCAAATTGCTATCATAATTTCCCTGTTGCCTTTTCAAATCAAAATCAAATTTGTTTATTAGGCTCTAGCTTTCGCCATGGCCAGTGGAGGAACAAAAAATCATGAAACACAATATCACAAAGATAACATCTCACAATCTACCCAGATGCACACATCATCTGGTACCTTCTCCGTATACACATATCTATTTCAAGACTACTTTCATGTAAACTTATATTAAAAACACAAAGACGTATATCAAGACACAAATATACATTTAGATAAAATGAGGTCTAAAATATAATTGGAAACACCAACTTTGCTAGTTGCAATTGCCTAGGCCGACGGCCTCACTTGGGATATCAGTAATCTGCCTCCATCTATGGCTTACCCTTCTTGGGAATTGTGGCGCCGACACTTGACCCCTGACAGGAAACCCCTACAGGTATGCGTGCATGACCGTAAGCCCCATTTGAAAATGTTGTCTTACAATACTTACAGGACCTAAGCCCCGTTTTATAATATTAATGCCTTATATTCGATATCGGCTTACCCTTCACGGGGATCGTGGCACCAACACTTGTCCCCTGACAGGGCAGCCCCTACACTTATGCAGGGAGCGCCCCCAGCGGTTTAAATTGCTTACCCTTCACGGGGGTTATGATGCCAACACTTGTCCCCTGACTAGTCATCCTCAAAACTGGATAAGCAAAGTTACATTCCTATTTCCATCTTGATTATGGCCCCATTGAATTACCCACTTAGGTTCTATTCCTTCCACCATTTTCAATTATCCCTGGGATGGTCTGAGCTTCTCAAAGCCAGATAACAAAATTAGAAAAACTCACATCTCTTGATCTAGGGATATCTCTATGATTGATTTAGTTGTAGATGGAGTTTTATTTCCTGTCTCCTCTTAGCTATAAGAGTGAGAAACGTTGTGAAAGATATAATATCACTGAGGTTTGACAGGTTAGCCAGATGCGTAAGCGACTGGGATCAAGCAAGGGAGTCAGCAAAATCGCTCTTTGATGGACATAATACAGGCAGCTGAAAATTTGATGCTCCACCGACTCTATCTCCAAGAGTGAGCATGAGCATATCCGTTCTTGAGGGCATATCTACCCTCTACCACTGCAGAAGGGGTAAGATTGAAATGAAACATGGTGTACTGTCGTCTCAGCTGAGAATTTCCCAAGATGTCCAAATATGTTTTCCTTCTAAAAAGCACTTTACTTATTGCAAATCCCGGAGCCACCCTCCAATTTCTAAGGGCAGTAAGATCTTCCTGAATCGCAATATCCCTGGATCTTTGTTGAGTACAATATTTGATCTCATTTAAAGTTTGGGTGCTTAAATATGCCAGCAAAAAGCCCAGTTTGTTCAGTATTAGTGCAATATATCGGATCCACGGGTATACTCTAGCTCCTTCATGCTGAAGTTCCTCCTTCAAGCACAAGATTTGGAGAGAATCTAGGGGGAGAGTTAATAGCTTAGCCCAAAATCTTATGAGGGTTATCCTCATGTAGTGTTCCATTGAGAGCATATTTGTCTCAGCTCTAAGAACAGCTCCTGGGACACTATCCCCCACTTTTAAGAGCCTACGCATGAAGTAATTCTGCACTCGTTCTAAAATTCTGACATCTGGGAAAAAGGTACACTCTGATCCAAAGGTTAACATGGGAATCACCTTTGCTCGAAAAGATAGAGACAGGCATATCCCTTGAGGAGTTATATGCTTTAATCAACATCCTTGCAGTGACCATTGATAATGTGGCCCTATTTGCAACATGTTGGCTCCATGTGCCTCTAGGGGTAAAGATAATACCTAGATATGTAAATTTGTTTACTATCTGGAAAGTTACCCCTGAGACTGTCCAACTTGCAATCTTTCGAAACCTTTCTCCAACTTTTAGAATCTTTGATTTTTCCTGATTCACCCTCACTTTGTTTACTGATGCATAATCTAATAGCCCTTTAATCGCTGATGTTAATCCTTTTTCCGTTTGCGTGAAGAGGACTAGATCATCTGCATACTGTAACGCGTAGAGTGAATATGTCTGAATCTTAGGGGGATGGGGACTGTGCATTTTGATTTGCTCTATTAGATCTGACACAAACAGATTAAATAGGAGGGAGGCAAGTGGGCAACCTTGTCGTACCCCTCTTTGAATGGGTATGGATTCGCTAGTTATGGTTATAGATCTTCCTTTTACTTTGGCCTCATTCTGCTCATGCAATGTGATCACTATTTTTAGCAGTGAAGGGTCAATACTGTGCCCTTTTAATTTCCTCCATAGAAGATGTCTGGGCATGGAATCAAAAGCCTTTGTGAAGTCTACGAAGGCAATATATAATCTCCCCGACTTGATTCTGTTGTTGCCTTTTCTGTGGGTAGGTGTTTAGGTGGAGGATTTGTGACCTGTACACAGGGGGCTAAGGAGTGGGGGCCGTTGTTCATGAGTTACTGCCTGGACCGGCTCTAGCTGCTGCTTACGAGCGGTCCGCTTGGTTCCTCCCATTCCCCTCATGAGATCCACCACCTGCCTGATGCCTGTGGAGAGTTCCTCCCAGGTAAGTTTTGAAGAATCTATTCTTCCCATTGCCATGCGGACTTGGATAGCAAGTCCTGCATACACAGCCTCTATAAACTCCTGATTGTCATACCGCATGACCGGCCTCCCGTTCCTCTGTACAGGAACCACAACCTCCGCTAGGGCTCCCAACAGCTTTTTCCTAGACATGTAGGATTCCGGCTGCTCCCCTGGAGCCTGTGTCTCCAAAAAGAACAGTCGTTGTGGGCTCTGTCCTGGGAGCATGACCCGCAGCATCGCCTTCATCCACTCACCACAGTTGGCGCCGCGGAGGTCGGCCATGCTGAGACCAGCTTCCAAGACCTGCGAATCCACAAGGGACATGCTGGCCCGAGCCAATTGTGTCAGATCCACCCCATCCGCAGTGGGGTACATCTGCCACACCCTAACCATCCAGGGAATGGCTGTGTCTGGGTTCAGCAGACCCACCTGCTCAACGATGGCCTTCGCCTAAGAGGGGGTCCACCGGACCGTTTCTCTAACTTTGTGGATCGCACCCATTCTTCCCCCTACATGATCTACCTCCCTGTTCACAATGGGGGCTACGTGCTCTGGCGGTTGCCAGGCGGGATTGTAAGGGGCCTCTGGAGTGGCGTCTGCAGGCAGGTTATGCTTTTCTATCGGGGACAGTTCGGACCCCACCCCAGGGAGATTTCCAACTCGTACAGCAGCTACTAGACCTTTGTGCAAGTCCAGTTCTCCTCGCAGCTTTTGGATCGCTGCTTCGCATGCCTCATGGCTCACCGCAGCCTTAGAGGTCCTGGTTTGCTCTTCAAGGAAGCGTGCCGCTGATTGGGCTTGCCCTAGCCATTCCCTCAGTCCGGCCAACTCTTTCTCTGCCTGTTCTGCCCTAGCCAGAACCTCATTACATTCCTCTTTTGCCTTTCTAAGGAATGATGTGAGGTTCCACTTTTCTGCGACAAACTCACTTTTATCCCTTTCCAGATCCGCACACTTAGCCTCCCACTTCTCTGCTCTCTTTCCCTCCTTTTCTGCCCTTTCTCCCTCCTCACCCTTCTGCCTTGTTTCCCTTAGCAGATCCTGCAGGTCCCCACAGGTACGCCACAGCGCCCAACCTGCGCAGGCATCCTTTTTACTGCCTCGAGGTTTAAACTTTTGGCAGTAATCAGCATATGCCTTGCTAACTGAGGTCACCAGGTCCTCGGTCTTAAAGCATCCCGGCTTCCATGGGCACTTTCCCTTCTTTGCTGCCCATCTCTCTAATTTAGTTGTTCCCTGCTCCTGGTGCGGCATCCCCTCTACTTCCCATGTGCTAACTGTTCCTCCAGAGCCTATTCTGGTGCAGCCCTCCGAGTTACCCTATACCACCTCTATATTCCAGCGGTAAACTCCCCGGGCGGCTGACACAGTCCCACACCAACATACTCTTATCAGCCGGGGAACCCATACTAGGATTCCCAGACACAAACATCCCAAGGCTGCCCATGCAACCCCAAGATTCAGATACTCTGATTGCCCCACACCCGACATCACGGGTGAAAGACCCCAAGATTCCCAGAACTGGCTCTGTGCCTCTTCCTGAGCCCAAAATCCAAACATCTCTCAAAAGTGCCCCAAACCTGCTTCCACAAACTTAAGACTAACAATTCCACAGACCCTGGACTGCCTTTAGCAATCCCAATTCTATTTCCAAGTTGCCCCAAACTTGTCTCCACAAGTTTAGGACCAAACACAGATCCCTGGACTGCCTCTGCAATCCAAGATCAAATTCCTCTACAATCCCGGGACCGCTTTATACAGTCCCGAGATCCACAACCCTAAGATTATTCCTCCCCAACAATCTGGACCCCAAATTCTTAAATCCACAGATCCAGAGAGGAGATAAGAGATGACACAGGAAAGAGATAGAAATATGCGGTTTTCGGCTGGCCGTAGTTATGCACGGCTCCGTGGACAATCCACCCGTGTCCTGAGTGAATTACCACGTGACTGCCGTATTCTCCACCAATTTGTTAACAGGAGAACCCCCTCCCACTCGTGACTCTTGGGGGGTGGGTACCCCGATATCCACCGTTCCTTAACTTCAGGGGGGAATTAGCTTAATTTCTTAAACCGGGGGTCTCCACATGTTCAAAAAGGATCAGTCTTGAGGACAAGTACGAGCCACAGTCAGGGTAGGTTTCCCTCCCAAAATAGAAGAGAGAAAGAGACAAATGTTTCAATAAAAAAACTGAACGAGGTTTATTGGCTTACAAAAAGGCAAGGTTATGAAACACACACACACCTATACCGAATATAGAAACACAGCCCCGGTCTGGCTGGTGAGATACACGAGGGAGAATACAAGCGGCTGCGGGGAAAGTGAAAGTAAGATAGGAGAAAAGGGGGGGTAGTCCGGTGAAAGCACAGTGGGAGCGAGAGGAGAGAGACTGGACCTATGGTTTACCTCTCGTAGCTGATTGCACAAGGAATCAGCAGCCCAGGATCTAGCGAAGTTTGGGGGTGGGGGTGGAAGAAAAAGAGGGGCAGACCGAAGTCTGGGAGACCCCTTAGCACAGACACATGCAGAGCGAACCGCATGTATCTGTGTTCCAAGATTTCTGTCTCTCTGACGAGGAAACCAGGAGCAGTTATTGGGAGGCTACAATGGGTAGTTAGGGGTGTACAATGGGCTGACGAGGGGAGAAATCAAAACTTCTACTTCCATCACAACAAGGGCTATCCTAGATGCATAAGATACCATTGACACCTGGGGGAAAGGTAAATAAAAAGTGGCTAGTAGATAGTTAGGGAGGGCAGGAAGAAACTTCTTTGATACAAAGGAGGCACCAGGTGTGAATCAAGTGCCATAAAGTGACACCTGGATTCTAGGGTGTTGGTTTCCAGGGTGCTTACAGCCTTCCTTGTCTTGGGGAATGTTGCTGCCATGAGTCATGATCACCGGTGCTTTGTTAACAGGAAGAATGCCCTTTTCTTTAATGGCTCCATGATTTACTCTGGGCATCCTCCCTTCAACCCTTCTCCCAAATTCCATGGCGGCTGGGCCCCATCCTGGTTCTGCCTTTTACAAGCCCCCCCTTTGCTCATGTGTCTCGTATAGGGGAAGTCATCCTTTCGAGCCCTTTCCCCCATGTCTGCTGGCCTTTGGTCTGGGGGCTGTCCTTCCAAGCCCCCCCCCCCTTTGGCCCAAGTTCGTTGGCCCTTGATCACACAGCATGAGGGGCTGTATCCATTTTTGGGGAACATCTGGGTCACACTTATCAAACATAGTTAGGGGATATAGTGGGGAGCAGCTTATCGGGAGAAGGGAATACGCATATCAAAGGAACTGGGTTCACAGTATGTGAATTCCCACAACAGTTGGGTATTCAGCTGAGAGGGTCAGTTACAGACAGTTAAAGAACATAGAGTGGTGAAAAAATTGATTAATATGTCTTTAAAAGAGACAAGGTGGTTTGAATGGTATCTTTTATTGGGCCAACTGTTGTTAGTGGAAATAAGCAATTACTGTTGGTCAGAATACCCAACCACTGTGCTATAAGATAAGGAGTTTTAGTTAGAATTAGGGTTGCAATCATAAATCGATTAATCAAACCAATTAATCGACCAATCTGTCTAAAACTGATTAAAATTTGACCCCTGATTAATCGGATAGCTGCCAGGGCCTTTTGACAGTCCATAGTTCTGAGTCCATAGCTCAAGAGGATGCGTTCCAGCGGAAGGCAAGTTCACCCAATGCATGCAAATTAGGCAAATTATGTAAATTTAAATTAATCAGCAAAAGGCTTAATCGATTAATCAACTAAAAATTCTAATTGGGTTGCAGCCCTAGTTAGAATGCATTCACACAGCCCATCCCAGAAGGGGGAAGCTGATGGAGCATAACTCATTGCTGGCTTCCATCTTGTGAAAAGAGATTGCTGTGTGAAAAAGATTTACATTGCAAGCTGACCTGTGCCAAGCAGCTGGGTTTATTGCCATGCAAACCCTTTTCGTACAGATCCCAACCCCAGGGAAGAAGCTGGCATAGGCTACATGCCATGTCAGCTTACCCCATTTGGGAAGGGCTGTGTGAATGTATCCTTACTATACTGGGATTTGGCATGCTGGTATTTAATATTTTTTCCTAGTGGTAAATTTTACCACTGAAAAAGAAAAAAAAATGAGTGAAAACTCCAACTAACACTAAATCAGGGCAGAGTGCCTCGCTAGACACTGGCCCTTTAAGGGGCACAGCTGAGTAGGGTTACCATACCTCCCCTTTAAAGAGGATGCTTATGAAAAATACATGTTGCAGGGTTGCACTGGAACCAATGCAGCCATGCACCATGTATTCTTCATAAGTGCCCTCCTTTAAAGGGGAGGTATGGTAACCCTACAGCTGAGGGCCTCTAAGCTTAGAGAACTAAGACTCTGAGTGGGGACAGCTGTGTCAGGACGTGGCTAGGCCAACCCAAGGCCTGAAGAGACTGAGCTGGGCTCAGTCAAGGGAGAGACGAAGGGATGAGAGAGAACTCAGGAGACCGAGTTCTAGGAAGCAGGAGCTGCTGAGGCTCTGCTTGGGTGGTTGGCTTTAGGAGCGACTGTGCCTAGCCAACTGAGCCTAGGGGAGAGGCTCTTATTATAAGGGCACTGAGGAAGCTACCTGAAGGATATGGAGTTGGGGATATACGTGTATGTGAATACTGAGAGGCTGATGGTGAGGAATGGCACCTATGTAAATAAAGAGCATGGAGTGAAGATCCCACTGTGGGCTAGCTTCTTGGGGGGACTGGATCCAGGCAAGACTCTCTATTGATTGTAGAGCGCCAGATACATCATTGGCGCTATATTAATAATAATAATAATAATAATAATACCACCCCTAAGTGGTCACCTATTAGGTTTATTGAAGCTGCAAATAATTCTGCTACACGATATTAATGTAGAAATCCTGGTTTTTCTCTCCGCAGGGAGAAGCAGTACGTCTGTCTCGGCAGCTACCCTTATGCTTGTCAAAAGAGGATGTACAGGACTCTGTCTGCAGGATGAAGCAACAACTTGGAAATGAACATAAGGGCTCCTGTGTTCATGGACGTCCATTTTATCATCATTTAACAGACATTCCAAAAGTAAACTAACACAAAACATCCAAAGAAATTACCTAATAAAGTGATCATCTGTTGGGGTTCGCATTGATCCTCTTTAATAACGACTGCTCTGTTTCCAACATACTTCATACGAAGTATGTACTTTGTAACCCTTTGCTTTCTTGAGTTCAATATAGTGGGGGGCTTTTAAAAAACAAAAATTAGCTATTTGAGAATAAGCTATGAATAATATACAGAAACACTTCATTAGAATAGTTCATCATTATTATTCTTTTTCCTTAAAAAAAAATAAACATAATAAACACAACTTGGCAACTAACTTGGTGCGTTTTCAGTGCTTGGGCATTGTGGAGCTGTTGTAGCTGCAGAATGCTTTCAAGTCCAAAGGTTCCTAACAGTTTGTTGTGCTAAAGAGTATAAATGAGGAGACACTATTTAAGGTATAGTGCAAAATTGGTGCACTTCCAATTGCTAATGTCTCAATTTTGCAGTATACCTTAAAGAGCATCAAAATATTGTTTACATGAGAGAAGGCTTTTTAATATGCTGCTTAATCTTTAAGTGTTTGGAATTAATCCAAAAAATACAGAGAAGACAGATCACTGCCTCCCATGTTAAAAGCTAGAGTAGGTCCCTTCGAAGGGGAAGTTAAGGAAGTACATTATCCCATCACAGCAATTTTAGATTATGATGATAAACGCAACTCTTCCTCGTCTACACTAATGCTTCCACTGTTACTAGACCAACAGTACATGTTCAGCTGTCAATTTAAAGAGCAGAAGACAAACCATAATTTATATATAAATATGGTATATATAAACCAAATTGACTTCGTACTCTACTAGGCGTATCCAGGATTAAAAAGCTGTATCTAAGAACATAAGAACTGCTATACATTGTCTTTTCAGCTCAGGATCCTGTCTCTGAGAGTGGCCAATCCAATCCAGATGCCAATTCAGAGGAAGTGTAGAAGAAATTCTGGAGTGACCATCACTTGTGTGCTCCATTCCTTGTTGCTCGTTTCCATGCCCTGATCCAAGGTCTATGCATGCACCTGAGGCGTGCACAGAGTCCAAAACTCTTAATTGTGCATGCCTGCAGAATGGGCCCAGGGAGAGTCTCCAGACCCTGCCTCAACCATGGCAGCCACTTCAGCCCCACTTCCCTCTCCCAGTTGCAGTGGGACCAGGAGGTGGGGGACTTTTCCCTCAGGGACATGCGTAATTGCAGTTTTGATCTGCACATGCACCTGAGGTGCGCACACAGATCTTGGATGGAGGCACTAGTTTCCAGGGATCAGAGGGGAAGGAACACCCCAAGCATGAGATTGCATCCTCTGACCATTTGGTTAATAGCTATTGATTTAACATAATTTCATTAATTTGTCTCCTCTTTTTTTTAATCTGTTGTCCAGTTTTTTATTTATTGACCTTTACAACATCCATGGCAGTGAGTTATGTAGGTCGATTTTATGTTGCTTAAAAAGGAATTTGCTTTTGTTTTAAATCTGCTGCCCGTATATTCATCAGGTGTCTTCTGGTTCTTGTACTATGAAAAAAGGTAAATATCTGTAAATATCTCTGTGGTTCCACCTCAACGTCTACCCACTTCCAGCTCCACCTAGGTCCTCAACAGATGGACCAGCGGCTTCCCCGGGCTGTGATCCACTCTTGCAGCGCTCCCCCCCCCCCCGCACCATAGAGTTGCAGGCACTCACCTGATGCTGTAGGCTGGCACCTGCAACTCTATGGTGTTGAATGGGGCAAGGAACAGTCAGGTATGAAGCTGCTGTCTGTCTGTTGGGAGGACCCAGGGTGTAGTAGTAGTAAACAGTTTATTTGGCAGACACAAAGTCATAGCCGTATTTAAACAACAATACAAAAATACAATACAAAATGCAAAGTCAGTGGCCCATATATAAGTAAAATTCGAGCCCTAACAAAACTCGGCATTAACATACACTAAGTAAATGAAGTAAAATCCAAAAAAAGTTTGTGCCTAACAAAGGCATCTATAAGAAATCCAATAGCAATTTTAGTCACTTCCTGTTTTTTATCTTGGAGCAAGAAATAACTAGCAAAATTGTCAGACCAGCTACGATGAAGATCTAGAAAAGGCTGGATATGGGCAGCTCGGAGTTCGTCATATAGGTGGCATCTGATCAGCACATGTTCAGTAGATTCAACCTCCTGGTGATCGAATGGACACAATCTTTGGTTGATCGGAATTTTGCCAAAGCGGCTTTCCAGGAGGTATGTTGGCAATGCATTAAAGCGTGCTGCCATAAAAAGCCATTTTCCCCTTGGCGAATAGTCAGATAAAAGATATTGAGCCATTTTGTCATTTGCCAGGGCCAGGCTGAGGTAGTAGCTCGTGTGGCGACAACCTCACTCTTCCCCGTTCTAATTGCAAATCTATGTCCCGCCACCTGGTCTCAACCTCCACAGAGGCTAACCTTGTGCCCCTAGATAAAAGATAAGCCTTTGATAAACCCAAGGTAGCCAAATGGAACTCTACTCCCTGGTGCCAATTACTCCAATGAGGGTCAGAGTTAAGAAGGGAACAAGCCTCCCGGGTTCGGGCCACCAATTTTAAGCCACAATTTATGTGCCCTACTCCAGGCCCTAAAGGACCCATCTCCTCTGTCCCAGCTCTAGCCGGATGGCGGCTCCAGGGGTAGCTCCTGGTGCTCTAAGCAGGGTTCTCAAAAACTTTAATTGAATATGATCAATGTTAAATATATTGAAAGGAACCCAGAGTTCAGCCCCAAAAAGGAGTTGCGCCAATGACTTGGCATTAAAGAATTCTAGCGTCTTATAAAAAGCAATCTTCCCCGACTGAAGAGAGACCTTTTTTATAGCGACAGAGGAGCTCCTAGCTTTGGCACACACACCCTCCACCTGGGGCTTCCACCTCCCTGTACAATGGAATAGAATTCCCAGATATCTAAATTCCTTGACCAGGTTGATCGGAATCCCTCTGATGGACCAAGTATGCTGGTTTCCCCTACGAGCTTTGGTACACACAATAACTTTTGAGTTGGAATGATTGATGACAAGATCATTATCCCTACAGTAATTAGCCATGGCCTCTAGCTGCCTCTTCAGTCCGACATGAGTCTGGGACATAAGTACCAGATCGTCCGCGAAGAGCAGACATTCAATATGTCATGTTCCGAGACGGGGAGGGAAAAACTGTAGTTGAGCCATACATGGAATAACATGATTTTAAAAAGATGTTAAAGAGGGCAGGGGCAAGGACACAGCCCTGCCTCACCCCCCTCAAGACTTCCACCTCATCCGAGACATGGCCACAAGGGCCCAATTTCACTGTTAATGTAGAGTTGGAATAAAGGCGTTGAATTAGAAATAATAACCTCTGGTCAATTGAGGATTGTTCTAACTTCTGCCACAAAATAGCCCTATTAACCGAATCGAAAGCCATTCTATCACCTTCCTCCCTATGTTCTTTGGGGCATGTTCTGACAAAGTATTAAACTGGAGTAACTACTTTTGGGCTAATTAAATCGAAGCAACTACTCTCTTCAGTACTGTTCTCACTGTAGCTGCAAACAGATGTAGGTGGTTTGTAGTCTCCCATAATGGCTACAACAAACATTGTTACCCTTCTCTCTTCGAAGTAAAGTGTTTACACTACAGTTACTTCCAAGTGAAGGAGTATATACTCTTTCAGGAGTACCTACATCTCTTCTCCTGAATAACTTCAGTTTAGAGCGCTTGATATGTGAATGATTCAGGAGTAAAAGCGATTTAAGGCTTAATTACTCCAAAGTAGCATTTGTTGGAGTGTGGCCTAGGATTGAGTGATCTGGGCAGTACACTTGGACTTCTCCCAGGCCATCCCATGGAAAGGGGGAAACTGTCTTGCAGACCTGGAGCTCCTGTGTAGTCGCAGGACAGAGCAGTGGGAAGGCAGCTCACAGGTGCTCCGTAAACCAAGTTTAGCTATTGGTTAGACTTCTGATTGAAGGATTTCTTGTACTAAATACAGACACCAAGAAATATAATTTCAAACTAATTACTGATGCCACATAATTAAAGACCCACCATTCCTTAAATACATGTATTAAAAATGAGGGTAAAAAAGTAACAGTAATTCCAAAGGATCCCAAATGTCTCTTAATTAATTGGGAAGGTAAATATTGTGTGGTACTTCAGTGCTTTAGTAAATGGTGCAGTGCGTATCATGGGGATGTTGGTCATGGCTCCGTGGTACTGACATAGATCCGACCCTGTAAGCCTATTTAAACAAGGGAACTTCTGCTTTGTATAACTGGACTTCAGCATCACACAAACACAGGTTTTCTGCCCTGCTGGATCGTCAGGATGATCTAGCATCTAGAATACAAGTCATGCGAGGAAGGACTTATAGAACTGAACATCTTTAGCTTAGATAAAATAAGATTAAGGGGGGATAGGTTGACAGTTTTCAAATATATAAAAAGATGGAGAACATTTGTTCTCTATTGCCACTGAGGTCATCTCTTGCTTTGACTACTGCAACCTCCTCCTTACTGGCCTCCCCCGCTCTCACCTTATCTCCATCCAAAACTCTGCTGCTAGGGTCATCCACTCAGCGCGTCGCTTCGACCACGTGCAGCCTCTCCTCTCTTCACTGGCTCCCCCTTCCCGAACGCATCCTTCACAAACTCCTGGTATTCACTTACAAATCCCTTCACAACCTGGCTCCCCCTTACCTCTCAGCCCTACTCTCCTTACACTCCTACACGCACACTTGTGAGGTTGGGGGAAGACCTCACAAGGGACTGGGAGGAAGGTAGGAGGGTTGAACACGCAGAGCCGCCCGTTTGCAGGAAGCGGAGCACAAGGCAGTGCCTGGAAAACTACCCTCAGGGTCTTATAGGGCCTTAGGAATCGAATAGATACCAGGCCTAGCTCATCATTGGGTATCTGGGTATAGCGCAAGCCTTGGTCCGTTCCTCGGGCCACAGTCACTCGGGGTCCCAGGAAGGGGGTGCGAAGGGGAAGGGAGGATGGTGCGGAACAGGGGGTG
>QEPC01013547.1:1964147-1977872 GCA_003113815.1 Sphenodon punctatus
GGGACCCGCCGCGGGGCTTCCTCCCCCGCTTGGGGCTGTCGGGGCACGTCGGCTTGGTCCCTTACGACCTCCAGGCGGCTGCCTGACAACACTCCACTCCTCCTCTGCACCCTCCCTCCTTCGTCCCTTCTCCCTTGCTGCTCCCCATGCCTGGAACTCCCTCCCTGCCCACATCTGCCTTGCCCCCTCCCTCCGCACCTTCAAATCCCTCCTCAAAACCCACCTCTTCCTCGCTGCCTTTCCTGCCGCCTGTTAGAACTTTTCTTTCAATATTTATTGTCTGCCCTCCCCACAGACTCCTGCCTTACTGCAACCAAGCCAAGCACGTGCACCTGAGACTTCGCATCCACTTGAATGTTATTTATCCCTTGTCTTTCCCTATGTCCCCTCTCCTTGTCTCCCCCCTCTGTGTCTATTAGATTGTAAGCCGTAGGCAGGGACCGCGTCATTCTTATTGTTCTGTAAAGCACCAGGTACACAGCTGGTGCTATACAAATACTTATAATAATAATAATTATCACATGCGACAGGACCAGGCAATGATCAATAACTGATCTCGCCTCCTGAAACCCTGCCTGCTTGGGATGGATTATCTTGGAGGAATCAAGTCAGCTGTTAAGTCTGACAAGTAAAAACTTGCCGTAAATTTTACTAATCACGCACAGAAGACTAATGGGCCTATAATTTGATGGCTCTGAGGGGGCACCTCATCAGGTGTCCTCTGGTTCTTGTATTATGAAAAAAGGTAAATATCTGTAAATATCTCTGTGGTTCCACCTCCATGTCTACCCACTTCCAGCTCCACCTAGGTGCTCAACAGATGGACCAGCGGCTTCCCCAGGCTGTGATCCACTCTTGCAGCGTCCTTCCCACCCCCCGCACCATAGAGTTGCAGGCACTCACCTGATGCTGTAGGCTGGCAGCTGCAACTCTATGGTGTTGAATGGGGCAAGGAACAGTTGGGCATGGAGCTGCTGTCTTCCGTTGGGAGGACCCAGGGTGCAGCTCCACATTCAGCTGTTGGCCCAGGTTTGGCTGGTACACTTGGGGATGTTCTGGAGTACCGCTAGTGGGGCTGCCCTGGAGCAGCTGCAGCCTGTGGCATTTGAACATGTGGCAGGTGGTTTTACAAGGACTGGCCAACCAGGGATGAAGTGGACTTATTCACGCAAAAGTGGAGCTGCTCTCCATCTGCTTGCACCCACTGAGCTGTTTTCAGTGAACTATCCACTAAGACTCCAAGATCTCTTTCCTGAGCTGTGGTAATCAGTTTAGTCCCTGGGTATATGTATTGTTTAGTTCTATACTATGGGTGTTTTTACCCATGACGGCGCATGGCACCACCATGCTTTGATCCTGTCCGGGGTGAGAGCCCTCAGCCCAGGCAGGATCCAGCCCGAATGGATGTCCCAGCGGCCCTGGGCAGGGAGAGGACAGAGCGATATGGTCCTCATGCCATCCCTCACCCCACCCCCTGCTGCTGAGCGCAGCCTGCCCACCTCCCTGATGGGCAGGCAAAATGGCCTATGAGGCCACTGCACCCACCCAGAAAAGCTCCAGTCCCGGACTGGAGTCAGGTAGAGCGGGCTGTCACGCATGACAGCCCGCTCTACCGCAGTCGGGGAATGGCTTCCCCGGACCGTGGCAGCGTTTAGCCCATACAGTACCTTGGCAGGGAGCCAAAGTCACAGCACGGGCTAAATCCTGCCATGTTCCAGGGAGAGCCTATATGTATGTTTAGACACTGGGTATTTGTATAGTTAGGTTTATTTTTTTCTCCGCTCTACTCTATTTTGTTTAAATCCTAATGCTGTAAAAATAGCAGCTTATCAAATACAGGATATAAATCAGAGATTTTAACAACCTTGGGATCATTTTTAAAGTTAATTATGTGCCTTGGAATCAATCAATTGTCCCTCCTTTTGTGGCTTTAAAGTGAGACTATTTGCTTTGTGTGTGCAATATATATGTCTCTGTTGGCCTTCTTAAGTTAGGGTGAAATCTGTAGTTCTTCTTTGAGGATCTCCGCGATTCTCACTAATGGGATCTACTTCCTGCTTCGCAGGCACCGGAGACCTAGTTGTCAACAGTTTCCAGGCAGATTACCTAGAATAGACTAGAAACTGTGAGGGCTCTGCCCCTCCTCCCGCCCCGTGAAAAGCGCGGGCTTTTAGTCTCACGATAATGGGGCTGTATAAAAGGAGGGAGGAGCCCTCACCGCCTCAGTTCCTTCCAACCGCGTCGCGCTTGGAAGACCTTTCAGTACTTTGCAGTGCTGGTCAGTGTTACACTTTAGAAACTTCTCGGAGTGCTGTGCCTGTCCGCGGGGTTTCCCCGAACCTGCCTTCCCCCTCGGGAAAAGACTCTGGAGCATGCCCAAGTTACCCGGCTTCAAGCACTGTCGTTCCTGCCCAGCCACGCTCTTGGTAAGCGATCAGCAGGACCTGTGCTTGGGCTGCCTGGGCGAAGCGTCAGTGTTACACTTTAGAAACTTCTCGGAGTGCTGTGCCTGTCCGCGGGGGTTTCCCCGAACCTGCCTTCTCCCTCGGGAAAAGACTCTGGAGCATGCCCAAGTTACCCGGCTTCAAGCACTGTCGTTCCTGCCCAGCCACGCTCTCGGTAAGCGATCAGCAGGACCTGTGCTTGGGCTGCCTGGGCGAAGCGCATAATACCGGCTCCTGCCGTTTCTATACCATCCTTTCATCCCGGGCACGACGAGACAGAGCTCTCCACCTCAGGGACATACTAACCAGAAGGGCGCTTATTGGTGGAGAAGAGAGGCCTCTTAGGCTCCCCACTGCGCACACCACAACGATGGAACAGCCCGCACCGGGTACCAGTCCAGTACCACAGCCGGGCCTTCCCTCCATTCCGGCCGGAACCAGGGATGTTTCCCACTCCCATACGTCCTCCAAAAAGGACGCTCACCAGAGGGATGAGGAGCGGAAGAAAAAACACAAGAAGAAGAATACCTCTACTGCACGCTCTCCGTGCACGTTGACTGTACCGTCCGGCCCGAGGAACCACCTCAGACTCCAGCGGTGCCGATACACACAGAGATGGTACAGACAGCATCGGTTCCACTCCCCTCAGACGGAGGGCAGTCTCCTCAACAGTGATCTGAGCCCAGACGCCCTTCTCACTCACCCAGGCTCACTCCAGCCTAGAGACAGAACCGCTCACGCTCCAGATCCCAATCGCAGCATGCCTCTACGCGACCTCCTCGACAGGACAGATTGCATAGATCTCCCATATGCAGGGCGTCCGCCCAGGGATCCCTGGTGCAGTCGAGGCACGGCGGGGGTGGCAGAGACTCACCAAGACATGAATGGCGGTACCATGGACGGCACCAAGATCTATCACCTTCCTCGTGCTGCTCTCCACACTACACCTCTCGGTACCGCCACTACGAAGGGTACTGCCAGTACCGATCACCATCTCGCAGCCGCTCCCCCTACTCTATGCACAGAGAATTCCACACATGTGACTGCGTGCCTCTTCCAGCTCCGGGAACATCACACTATCAGCCCCTGCTCCCGCCAGCAGCTCTGCCTACGGTGACAGTCTCTAGACCGCCTCCAGACAGAGCAACGAGGGGCACAAGTTTTCCCACGCAGAGCTTGCAAGGGGGAAGTATCTCCACGGTACCGCCAGTACTGACAGCAGTGCAAACGCTGCAACACGACAGGTTAGTCCACCCTCCAGGCGTCACTCTCCTGGATTCCATGCTGGGACACCCCCTCCAACACCTCCCTGAGACCAACCTTCACCTCTCGCAGAACTCTTCTTCAGCAGCTTCTGTATCCTCATCTACCTCTTCACTGGCCCAGGTAGAGGAGGAAGAGACCATTTCCCCACCTCCAGCGGATTCAGTCTCGGATCCAAACCTCACCCTAGCCACCGAGAACACCAAAGGCCTTCCAGGCTCTGACCTCAATCCTCCCCAACCTCCCCACCAAGGTCCTCAAAAAGACTCCATCTGGACCAGTTTTTGGCATCCTAGCCTCTGGGGAGCCAGGGCATGTCATGCTGCCCATGTTGGAGCAGCTCATGGAGCCATCCCTAGCAGTATGGGCCAAACTTTCCTCAGCCCTTCCTACCATCAAATTACCAGACTCCCTTTATGCTATCCTTAAGGAAGCTGCTCAAATATTCTATAAGCATCCTGCCCCTAACTCTCTAGTCATAGCAGTGGCCTCCACTAAATCCCGAGCGGGAGGCGTCCACTCGTCACCAGCGGACAGAGAAGGGAGGCGCCTAGATGTTTTGGGCAGAAATTTTTTTTCCTCTGAGACTCGGTCTTTCTGAGCCACCAACTATGCCTCAGCCATGTGTGGCTACCAACACTGGCTGTGGGCTCAGCTCTCCAAAGCTACGGCCCCCACCCAGATTGCTGCCCTCCAGAGGGAAGGCATGCTTCTTGCCCAATTCCAATTGTCAGCTAGCATGCATATAGCGGACTCTAATATTAGAGGCATCGCCTCTTGCATCTGTCTCAGACGGCATGCATGGCTACGCTTCACGGCCCTGACATCTGACAATAAGACCCGGATAGAGGACCTCCCCTTTGACCCAGAAGGTCTTTTCGCTTCCTCCACGGATGACACCCTCAAATGTATAAAAGAAACCTGTCAGACTGCCAGGTCCACGGGAGTCATCCGTCATGTCAAGGAAATACTATCCCTCCCCTGCTCCTTATGGGTACCAACCACGCCACAAGCCCTCTTACCAATTCTATCAGGGCAAGCACTCTCAACACTTTCAACCTCAGCAACCCTCCTCCAACCAGTCCCGCAGACGATTCCCTAAGCAGGGGGACGGGCCAGACCATCGTCTAATTCCTCATCAGGACAGCCTCCTAAATGGCGCTTTTAACCTACTGGAGGTCAATGGAGGAGAAGACCTCGCCCACCTCCTTTTTCACCATAGATTAAGGCCCTTTTTTGACCGCTGGGCTTCTATTACCTCGGATCACTGGGTCAGAGATATCCTTCTGCATGGATATTCCATCCAATTCTCTGCTAGACCACCCCCTTTTCCCTCCCTTCCCCAGGCCCCTCAGGGCCTCCCCCCAAACCTCAAATACTTCTGGAGGTTTACAAACTCTTGGCTAAGGGTGCAGTAGAGCATGTGCCCCCAAGGGAACGCAATCGGGGGTTCTACTCTAATTACTTCCTCATCCCTAAGAGGGATGGTGGCCTTCGACCCATCTTAGATCTGAGAAACCTGAACCGCTACATTAAACGGTTCCGCTTCTGCATGACATCCCTGCCCATCATATTCCTAGGCCTACAGCAGTGCGACTGGCTATCCTCTCTTGACCTCCAAGATGCTTATTTCCATATTTCAGTATTCGTTCTCATAGACAATACTTACGTTTTGTTGTAGGAGACATGCACCTCCAATACACGGTGCTTCCATTCGGACTCTCCACAGCACCACGAGTCTTCACGAAATGCATGGCAGTGGTCGCCGCCCACCTGAGACAGACATACGAGTGTTTCCATATCTGGACGACAGGCTGCTAGTCGCCAACACAGAATCCCAACTCCGCCAGCATATTCAACACACTCTAGACCTTCTGCAAAACCTAGGACTCCTAGTCAACTTGTAGAAGTCTCACCTAGCGCCTTCAGTTCATAGACGCAGTGTTGGACACATCCCAGGCAAGGGCCTACCTGCCCCAGGACAGGTTCGACACTAACCAGTCCATCATCCACCATCTGCCCCGATGACCTACCAGAACAGTCCGTTTTTTCCTTCGGCTGCAGGGCTTCCTAGCAGCCACCACAGCGGTGACACCACATGCAAGGCTGCACTTACGCCCCCTTCAGCATTGACTCAAGGAAGTATACACCCCAACCATCCACCCTCTGTACAGGAATATCTCCATCCCTCCCGAGGTCTACCACAGCCTTCTATGGTGGACACATCCCTCCAATGTCCTCCTAGGCTTCCCCTTCGAGCCCCCCCAGATTCTCCAGACCATGACAACAGATGCATCTCCTACAGGCTGGGGAGCCCACTTCAAGCAACTCACCATATCCGGACTCTGGGACCCAGACAAACGGTTTCTTCACAGCAATTTACTAGAGCTCCGCCCCATACGATGGGCGCTGAAAGCCTTCCTCGCCCATATCAGAGGACAGAATATCCTCATCACCACAGACAACACCACTGCCATTTGGTACTGTCACGGGTGTGTGTGTGTGTGATCCCCATGAGGGGGGAAGGGGAACGAGGACTTGCAGGGTTGGTGCGTCTGGCGGGGCCACAGGCAGGGCTGGGAGCACGGCCGCCGGCTGAGGTATGTGCCGAGCATGCCACCCCCAACATCGGCGGGGGGGCTTGACAGTAACCCCCCTGCGAGGCCCCCCCATGGCCCCTGTCGGGGCCGGGCTTAAAGGGGTGGTGGCGATGAAAGGCCGCCACAAGGCAAGAAGCGTGCACGTCTGCCGCAGCCTCCCAGGAGCGTTCCTCCGGTCCATACCCCTGCCAGTCTATGAGATACTGCAATTTGCCATAATGGCGTCGTGCATCCAGAATGGCCCGGACTTCATATTCGGGTCCTAAAGGGGATGGAACACTGCCTGGAGGGTTGGGGGAGGAGACGCTCCTGGGAGGGCCTTCTTAAGTAGGGAGACATGGAACGAGGGGTGAATACAAACATTGGGAGGTAATTGCACTTGGTATGTGACCTCATTTAGTTGTTTCAGGATGGGGTACGGGCCAATATATCGAAAGTCTAGCTTGGGGGATGAATGAGTAGATGGGTAATGATGCCAGTTGATCCATACCAGATCACCGGGTTGGAACAATGGAGCGGGGGTGCGGTGTTTGTCGGCAGCGGTTTTATATCTTTGGCGGGCTTGTTGCAGCGTCAGTTTTGCTAGCTGCTGAGCCTCTTGAATTTGTCGCACAAGGGGTCCAGCAGCCGGGACTGTGGTTGTAGGTAAGTTGGGTATACCCATGTGGGGGTGGAACCCATATGAGATAAAGAAGGGAGAATTCCTGATAGAGGCATTCAGAACGTTGTTTAGTGCAAATTCAGCTAAGGGGAGCCATGTGAACCAATCATCTTGAAGATGCGTCGTGTAGCAACGAAGATATTGTTCAAGGTTTTGGTTGATGCGTTCGACCTGTCCGTTGGCTTGGGGGTGGTACGCAGTGGTGGGCTTTAGGTCCACGTCTAGGGCAGTAAACAAAGTTTCCCAGAAACGGGACACAAATTGCGTTCCCCGGTCGCTTATTATTTCCTGAGGGCAGCCATGTAATTTAATGCAGTGGCGCAAAAAGAGAAGCGCGGTCCGCCTTGCCGTAGGAAGGCCCTTGCATGCTACAAAATGTGCCATCTTAGTGAAATGATCCACAATGACCAGAATGGCCGTGTGTCGTTGTGAGGGGGGAAGATCCACGATGAAGTCGAGCCCCACTCACCTCCATGGCCCTTGTGGGAGGGTGGTAAGTTGGAGTAGGCCTACTGGTTTATGGCGGGGGATCTTGGTTCGAGAACACATGTCGCACCCTTCCACATATTGTTGTATGTCTGTTTTCAAGGAGGGCCACCAGAAGGTTCGCTGGAGTAACTAAGGTTCGCTGGGGCCCTGGATGTCCGGCAAGGGGAGCATTGTGATGAACCCATAACAAGGGCTCCTGGCATTCCCGCGGCACGTACATTTTTCCCTGTCATATCCATACTCCGTCCTTCAATTGAAGTTGGGGATCCTGGTCGTTGGGATGTTCTTTAGCACTCGCTTGTCGAAGACGGTCCATATCAAGAGCCAGTGCAGCGAAAACTTGTGGGGGCAAAATGGGGCCCTTTTGTTTTACTCCGCCGTCTGTGTCTTCCTCATACCGTGATAGGGCGTCTGCTAGGACATTCAGTCGTCCAGGGCGGTATTGGATGGAGAATGAGAATTGGACGAAGAACAATGCCCATCTAGCATGGCGGGCATTGCTAATCTGGGCAGTCTGTAAGTAGGTCAGATTCTTAGTCTGTAATTACAGTCACTGGTTCCTTGGTGCCTTCCAAATAATGGCACCAGGTCTCGAACGCAGCCTTTATTGCGAGGAGTTCTCTATCGAAGATGGCATAATTGCGCTCTGCTGTAGTGAGTTGTCACGAGTAGTATGCACAGGGGAGAAGCTGGGTAGTCCGGGGCGCTTCCTGAAACAGTATGGCTCCAATAGCGGTACTGGAGGCATCTGACTCTTCATAAAAGGGACGCTCGAAGTCAGGATGTGAAGCAAAGGGGCTACTGTAAAGGCCCGTTTCAGGCTGTCAAAACATTGTTGTTGTGGGGCCCCCCCACGAGTAGGGCTGACCTTTTTTAAGGAGTAGGGTCAAGGCAAGGGAGTGGTAAGTGTGGTGTAATGGGGAATATACTTTCTATAGTAGTTCGTGCTACCTAAGAACCTTTGCAGGGGTTTCACGGCCTTAGGAGCAGGCCAGCATTGGATTGCCTCCACTTTTCATTGTTCCATTTGAATTTCCCTGGGAGAGAGCACGAATCCCAAGAAGTCCACCATAGTCAGGTGGAACGCACACTTTTCCCCCTTGCAGTATAATTTATGATCCCTGAGGCGTTAAAGCACTTGTCAGACGTGTTGGATATGCTGTTTCTGGGACTATGAGTAAATCAAAATGTTGTCGAGGTAGGCGATGACTGAGATGTCCAACAAGTCCTGAAAAATGTCGTTAATAAAATGCTGGAACGCTGCCGGAGCGTTTACTAATCCAAATGGCATGACTAAATACTCGTAGTGTCCATATCGGCTATGGAAGGCCGTTTTCCATTTGTCCCCTTCCCGTACCCGGAGCAAGTTATAGACTCCACGTAGGTCTAGTTTAGTGTAGATTACTGCCCCTTGGAGTCGATTAAGCAGTTCGGGTATCAATGGTAGCGGGTAGCGATTCTTTATGGTGATGGCGTTCAAGCCTCGATAGTCTATACAGGGGCGGAGCCCTCCGTCCTTTTTGACCACAAAGAAGATAGGTGTTCCTGCTGGCAAGCAGGAGTGGCGAATGAACCCGTTGCGCAGACTTTCATCTATGTACTGTCGTAGGGTTTCGGGTTCGGGGTTGGACAGGGCATAGAAGCACCTGAAAGGCGACTCCGCCCCGGGTTGGAGGTCAATTGGACAGTCATAGGGACGTCGTGGGGGGAGCGCCGATGCTTGCTGTTTACTGAAAACTTTGGCAAAGTAGGTAGAAATTGGGTGATGTAGTCCAATAAATTCCCTCGGGTCTGTCGTAGAGACATCATGGCTGCTTCCGCATCTCACACCCAAAGAGGGTGATCAAACAAACGAGTGAAGTCTTGGACGAAACCCTGGTAATCTGAAAGTAGTGGGCTGTCCCCCTGCAGCAACGTGGTGGCCCATTCCAGGGCGGTACCCCCAAGGTGTCCAATCACGAAGGCCACCTTCAGGGTATCAGTAACATGCATCTGAGCCTGCATGGAGAAGGTAAGCCTACATAGGGTCATGAAGCTCTGAAACCCCTTGCGATTCCCTAAAAATGGGGGAATCCGTGGCCCCTTGGGTTCCCTGGGGGCCTCAGCGGGAGGAGGTGGCGCGGGCGCAAGCGCAGCTGCCACAGGTGGTGGTGGAGGCACAGCGGGAGCCGCTGGACCTGTGCCTTGCGCCACCGTGGCAGCCAGGGTCTGGTCTTGTCTCAAATCCTGAACCTCCATGGCCAGGGCCTGCACTGTGTGGACAAGTTCCCCTATTTCCTTGGCCACATCCATCTGGCCAAAAGGTGGGGACGGGGGAAAAAAAGGGGAGAGAAAGTAGCTGCTGGTAATTCTGTCATGGAGGGGGCAATTCCCGTGAGGGGGGAAAGGGAATGAGGACTTGTGGGGTGTGAACCGGATCCACCTCCTACTTGCACACATGGCTCACGGTTCCTAACTACGCCCTCTATCTGGTGCCAACAGCCCGTCAGGATAGTGGGTGGGGCAGTGGGATCTAGTGCAGTGAGTGCACTGCCCAGATCCTTATCATCATAGGGGATGGGAGACACCACACGCACACACTCTAAGGCTAATGATACCCTTATCCTTGCAACATGGACCTGCCTGCTATCATTCTCATCGTAACCAAGCCAAGTACGTGCACTTGAGACCTCACATCTTCATGAATGGTAGACCCCTTGTCTCTCCCTCTGTTCCCCTTCCTATGTCTCTCCCCCAGCTCCTGTCTCTCAGATTGTAAGCCCTAGGGGCAGGGACCGTGTCTATTTTATTACTTTGTAAAGTGCCAGATACACTGCTGGTGCTATATAAATGTTTGTTAATAATAATAATGATACAAGGATATCTAGGAACACAAAACAAGCACTTAGCTCAGAGGCCGGTCTCGACTTCTCAATCACCAGCTCAGTGTCTCTCGGCGCTGGTTCTTATCTTCCAAGCCCCACCCCTCAGCACGCGCCCGCAGGCGTGTGGAGCGCCGCACTGGGGGCGTGTCTATTGATGTCGGGCTGGGCAGCTTGTCTGCTGCTTCCAGTTCCGACGTCTGGGTCTCTCCGAGAGCTGGGGGCAGGTCTGGCTGTCCTACCTAGATTGGTGCGTCTGGCGGGGCCTCAGGCAGGGCTGGGAGCGTGGCCGCCAGCTGAGGTATGTGCCAAGCGCACTGCCCCCAGCGTCGGCGGGGGGGCTTGACAGGTACCTGAACAAACAAGGTGGGGCCCATTCCACCCGCCTATCCCTAGAGGCGGAGGGCATTTGGAAATGGAGCATCTCACATGGCATCCATTTACAAGCAATCCACCTTGCCGGTCCAGAAAATCTGCTGGCAGACCACCTCAGTCGACTATCGGCAGATCATCACGAATGGACTCTCAACGATTCTGTTTTAAAAGATATCTTTGAAGAGTGGGGCACTCCTCGTATGGATCTGCGGGGGCGGGGCTTTGACGCAGCTGTGTCCAGGACGCTCCCTCTAACTTCGTGAGCAACTGGACACGAGAGAGGCAGCGGCAGCGCAGACTGGAGTGAGAGGGCAGCCTTCAGGGATGAAACCATCTTCCTTGACCTCCCTGGCGGTACAAACTGGTGACTATCGGGGGCTGCGGGGGTGGGGGAACCCGGTGATGAGAACTGGAGGCTTGGGGACTCCCTCCCCTTCTCCCCCACCCTTGCAGGGGTGGGGCTTTGATGCAACTGTGTCCAGAATGCTCCCCTTAACTTCGGGAGCAACTGGACACAAGAGAGAGGCGGCAGCAGCGCGGACTGGAGTGGGAGGGCAGCCTGCAGGGATGAGACCATCTTCCTTGACCCCCCCGTGCAGCACAAACTGGTGACTGTCGGGGGCTGTGGGGGCGGGGGAACCCAGTGTTGAGAACTGGAGGCTTGGGGACTCCCTCCCCTTCCCCCCCACCCTGGCAGGGGCAGGGCTTTGACGCAGCTGTGTCCAGGATGCTCCCCTTAACTTCGGGAGCGGGCGGAGGCCGTGCTGGGGGCACGTACCAAAGGGGCACGTCCAAAGGGGCGTGCCCTTTGGTCGTGCCCTTCGCCTGGGCAATGAGACAGAGGCAGAAATGTTTGNGGACACCCACCCACCTCCACCCATGGAGCATTCTTCGTTCTGTCGGAGGCTTCCATGGGTGGAGGTGGGTGTGCAGCGGGTGTTGGTGGGTGTATGGCGGGAGCACGCATGCACAACACCTGTCGTCCATGGTGTTTACACAGGCGCACACCTACCGCACACCCATCCCACCACCCACCAGCAGCCATATACACGGACTCCCCCGCCACACACCAGCCTGAACACTGAGCGGGGGGTGGGACATCCATGTAAAAACAGCCTTAGACTCTATGCACTCACACTTTGCCTTGGTCTTTCAGCCCAGTTGTTGTTGTTGTTATTATTTTATTATAAACATTTATATAGCGCCAGTCATGTACCTGATGCTGTACAGAACATAGAAATAGACGCGGTCCTTGCCTGTGGCTTACAATCTAAAAGACAAGGAGGGGGAAACAGGGAGAGGGGACAGTGGGAGAGAGGGGAGAAGACAAACATTCAAGCGGATGCGAAGTCTCAGGTGCGTATGCATGGCTTGGTTACAATCAGGTTGGTTGCAGCAGTCTGCAGAGGAGGGCAGACAGTAAGTATATGGGGAACGACTAGCAGGCATTGAGAAAGGCAGCGAGGAAAAAGTGATATTCTGAAGTGAGAGTTTGCTAAACTACAATGGTACATTAAAAATGTTTGGCAAGAAAAGACATTCCCAAATAAACAGTTATACTGGCAGGTACCTGCCTTTTGGCAGGAGTGGGCAGGATATTAAATTTAGTAATAGTAATAATTAATTAATAATACTGAGTCTAAGGGATGATTTTTGTGAGCACTGAGCAAGGGGGAGTATGCAACGAAGCAGAGTTAGTGCAGAAGCAGGGGAATCTGGCTGTAAGCAGCAGTATTACCATGAGTTATCCAATACCCATAATACGATATAGTACCTCATTGTGTGACATAAGAAAGCAAGTATTCCCATCTTTAATCGCCTGTGCAGTGAGCAGATACACTTGAACTGCTGCCTGAGAAAGAAGCTATAAATGAAGGAGAAATTGTGGTCAAAATGGAGACAGAGATCAAGCACATAATATTGGGGTGGGGAGGAGCTTGCTGTCCCCAGCTTCAGTGTTGCCTCCAATTTGCAGAGGAAAAGGATTGGTGCTGAAAGACCAAGTCAAAGTGTGGGTGCATGGAGTCTAAGTTGTAAGCGAGCACACAATGTGAGACTACAAAATCTTTACTGCTAACATGGCACGCAAGTTAAGGCAGGCAGGGCCGGCCTTACTGTGGGATGGCTAGGGGCGGCCACCCAGGGCCCTGCGCTTGGGGAGGGGCCGCGGTTCAGGGGGGGGGGTTAGAAATGTGTTGTTTTTTTAAAAAAAAGGTCGGGGGGGACTCGGGTCGGTGTGTCACTGCACTGGCAGGCAGAAGCGGCACCGCGAGGCCCCTCGCCCCTTGGCCTCCTCCACAGGGCCCCACCCCCACCCCCAAGTCAACCTTGAACCCCCACTCACGGCCAAGCAGCGCCACCTACCTCCTCCTCCTCTATCCTTGCATGTGACCTGCCTCGCCCCTCCTTCTCTCTCCCTCCCAGAAGTTGCATAAAAGCAACTTCCTGGAGGGAGAGAGGGCGCAGGCACACAGCGTGCGGAGCAGGCTTACCTGCCGCTGGCTTGCTGTGCGGAGGTCGGAGCAGAGGCAGCGTGGAGGAGCAGCGGTGGCGGAGGAGGAGTGGTGGCGTGGAGGGAGCAGCAGGTGGCGGCGATCTTCATCCCAGCAGGACCCAGTGGAGCAGAGAGCAGCAGAGGCAACGCCGGTGACAGGAGAAGTGAGCGCGGAGCGGTGGAGGTGTAGCGGCAGCAGTGATCCAGCACCAGCAGCGGAGAAGCGGCAGCATGGGACACACAACATGACAACACCCCAGCGATGGGGCAGAGCGGAGCGGCATGGGACGGGACCCAAGGAGCAGTAGCAGCGGAGGAGGAGCAGTGGGCGGTGGCAGTCAGCAGCAGCCATAGGGAGAGCAGAGTAGAGGGATAGGGTCAGGGACCCCATTTTTGGTAAGTTCAGGGCCCTGGGGGGTGAGAGTGAGGGAGGAGGCCTGAGCAGGGCAGGACCGGCAACAGCAGTGAGGCCTGGTGGTGGTGGCGGGCTGTGGGGCCCAGCAAGGCCTAGCCTTGGGGGGGGGGGTCACAGGGGTGG
>QEPC01013547.1:2010503-2023297 GCA_003113815.1 Sphenodon punctatus
GCCTCTGGCTTCCCTCATTGCTGCGGCCTATGGCTTCCCCGCGCCTCTGGCCTTCCCCATTGCCTCAGCCTCTGGCTTCCCTGCGCCTCTGGCCTTCCCCGTTGCCTCAGCCTCTGGCCTTCCCCGTTGCCTCAGCCTCTGGCCTTCCCCGCGCCTCTGGCTTCCCTCATTGCCTCGGCCTCTGGCTTCCCCTGTTGCCTCTGGCTTCCCCTTTGTTGATTCCTGGATCCCTGTCTTCCAGTTCCCGTCCCTGTGTGTTCTCCCCTGTCCCTCCACCTCGATGATGAGTCGTATGCCTTCCTAGACCAGCTTGGCTGGTATTTATGCGGAGTGCTTTATCTCCTGGATATCGGAGAGCGGCTGAGAGGTTCTCTTGTTAATCCCGTGTTTCCCATTTTGCCTTCCCTCCTTCCCGTTCCCTCCATCCTTTCCCTAGGCTTCGACCCCGGAGCCTGACAAATAGATGTTCTCCTTTTCCCAGAGGTGGCCAGATCAAGTCCCAAATTTCCAGCTGTGGTTATTGTAGTTCATGCAACAAAAATACCATAATTAAGGTGACTCGTAAAATACAAATACGAATTTGTTTTTATGATCTGTCTCCTATGATTCTCTTTTGTGTAAATTTTAACAAATCTCATGATAAAACTATTTGCTTAAATATGGAATATTGGAAAATGTCTTTAGCATTTAAAAAAAGAGTAGTTTTAATTAAAAGTCATGCAATTGCAAAGCATGAACACATCATCATTCCAAAAATGGAAGCACAGCAGATTAATACTGTAATTTGTTTAGCAGATTAACTTCCAGGAAATATACAGACCAATGAATATGGCAGCTGCATTATTAAAATACTTTTTTCAAGCCTGGGTCAAATTGTTCATTCAGGCACTCTGAAACAGCATTAATTGAATAACTGCATTTTAAAACCATTTCTGAGATCATTACTCTTTCATGGTTATCACAACGTTTGTTTGGGTTTTTTTTTTTAAATATACTTCCTTAAATTTTTCAAAAGGAGCAGAAATCATCCTGGATTGTGTCTTGTATTCTATATAATAGCCATTCATACAGGTTTATTAATGTTCATTTAATAACAGTAGCATTAAGAAATACCACAGTACAAAATACTTGGCTTAATTTTTTTTAATGCACTTGAGTGATGTAATCAATCAATTACTGGATTTATTAATCCAGATTAATTATAAATTCCAATAGAAATGGGTTCTGTATGCCAGTTACATGTTTGTGCGGAAACATATTTCCTTTTATTTGATAAGAGTTCCCAATTCCCTTCCTACATACCAGTTCTGTTTATATATTTGTCATATCCCCCTAGTCACTAATACACTACTCAGTTGAAGTGACTGCTAACTATCACTCAAAACTAGAGCTGCAGTCGAGAGCACATTTGCTACCTGTGGGTGAGCACCCCCAGCAACCACCTGATGGGGTACATAACTCCACATTAAGTGCCCGGGGGGAGGGGGGGACCACACTTGCAGCTCACTGAGCTGCTGCTACTCCGGTCCTGGTTGCTGCTCGTCCCCAGCTCCTGCTCTTCTCAGCTGAGCTGGGGACGTCCCCACTTGGCTTTCTGTGAGTGGGGGAGAGGGATCAAGGAGGTCTCTTCCCACCTTTGTGCCCTCCTAGTGGGTCCCCTGTTCCCACAGAGCCCATGCATACTCCTGATATGGGTCTCCTTGGGAATGGGGGAACCCATTAGGGGGGTGCATGCAGGTGGGAAGAGGCTGCCTTGGTCATCCCCCACCCCCTGCTCAGAAGCCAAGTGAGGAAGTCCCCAGTTCATCTGAGCAGTGCACAGGCTGGGGAGGAGCAGCAAGTAGTGACCGGACTGGAGGAGACCAGACTCTGTGGTGAATGAGTCAGCCATTGGAGTCGGGTAGCCCGTTGGGTCATGTTCAAGTATGAATTGGTGTGTGTCGGGCACCCCAGCCCAACTTGCCGGGTACCCAGTTGTGGCTCTACTCGGAACCAATTTCAGTTCTGACCTTTACTTCTTCCTGAGGAAGAGCTCAGTGAAGCTGAAATGCTTGCATGCTCTTACCCACAGAAATACATCCAATAAGAGAGTTCATCTTAACTGCTTTGATTTATGTCTCTCTCATATTTGGGCTGGTACAGCAACCACATTCTAGACTACAGTGGAAGATGCTGAAATTTTCTGTTTAAAATGGAAAATTCACAGCCTAAAGAAGGAAAGCCGATTCACCAGTGACATTTATTCCATGAGCAAATGCAAAATCCTGAACGTTCTTCCCAGAGGACTTGCTCTCTACTCTATACAGGTTCATAGCTATAACAGAACAGCCGGTGCAGCTGCACTGTGGCTCATAAGCCTGGAGGACTCGCACTCATAGAGTTGCACTGCTAGTGCTCGCCCCCCTCCCCCGCTCTGAAGAAGCCAAGTGGGGAAGTTCCTAGCTCATCTGAGAAGCACACCAGCTGAGGAGAAGCAGCAAGCAGTGGCCCGACTGCAGCCACTCCTCCCTGCAGCCAGCCTAATAAATGGACAGCTCCCTGCCTGGCCAGCTGAGAGGCTGTGGGGAAAGGAGACTGCAGGGGGAGGGAGATCCCTAGTGTGGCTATCAACTGAGAGGTAGCCATGTGGGAGTGGGGTGGAGATTACTACCATTCCAGCCTGTCAGCTGGCCAAGCAAGACTTTATGTGCTGGCAGACCTGGATGCCGGCAAAGCTGTGGGTGAACCTAATTGATGAAACACAGACATGTGGGCACCCATTAGCCCTGATTGGTGCACACAGTAGGCCCGCGATGTCTCTGGACATCTGCCGTGAGTGGCGGCTCTGTGGTGACTACATGGCGGAAGCCTAATAGATGGGCACATGGGAACATGCCTGGTGCAAGCTAATGTGGGCTATCATCTTGTTTGATTTCACCTATTGACACCCTATCAATACCACCCTCCACCCGCTGCTGCTTGGGCCTGGTGCCCTGAGTGCGGGTGTGGGAGCACCAGAATGTAAGAGAGCGAGCCTGGCAGCCTGAAGGAATGCTTCCTGTCTCAGCAATGACTGTAGCTCTGGTGAGCCAGCCCCACTCTGACCCCATGGGCCCTATTTCTTTTCCCCCACCTCATCACAGCAACACACACCATGCTCTCCACAGCCCTCTCATGCCTCCAGAAACTCGGGCGTGACCCATATTTCACTCTCCACTGCCTGCCGGCAACTCCCTCCCCTCCCCACTCCAGCTACCTTGTTCCGCTTCCATGACCCTCCATTACAACCCTTGCCCTGCGTTCTGCATAAGAACTTAGAAGAAATTAGGAATCGTCCTTTGCACCAAACAGAATCCGAAAGGGACCAGCTATAGTAAGGAGTCATCATGTACTACAACACCCTGAAAGAAAGAAATTATCTTGGAAATCACACACAGTCTCCAAATAACTACCATAAGAACTTGACAACAGCCATCCACTCGGGTTGTGTAATTTCCTATTGTTTAATTACGAAAACAAATGGAGCCCTATTCATTTTTGTAATTAAGGCAACAAAAACAAATGAATAAGCAAATGACATTTGTTTGATTTCATTAGTTTTTGGGTTTTTTTAATTAAAAATCACTGTACATGTACAAAATGGCCACAGGGCCTGGTGATCATTTTGCACATGGGCAGTGATTATTATTATTATTATTTATTTGTAATAAAACAAAAAATAAACAAAACCGTTAGTCCTTTATGACCATCTCCCTCAGAAAATGAACAGGGTTTTGGAAAAAACCCTAAAACTAAAATGAATGATGTGCCTTCTGCACACCTGTACCATCCACCAGAAAAATAAAAACGACCCAGCCAAAGCATCTCCACAGCCCACACAACGTTCACCAACATCAGTGTTACTAATCTATTGATGCATATGCTAATCAAAGCCAATGTATCTGTGCTTTGTAATAGACTAATTGTCTGTCCAATCACAAGAACTGATAACGTACTGATATTGGGGCCAATTCTAAAGCTCCGCACGTGTGTGTGTATGCGTGCAGAAGTTGCATGTGCTTCACGTGTGTCCATGCACATCATATTCCTCATAAAGGGGGTGCACGGAGGTTGCGTGTGCACTCTGCAAACAGCCCACACACAGTATACAGGGCTCAGGATCAGACCCTTCATCATTGTTAATCATTTAAATAGCACTTTCAGTATTCAAAGTGTTTTATCATTCTTATTTTTTCTTTTTTAGCCTCTCACCAAGTCCCATTATAGGTATTTGGCACCATCTAGAGCACGGGTGGGGAACCTTTTTCTGTCCTGGGGGCTACACTGAATATTAGCACGATCTCCAAGGGCCACATAGAGGTTGGGGGTGGGAGTGCTTAACGTGTTTATTCAAGAAAAGGAGGGCCCAGATCATGGATCTGTGCTGTGGATCTATCCCCTACCCATGTCTATCCTCTCTGCCCCATTACCCTGAGATCAGTTTTTCAGTGCTTGGGGATAGAGAATGGATCCAGGGGCCAAATCTAGGCACTGGAAAGGGACCACATAAAAATTTGCCTATGGCCGCATTTGACCCCCAGGCCTGAGGTTCCCCACCCCTGATCTAGCGCCTAATTCAGGGTATAGCAAGCAATTTTTCTCCCTCATGCCCTGAGGTCACGTCCTCTAGGCGTATAAATAGCCCCCACCCACCCCAGCTCCATCAGTTCTTTCCTTCCTCCTTTTAGCAGGCTCCGTTGTATAGCACAGTTAGCATGGTTTGGCCTTGGGGAAAGGCTTTAGGTGATGCACACTCTGTGCAGTGAAGATCCTAGATTCTGATGCCCATGCTTGGTGCCTTTTTTTGCCTAGGGCTTAGCATAACGCCAGGGCATGTAGCATCTGTAAGGGGGTTTAAATCCCAAGCCAGGAAGGATAGAGCTCCTTCTATGACTAAACACTTAATGGTCTGGGCCATGTCTGTGCAGGATCTGGTTCTGGTACCGATGGACTCAGGAGTCTGCCCAGAGTGCCCCAGTCCTCTCCCACTCTGGCCCATGCCCAGCTGGCAAGGCGCCATCAGGGTCCATTCCAAAGGTCACTCTGGTGCTAACAGGCTCAAAGCTGGCACCTACACTGCTTAAACCTAAGATGCCACGCTCTGCGATGCCCATTGCTGCATCATGGCTGTTCTCCTCTCTGTCCTGCTCCACACTGAGACCACTCACCGGAGCCAGAGAGGCAGGATAAGAAGCATTGACGCAAGTGAACCCCTAACTCAGGAAGCTTCCCCTGAGGGAGGTATCGAGTGGGGTGCCTCAGGGCTCAATCCTGGGCCCTGTACTGTTCAACATCTTTATTTAATGACTTGGATGAAGACATAGAGGAAATGCTTTAACAAACCTAAGAAATGCTTTAACAAATTTGCAGATGACACATAACTGGGAGGGAACACTTTAGAAGAGAGAAACACGATTCAAAATGATCTTGACAGGATGGAAAGCTGGGCCAAAACTAACAAAATGAAAATCAACAGAGATCAATGTAAAGTTCTGCATTTAGGTTAGAAAAATCTAATGCCCTAGTATAGGATGGGTGATACTTGGCTTGGCAGCAGTACATGAGAAAAGGATCTTGGGGTTGTAGTTGATCACAAGCTTAACATGAGTCAGCGGTGTGATGCAGCCGCAAAAAAGGCTAATGCAATTTAGGCTGCATTCACAGAAGCATAGTGTCCACTAGGTCATGAGAAGTAATTGTTCCACTCTATTTTGCGCTGGTCAGACCTCATCTGGAGTAGTGTCAAGTGTCAAGGGCACCGCATTTTAAGAAGGACACTGACAAATTGGAAGAGGTTCGAAGAGCGACAAAGATAGTTGGGGGTCTGGAAGCCAAGTCATATGAGGAAAGGTTGAAGGAGCTGGGTATGTTTAGCCTAGAGAAGAGAAAACTAAGGGGAGACATGATAGCCATCTTAAAATCTCTGAAGGGCTGTCAGATAGAAGATGGAGCAGACTTGTTCTCTGTAGCGCCTGAAGGCAAGACTGGAACCAATGGGTTCAAATTACAAAGAAGCAGATTTTGGCTTAACATTAGGAAGAACTTTCTAACGGTAAGAGCTGTTTGACAGTGGAACCGACTGCCTAGGGCGGTGGTGGGCTCTCCTTTGCTGGAGGTTTTCAAACAGAGGCTGGACGGTCATCTGCTGGGGATGCTGTAGCTGTGGATTTCCTACACTGAGCAGGGGGTTGGACTAGATGACCTCTGAGGTACCTTCCAACTCTTTGATTCTGTGAAGATCTCCTCAGTACTACTGTCCTAGAGGTCTCTGACTATATTACCCCAGTGGAGTACTTCCTGTAGAAGACACTCGGGAGGCTTTGAGGACATTGGAGTTGGAGTACCTCCTCACCCCTCATCAGGCATTTGATGCTCTGCATTCTGAAGTCATTGCCGACTCCACTGGAACCTTCCAACGAGGCTGTCCTGTCTTTGGCACCAGGACTTCCATTGGGTCTGCCTGCTCTGGCACCAATATCGGAGCTCCTGCAGGGCTTTTCCTAGGCACCATGCTCAGTGGCACCGGGTTCTTCAGCACCAGGTATAATGCCTCCCCTTTGCCGTTCCATGCTACATTGCATTTTGTCTACGGGCCTGGACTCACGAACCTCCTGGAATACCTGCTGGGACCTTCAGAGCTAGAACATATCAACAAGCATTTTGGATGCTCTCCTTGACCAGGACTGGATGGTTCCTGGGGACCAGGACTTGCGGCTTTCCCTGGCTCAGGAGGTATGGTATTCTCCTATGTTTCCCTGACTGATCTTGGGTCCTTCCGGACTTATTGATTTGAATGACCTCTACAGAGGATGTACCTCTGGGTAACCTGGCCTCAAATGAGCCCTTCCACCTATTTGATACGTGGGCAATTGGACAAAGGAAGTGTATTGCAATCCCCCTTATTAAGGGTATTATAGAACCCATGGACAGAGTTGTGTGTAGTGGTTAATTTCATCACACTCCCTCTTTTCTGGTTTCTCTATAATTCCATCCCCCAAAATTTCACACCACCCATCTCACCATTCCAACCCTTCACCATCCCATGAATTTAAGCACATTGCGCTCGCTGACCTCTGCAGCACCACCATCACAAAACTAGCGACATAGCCCCCTAGAGTACAGTAACCACAGCATGAGCTAATAATGAGAGAACTTGATATACCTACAATCAATCAATTTCTCTTCAAGTGATTTACTGTACTACAGACATTTACTTACTGTGAGTCACAGGGAATGTCAATATAGCTATATATTGCCACTGGGAATGGCAATAAAGCTGTATGATTGCACAGCCAGTAGCAGCTTAGGAATGGTCTGTGCCAATAGCTGGCTTGGAATGTGTCACGGCCAATAGCGGCTTTGAAGACACCTTGCAGATGGCCAATAGGGAGGGGAGAGTTATGCCCTGATCCATCTTTGAGAAAGGGGAAGGCACAAAGACTGTAATTTTAATGGGGGTTTTAATTTTGTGTGACTTCTAATTAGGTTTTTGTACTCTTATGTGAGGAATTATTTTCTGCTTTGTGGCTGCTCTCCAGTCCCTTGGAAGAAAGCCAGACTATAAATCCATAATAATAATAATTAATAAATAAATAACAGCTTGTGGATGGTGCACAAGCAATAGCAGCTTGGGAACGTCCCCACCCCACATCAATCACTTCAAAAACATGGGCACATGTTCAGAAAAATTGTGGAACTATGGAACTGCAGCCACAGTAACACCCCCTCTGGAGAACTTCTTGCTGATCATTTCTGTGTTGCAGTCCTCCATTTCCACTATCAGTGGGATCCTGCATCCAGTTTTGCAGATTGACTCATGCTGCCTTTTCCTTGCTGTGTAGTACCTGCAAAAAGAAAAGCACTCCTTGGATCTGTGCCCAGGACGACTATGGATATGACATTATGGCATCAGGTCTTGATTTGGTGCCATGTCTTGTCCTTCTGCCAGTGTGCACGTTCTCTACTGGAACAGATGCACACCACAGTCGAGCAAATGAGGCAGGTTGCAAAGTTCATAACAACAGACACTGTTTCAGTCCTAGATGCTTTGCACACAGCTATACCAAAGAGAAAGATTATCTGGGTGAAAGAGAAAAGTTTGAACTGGTGGGAGAATGTGCTTTCTTCATAAAGAGACTATTGAATGGATCTCCAACTTCCATATGCCACATTGCATTGTCATGCAGATTGCGGAGTTCCTCTGGCCCCATCTTGAGAAGCAAAGCACCATGATATGGAAGACAATTCTGGTGAAGAAGCATGTTGCCATATCTATATGTAAGCCTGTCACTCTAGACTGCAGCCACTCTGTCGCCCAGCAATTTGACATTGGCACCAGAATGGTGGGCACCATACTTGTGGAAATGTGCACGGCAATTGTGGACAGGCTCTTGGACTATGTCATGCAACTGGTCAACCCAGTGGAGATAATGGTGAGCTTTGAATGCAAGGGATTTCCAAACTGTATCGGGGCACCTGACAGGAGCTATATTGCCATTATTTGTATATATACATACACACGCACACAGAGCAAAGACGACTACCTTGACCAGAAGGATTTGTTCTCATGGTTCTCCAGGCAGTCATGGTTGATGTACTTGCCAGGTGGTCCAGGATCAACCCTAATGCCTACATTTTCCATTAATTTCTGTTTTGGGAGTGTATGTACACACATGACTTTGGGCCCTCCATCAAAATTTTGATGATGTCCTCATGCATCTGATGTTTTTGGGACCCCACCAATCCACTCAAACCATGACTTATGAAGCCTCCGGGCTGCCTACATATGGGAGAAACAAAACTTCAACCATCAGCTTAATGCCACATGGTCTGTGGTGGAGCAAGATTTCAGTCTCAAACAGTGATGGTAGGCAATTGCAGCCAGAATGGATTTACAACTGGAGACAGCACCACTGCTAATGATTGTTCTACACAACATATGCAACTTATGCAAGACTGGGAGAGCAGCATTGGAGAACCCACCGAGGGTGACCTCTGGTAAGTCTGTTCCCATGTTCTGGGACCAGCAGAACCATGCAGAACAGCGCATAGCTTTGGTCATGCCCTTCGGTTGAGCTGGGAGGTTTGGGAGGAGAGGCTGTTGGTGGGATCACATGATGTGAATATTTTGTTGATGTGACCTATGAGACAGCCTCCCTCTCTCTCCTGTGAGAGAGGGGCTGAGAGGGAGGATGTCCCCTGGTGGCAGCAGGGGACAGGCTGAGGTTGAAGGAGGTTGTAGAGAGCCTGTGATATGTGTTAGCCTAGGAATAAAAGAAGGGCATAAGATGTAATTCTTGCTATTGTTAGGGGAGGGAGGGAGGGATGTGCATTTTTGTAATACTGGATCCCCTGCGTGGGATATAGACCCCAGTGCTGCTGTTATTTTGTATTGCTTTGATTGTGTGGGCTCCCCTGTGTGGGAAATCCAATTTATTGTATTTATTTATGATTGTGAGCCGCCTGGAACCACCTTTGGGCTGGGAGAATGCAGGATACAAATTAAATATGAAATGAAATAGCAGAGAGGTCAGAGATGCAGCGTGCTGCCGCATAAACACACCCCAGCATTAGCTCCTAATGAGACCTTTTAATTTATTTATTTAATTTATTTTTTTAGATTTATATCCTGCAGTATTCCTTGAGGCTCATGGTGGCTCACAATAAATATAAAAGTAAAAATACATATACAAATTTAAAATACATAATTAAAAACAAACCCACCCCACCCCCAATCCCTGCCTATTAAAGGCCTGACCAAATAAAAAGGTCTTACACTGCCGCCGGAAGACATTCAAATTAGGGCTTAGGCAAAACCTCAAGGGAAGTGAGTTCCAAAGCTGTGGAGCAGCCCCTGAGAATGCTTTTCTGCAAGCCCAAGTATGAAACTGGGCCAATGATAGAACCTGCAAGAAGGTGCTCTTGGCAGATCTTAAGGGCTGCAAAGGGACATAAGGAGAGAGTTGGTCCTTCTGATATGTAGGGCCCAGGCCTTTTAAGGTCAATACCAGCACCTTGGATTATTTTATTTAATTAAATTTGTATCCCACCCTTTCCCATGGGGTCAAGGTGGCTCACATTTCAACTTATTAACTTGAACAATTAACATTAAACTAATTAACTCAACTAGTAATCCTCACAACAAACCTGTGGGATAGGTTAGGCTGTGAGATCTGTGACAGGCACACGGTCGCTCAGTGAGTTCATGGCTAAGACAAGTCTAAGACAAGACCCTCTTCCTACCTCCTGGTCTTAGTACTGCACTCTTACTCACTACACTACGCGGACTCTCTTGAAGCTTTCTCATGGAATTGTGCCTGGCCCTGGGGTGCTATAGGCAGGCAGTGCAGACTCTTAAGCACCGGTGTAAGAAATGGGCCACCGCATTCTACACAAACTGAAGCCCCACATAGAGCACATTGCAGTAGCCCAGGTAATAAAGGCATGGATGAAGGTGGCCAAATCCATGTTGGAAAGAAAGGGACTTAGCCTTCTCACCAGACGGAGTTGGTGAAAGGCACTCCTGGCCTCAACTGCAACCTGACCTTCTACATGCAGCTGAGGATCCAGGAGCACCTGAAGGAGCTACACATCTGATTAATGAGGTGAGGCCAGACCCCCATCAATGATGGGAGTCCCAATCCCTCCAGCCACAGGAGGGGAGGAATGGGATACATGGGGGTGCGGGGAGAATTTATTATTTATGCTTAATAAAGCGTTGGTAACTGTATCTTTGCCATGATTGGGATCACCCCCCTTCCCATACTTTTTGGCCTAGACCCCCCCCCCCCTCGAGCATCCCATTCCCCTGTTTCTGACCTAGAGGCTCCCCCTGCAGAGTATCCCATTTCCTCGTTCCCCTTTTTTTGGCTTAGAGGCCTCTCCACCCATGCATACCTTCCTCTTCCTTTGGCCTAGAGGCCTCCCCCTCCCTCCAGAGCATCCCATCTCCTCCATCCTGTTCTGCTTTTTTGCCTCCTTCCCAATCCCAACATCCCTCCCCGCAAAATGCAGTAATCAGAATTTGCATAACCCAAATAGAACTTTGACAGAACTGTTTATTCAGAGTGGTGCAAATTCTAAAATAAAAGGAAGCTACTACTTCCATTTTTGTCTGCTCCTTTTGGGGACAATAGCAGCGTGCGCTCACTTAGGTGACCGGGGTGGGAGGAGGGAAGGAACATTCTCCCAGTCCTCACACTGAGAATCCTGTTGCACTGGTGTGTTGGTGGGAGGGGTGCAGCAATGATTTGCGGTAGGAGAGCCAAGGATCACCCAGGTGTTGGTGCTCAGCAGAGAGAGACTCGGTTGAGAGGGCTTCACTGCTTGCTCTGAGAGGTGGAGTTTTGAGGATATCAGGGAGGGTTCTCACAGTTGGCATAGGCTGGTGTGCATGCTTTACTGGAGCTGGGTAAAGTTGCCGGTGAGGCTTGTTGCCGCGGCTGAACTTGCTCCAAGAGGGAGGTCTGGACATGAATGGACTGGGAGAGGCTATTTTAAGTTTTCTCCAGTATCTTGTTCATGTCCTTGTGCATCCACTGGAGCATGTTGTCAGCCATTTGAATTCCTACCCGGGCAGCCACCGTTGTGATCCTCCCACCACTGGTTAACGCAGGACTCAGCAGTGGTGGCTAATCTGTCCGTTGCATCTTGGCACAGCAAGTGCTTCTGTCATCAGGTGAAGCCATCAGTGGCATCCCACAGCTTGTCTGCTTGTTGTGAACTCGGCCAAATCCTCCCTGTGCCATCAATTGTGGACCCACATGTCCTGCTGTTGCTGAGCATTTGTCACAGCGGCTTCATAGCATGGATGGTGGACAGGACTGGGACTGGCAATGGGCAAGGCAAATACAGCCCATTAGTTCCAGCTGCCCCATCCCCTCCCTGGCCCGGCATATTCTCCAACCATCCACCTAATCGTTACTTCACAGGGACACCTATGAAAAGCAGAAGCAATTACATCTGCATCTGCAGGAGCGTGACTGAGGTGGGGCCAGGCTGCCATTCTAGGGTGTCTGCATCTGACACTGAGCACTTCAGGGAAGGGAAGAACAGAAAGAAAGAAAACAATGCTATTTGTGCCATGCTGTCTTCTGCTGTGTGACTGTTTTTTCCCCTGCTCCATCATCCGCTCTCGTGTGGCTACCTGTCTCTTCCTCAGCATCTATGTCCTGATATTTTCCTGTTCCTCATGCACCAGCCACGTCAGGTTCTCCTGGGAACCTAAGAACACACCAAATGATTTTAAAAATAAAAAATACATGAAAGCTGTTCCCATGCCACAACAATCACTAGGGATGGGCAAACAGATCACGGTTCGGGTTCAGCTGTTCAGTTCGGCTGCATTCGGTCCGTCCGTTCGGTCCGTCCATTCGGTTTGACTGCGTTCGGTTCGGTTCGTCAGTTCGGCTAGTTCGCCGAGTTCGGGTTCGGCTATTCGGTTCGGTCATCCAAACAGGCCGTTCAGTTAGGCCGTTCGGCTGTTCAGTTCGGCCATTCAGGAAGTGTTGTTATGGGTTTTTTTTTTTGTTTTTTATATGGTTTTTGGGTTTTTATATGGGTTTTTTTAAAAAAAAATTTATCTAATATTATATGTATCTATCTACACTAAATCTAACTGCTATTAACTATTCTAAATGCTATGAACTAAATGGATTATCTAATAAGTACACAGACCTACTCCTACAAACACTAAAACCTAAATCACTAACGCTATCTCTATCACTAAGCTAACTCCTACAACTCTCTTCTTTCTATCTATCTATCTATCTATCTAT
>QEPC01013547.1:2023533-2041183 GCA_003113815.1 Sphenodon punctatus
AAGCCTCTCCACCCCTGGTGCCTGGAAGTCTGCTCCTCAGTGACTGACACCTCCCTGTAATATTTGACCTTCCAGTGAACCTTTTTTTGCCACCCGAACTCATCCGAACGCGATCCGAACTGACCGAACTGTTCAGCCATTTCGCCGTTCGGTTTGTTCGGTATGTTTGCGTTCGGGTTCGGGTTCGAGTTCATTCATCCGAACAGGCCGAGTTCGGGCCGAACTCCGAACTGCTGAACCGTGTTTTCCCATCCCTAAAAATCACCACAAGTCCACTCCTCTCTCCCTGCGGTCCCCACTGACACCTACAAGAGAACACTCACATACTATGATTTGTGGCTGCAGAGATGTCCGCAAGGTGACACAGTTTCTGTTGGCGTATGCACTGTTAAAACGAGGATTGTGGAGTTGGGGGGCAAAGCAAGTGTGGACAGTGGGGTGCAGCCTCTACCTGCTTCTGGCTCCTTGTGAAGGCACATTCATACAGCCTGGATGCCACAGTAGCTCCATCCACCCACAGGAACCTGTCCAGGAGATCATGAGGTTTACCTCCCATGACCACAGATAAAATTGTTATCCCATGTATATGTGCCTCAAATCTTTTGCCCACTGCTGGCATTGATTTGTATCTCAGGTTATAGCCCTACTGCGTCATTGCTGCCAAAATCTCCTGGACCACCACCATATTCCTATAGGACTTGACCAAGGTGTATTGGAACTTTTGCTCCTACCAGAGAGCAGTGAAGACCTTTGTTTCTTCCTTGTTCTCAGGGGTACAGCGTTGGTGGGAAGCTGGAAGCCATTGCCGGAGATTGGGCAGTAGTGGTAGAGGTGCTGGTTGTTGCCTGTCTGTTGGTCAGAGCCATGGCTGCAGTGATGGTACGCCTTTGTAAGTCACTCTGGAGAATGCTGCACCTAGGAAAGAGTAAGCATTGGACACATAGCCACTCAAGCAGAAAGAACGCATGGTTGAAAATGGTGCCATGGTAAGATGGACATTACATACTTGACAGTAACAGCAAGAAAGGAAGTTTCCGCTTTTTGCCCATGACTCGGTGGTACTGGAGGACCTGAACACACACAGGCACGACAGAGGCAAGGAAATTGATGGCACGTGGACATGTGGGTGTGCATTTGTCCACATTAGCCCACTTAGTGTGCTTTGTATTCTCTGATACCCCACTATGGGCAGCAGGTAGGTATTCAGTGAGTGATGGCCACGTGGCAGGTGGGGGCAAACACCTAATAAACGATTGGGAGGACACCCGCTTGTTGGAGGCTATCATGTCATTTCACACCTGCAAAGGTCACGCAACTCTTTTGCAAATAAAAATGTATTAACAGAGTCCATAGCTGTGATCTTGTCAACAGGAATCAAAAAGTGGTACAAAATCATGAAGTATGCATATGCTTTACTAACCGTGAAAGCATGAGAAGTCTGTGTGCTTTAACTACTGTGCAGTCATGAGGTGAATGTGTGCTTCATGCGATTCTGTTGCAGCAACTTCAGACAATCACTGTCTCCGTCTGCGACCAGACTGACTTATCCAGCATCTCCTGGCATTCCAGCATCTCCATGCTGCCCACATTGGTGTGATCTCCTACTGCGCCATACTCCTCATCCAGAAATGCGTCTCTGGGAATGGTGTTGGGGATCATCACCTTCCACTTGTGCTGCAAAGGGATGTAGTGAAAGTTGCTGGATGCAAATTTGGCATTCCTTGAAATCGTGTCTGAAGCCTCTGGTGTTCATCAAGCATGAGAGAAAGCAGTGGGGGAAATATGCATGTGGATCTATGAAAGCTACTTGCACATTTGATAGCTTCCAAATCTGCAACAGTACTGTAGTTTCATCTCCTTCCAATGGCTGCATGCCAACAGATGCATAATTATTGTCCACTGCCAGGCTGTCCACCACGAGGTGTTGTGGCTTAAATGACTGCTTTTAAACACATTTGGTGCATTCCTGCAAATCTCTAGTGTAGCCCTTGGCAATCATCAACCTGCAGATTAGGCAGAACGGTAGCAATGATTCTCCCTTTGAGCCATTTGCACATCCACTTATTCCCAAATATCCAACAGGGTTAATAGGCAGTACAGCTGCAGTGGGTTCCTTCTTGCACCCAGCATAGCAGCAGTTACTTCCACGGGAGGGGAGAGCTTTAGTGAAAGCTGCAGCATGTGCAATCTGCATTGTTGGAAAAACTTTTAAAACTGCAGAGGGTACATTAGTGGGAGATCAAGCAGTATGAGAAATATATGCCTTTTTTATATGGGCTGTGGTGCGGGGGGGGGGCAACCGGTGGGCAGTGCTGGGGGGGGCAGTGCACATCGGCGCACACCGATTTCCCCCCCCCCCCCCATCCTCCTACATCCCACTCATGGAGCAATCACCGTTTTGGCTAATTGCTCCATGAGTGGGTGATGGGTGGAAGTGCATGGTTTGCGGGAGCATGCACGCACCCCCACTCACCTGCCACGGCATGCACCTGGGGGGCACCCACTCATGCCCATGCAACAAATCTGCATAGGCATGAGTGGGTGAGTCTCGTGTAAAAAAGGCCATAGTTGGGCTCGCTGAGTCATCTGCACATCAACTCTGTCTCAGATGTCCAGTAGGGTTAAAACATTTTATGTGGTGTTATGTATGTTTTTGTCTCCAAAACAATAACCCAAAATAGGTTTTGTGGCAAGTGTATCCCTGCGCCAGTCAAAAGGCCCATGGCGATCCATAAGACATTGTTGCAGTACCAGGAAAAACAATTTTCAAGCTGCCAGCACTTCATTCCTGAGCAAACCACATGACTAATCACATTCAGGCAGTTTTCCACTCCTTGACCCTCACTATGGAGATGATGGAGCCCTGCTGAGAATGGAGCAAGCTTACGTTGAATTTCTCTGGTGGTGGCACTGGAACCAAAGGCAGATAATGCTATTTGCTGCCTGTTGCGCTCAGAACTCAGCTGATAGGCAGCTACTGATGGTAAGATGCCACAGGCACCTGCTTTGGTGAGGTCACGACATGCTGTTCATGAATCTGCACATCAGTCATGCATCTGCAGATTGTCAGATTTCTAACTGCTGACAACACAAATACACTGGTCATTCTAGACACCATTTCCTCTTGTCTTGTCAATTACAAATTACAGGGGGAAAGCTGCAACTGGCAGGAGAACACTGAGAAGTTGAACCATTGCGTCAATTAATAGGAATTTCTGCATGCCACAGTACACAACTATCATGGGCCTTTTGTTGTGGAATGGAGTGTCAGAGAGTCTTTCAGGGGGAATAGGAGTGGATTCTCATCAGTTCAGCAGCAAGGAGAACACTGAGAAGTTGAACCATTGGGTCAATGAATAGGGGATGCTTAATTTCTCCATGTCACAGTGCAACAGGAGCACCTGCACAGTGCACACTATCACGGGCCTTTGGTTGTGGAATGGAGTGTCAGAGTGTCTTTCAGGGGGAACAGGAGTGGATTCTTGTCAGTTCAGCAGCATCCTCCTGCCTTAAGAACATCTGCTCCTCCCTGTCTGCTCCTCCCTGTCCTTCTGGTCCAGTTCCTGATCTCTGCTAAGCAAATCCATGATGGCTTACTGCAGTTCATCTGCCCACCAGGAGTTTTCCCCAAGCAGCTGCTGAGCTGCAAACCTGGTACTTCTGATGATGGTGCTGATCTGTTTTGATTTGCCACATGTGACCTGCAGTGCAAAAAATGAACGCATTGTTAGTTACCCTTAGTGCAATTGTGTTTAGGGCCACCACCACCATCCACCCCAACCCAACAGACCTGGAGAACATGTAAACAACAATACATAAGACAAATACAGATATACCTACATTGACTTGTTGGGGAGGCAGCTTGGGAATAGGTGGCAAGACAATGACAAGCTCCTCTTCACCTAGATCCACTGAATCAATGGCATCTTGGTCAATGAATGTGGTCTTGGGTGCATGAAGCCTAAGTTATAAGTGAGCACAATATGCATGACTGCATAACGTCTTTACTGCTTACAAGGTGCACAAGTTAAGGCAGAAGCCTTAATTTACCATTTCCATGCTTTTTGGAGCATGGAGTTAAATTTGTAAGAGTCATAACTCCCATGTTAAACTGAAGGTTTTTTGATCTAAGAATATGTCTTTTAGTTGCAGTTCAGAAATCCAGAGCAACTATTTTGGCATAGCACAGTTTGTTGTAAGTAAGATTTAATTGCTTGTTATGTCCTATTTATATAAACAGAAGTCACTCAGAGTTCAGCAGATATATTTAGAATCAGCATTTGTGCGTGGAGTTGGAGGCTGAATAAAGTAGTACTAGGGAAGTGGGAAGCTAAATGTTTAAATTTATCTTGTATGGTTAATGGGATATGTTTGAAATGTCTTGAAAGAGACTTAGGCTAAAGTATTGGGAATAGAATGCATTAGTTTTTTTCAAAAATGAAATTGGTATCTTTTCTAACCAAAGAAAAGTCTCGCAGAATACTTGTGATAAGGAGCCCAGAAGAAACCATCATTATTGGTCAAGATCATGAATTTTAACTCCGACTCTGGCAAAATTCTTGAGAACGTGTGCAGGATCAGGAGTGCATGATCAGGTCTTAAAGAAACGGAAGGCTTAAAATTCTAGAGAGCTCTTCTATGCTACATGCTGTTTTAGGTCAGAATATTAATAGGCATTTACACTGAGTGATTTGTAATCTGACTTGTGATTTGCTGACTTCAAGGCATGCATAATATCTGAAAAATGTATGCGAAGTCAGTTTAAGATAGGAATTTTATAGCATATGGTAAATTAAAACCATAGTGACCTTTTGGTCTTGTTGATCACATGTATGAAGATGATCATCTGTTAATCTATGCTAATCACTCTGATATGACTCCTGTGCAGAAGACAGCAGAATTCTACTTATTTCTGCTGTATTTGCTCTTCTATAACTTCATTACCTAGGAAAGTGCTCAGCTACCCTGTTTATTATTTATTTATTTATTTATTTTACAAAATGTTTACCCCACCTCTCCTGCAATGCAGCTCAAGGCGGCTTACAAAACGTAATTTAAAATATAATTTAAACCATAAATCACAAATAAAACCATAAAACAAATAAAATTAAAAAGGGGGTAGCATAAAACCCTTCCACACCCATCCTACCCAAGCCTTATGAAACAGCCAGGTTTTGCACTGATGTCGAAATGAGGCAAGGTCCGGGGCCACCCGGGCCTCTGCCGCAAGGGAGTTCCACAAACTAAATACCACCACCAAGAATGCCCTCTCCATCATGCCCCCCTCCGGACCACCTGGGGGACCTCAAGAAGGGTGCCCACAGCAGACTGCAGGGGTCAATCCAGACCATGGAGACTGAAGTGAACCTGCAGATAGGCAGGGCCTAGACCATGTAGGGCTTTATAGGTAAGTACCAACACCTTGAATCGGACTCTGAAGACTATAGGCAACCAGTACAGAGCACAGAGCACTGGTGTAATGTGCTTGCGGTGACCTATCCCCGAGAGGAGGCGGGCTGCTAGATTCTGCACTAGCTTCAGTCTCCAGACCATCATCACCAAGGGTAGCCACACATAGAGCATGTTACAATAGTCTAGTCTTGAGGTGATGAAGGTATGGACAATGGTGACCAGATCGGTTTCTGAGACATATGGTCAAAGTCGCTGCACCAGATGTAACTGGTGAAAAGTGCTCCTCACCACAACTGACACCTGAGAACCCAGGCAGAGCTGGGAACTGAGGAGTACACGCCAGACTCCGAACCTGGGAGACCAGCAGGGGAGAAACCCCATCAATGATGGGGGATGTCACACCCACGGCTTTCCCCACCAGCATCACCTCCATCTTGACAGGATTCAGCATCAGTCGGCTCACTCTCATCCAGTCCCCCACAGCTGCCAGACATTGGGTAAGCACTGAGACTGCCAGGTCTGGGTCGGATGAAAAGGAGAGGTAGAGCTGGTTGTCATCAGCATATTGATGACAACCACACCCCAAACCATCTCATGACCTCACCCAATTGCTGCATATACACGTTGAACAGGAGAGGGGACAGAATGGAACCTCGCAGGACTCCATGCGGGAGGTCCCGGGAAGATGACAAACAATCCCCGAGCACCACCCACTAGGTTCTCCTGGTCAGGAAAGAGCGGAACCATTCAAGAATAGTTCCGCCTACCTCAGCATAGTCTCACAAGTGGATCACCAACATCTCATGGTCAACGGTATCAAAAGCAGCTGACAGATCTAATAGGATTAATAGGGTTGATTGACCCTAATCTAGCTCCTGGTAAAGGTTATCAACCAAAGCCACTAATGCAGTCTCGGTGCCATAACCCGGATGAAAGCTAGACTGCGAGGGATCCAGGAAACCAGCACGGTCCAGATGCTCCTGCAACTGCTGAGTCACAACCCGCTCAATAACCTTCCCTAAAAAGGGAAGGCCCCTAAAAAGGGAAGGTTAGAGACAGGCCAATAGCTGTCAGGGGGAATCAATGTCAAGTGATGGTTTTTTGAGCAGGGGCCGCCTCCTTGATACAGTTCGGCACCCTGCCCTCCAGAAAGGAGGCACTGATAACACCCGCCAGCAGCATCCCCAACATCTCCCGGCTGGCCTTAACCAGCCAGGATGGGCATGGGTCAAGTTCACAAGATGTGACTCTAACACCTCAGAACATCCTCCACAGCAGTGGGCGTCACCCACAGAAACAGTTTCCACAAAATCAGACAAGGCGTAACCTTGTTCTCCATAACCTCTGGTTCTCCTATTGTCATAAGTGTGGAGTCAGTCATGGTGAATACACATGATTTGATCCATGAAGTATTCAACAAACATGGCTGTTTTTACACTGACCCCCCCCCCCCACACACACACACACACACACACACTTGGTGTTTGGGCAGGGGCATCTGTGTAAATGGCCGGCGGTGGGTGAGGGGATGGGTGTTTGCTCAGTGTTTGGCCATGTGAACACCAAGTGGGATGGGTGGGGATGCATGCGTGCTCCTGCGTAACACCCACCTCCACCCATCTCCATCCACGGAGCCCTCTAGAAAAAGGATACACACACACACACCTCCACACACCACGCTGGAACACCTATGTCACAGCGGGCACTGGAAGTTTCCAATTTCAGGTGGAGGGAGGCCGGACTGACCAGTCCCCTCACCACTTGGAAAAGTTCCGCTGGACGAGACTTCATGGACACAATCAGGGCAGCAAAAAAAATCCTTTTTTGCTACCCTGACAGCCATGGCATAGGCCCATAAACTGGCTCTATGCCATAATCTGTCAGCTTCATCATGAAACCAACACCACCATCGCTCCAACCGACTCCCTTTCTGCTACAACCACCGCAAGCCTTCCACAAACCATGTCGATGACCTCTGTCAATAAGGTGTTCCACAAAACCACGAGGTCATCGAGTGAACAGCCGTCAAGATCAGAGGGTAACCTCCCAAGAGCATTCTGGAACCTCTCCCATTCCATCAGTCTCCAGGAGTGAACCAACCAAATTGGTTACACATCCTTCCAAGGGCAGACATGTACCAGGACACAGGCCTGCAGGAGGTAATGATCTTTCTATGACAAGGGCTCTGCTAACACCTCCCACACCAACAGATCCCCTGCCTCAAGGCTAGTGCAGGAGATCAAGACCAGGGTATGCCCCCCATCATGTGTAGGGCCGATGACAACTTGAGACAGGTCCATGGTGGCCATAAACTAACACTTCACCCTGCTGAGACTGGTGTTGGCATGGATATTAAAGTCTCCCAGGACTATCGGGGACCGCAACACCAGCTCCATCAGAGCATGTAGGGATGCTGTTGTACAGGTAGGTGCATGGTATACTAGCAGCATCCCCAAACTGTCTGCTGCCAAATCAATCAGAAGATGGAGACCCTCACAATCTGACATCAACTGCACTGGATACCTCCTTACAGACCATGAATCCCTAAAAATAATGGCTACGCCCCCTCCCCCCCCCCCCCCCCCCCCCCCGTCCCTCTGGCCATGGCTGATGCTGCATGGAATACCTGGCTACCACCAGGTCAGGCAAAAAGAGGCCCTGACTCTGCATCCATTCAGGTCTCCGTGATACACATGAGATCAGCTGCACAATCCAGAATCAACTCCCAGGTTGTTGATGATTTATTAGCAGCAATGACCTCATATTAAACAGCAACAGCTTTGGGCCAGGGGTCCTCTGATCATGAACCACCACACCCCTCAGCGTGGGGAGGAAGAGAGAACAGTCACTAAACAGCTGTCCTGCCTCCCAGCTGATACCTTCCCCCCAGGACCATATCTCCCCCACCCTATCACAACCCCAATGGCCACAGTCACCTGCCCCATCAGTAAGGGAGAGTCCCACCCCCTTACCCCCCTATCACCCGCTCTCACTGGGTGAAATAATACCCCATTCGTGGGACCGCATCCCTTCCTCACACCAGGGGAGACAGTTTCCCCTCAACCCAGTCCCTCCAAACCCCCCCTCTCACCGGGGGAAGAGACATTCCCAATATCCTAAATTAACCCACCTTCCCCCAAACAACCAAAGAAAAACGTAACCCACCCCCACATAACCGTAACCCAACCAAGCCTCCCCCCACTAAAACAACCAAATCCACTGCTCTCCACCAAACTCTTAAATCAACAACAATTCCCTCCACTGGTCTCTCCCGGTCCTGCTAAGGGCCTCACCTGAGGGCCCTTTGGCACGGCCCTTTGGTGCGTGACCTGTGGCACACGCCGGTAGCCCTGCTGGGCAGCAGGTCACTTCTCAAGCCCCTCTGGGACCCGGAAGTCTGCCCGGGAAGCCCTGACCTCGCCCCCTCTCCTCCCACAAGGGAGGGTGGGATGTTGTCATCTGGGGCCAGAAAGGCTGATGACAATCTCGGGGAAGGGAGGCGAGCCCTAGGTCGACTCCCAGCCCGACCCCTAACAGCAGTGGCAGCAACGGCAGCAGTAGCTCTGCCTATAGCAGAGCGGCAGACCGCTTTTCAAGCCCCTCCGGGATCTGGAAATCCACCTGTGAAACCATGGGCCCGCCCACTCTCCTCCCACAAGGGAGGGGGGATGGTGTCACCTGTTATCAGACTATAACCAGGAAGTAGCCACTTGTCTGTACTCCTTTACACTTTAAGGAAGAAAGACCAATCCCGTTTATCAGAATTAATTGGATTCCCTAAGTGGTCAGGATAAACAGTGATCTGATCTTTTATTTAATTTGAATTTCTATTTCTGTATTAATTGGTACTAATTTACACTAAATGTTTCTAGCATACTAAGTGACCAAAAGAAGATGTTTGAGAATTCAGAATTGAACTATTTTATTACAATTTTTAAACATTAACATTTTTATTTCAGTTTTTGCTGCAGTATGCAAATAGAATGAAAACTGATTTGGCATTTCTTGTGTTAAGTTTACACAATTCTTGCATCACAAATTATTTCTTTTCTGGTGTTTTTTGTTTCTTTATATTTTTTTTTTTGCAATATGGCATGCACCATTGGTGATTCAGAAATATCAAATAATTTAAAAATATATATTTTGTTTACCACTGTTTCCGTAAATGAGAATTAGAAATGTTCTGCTTTGTGAACTCTATTTCTTTGTGAACTTTAATTGGTACAATTTATAGAAACAATATATTTTTATTCAAGTTTTCAGATTTATTACTGAACAGAAGAGATCACATATTAGATCCTTGGTTCTCAAGGTGGGGGATGCCTACCCCCGGGGGAGGTGAAGTAAGTATTTTGGGAGGCACAAGAAGCACCCCAAAACACGGGGGAAGATGAGGGGAAGCAGTAGGAGGGTGGGAATGGGGAGAGGAAGATGGAGAGCAAGGTGTGTGAGTGGGATGGGGAAGGGGCCTCAATGTAGGGTTGTGGAACGGAGAGGGGAAAGAGTGGTTCCACTCATCTGCAACTACAGAAGCATGCTAGTTGTAAAAAGTGCCCTCAGGATCCTAAGTGGCCTTGGTCCTAGCCAGGACTGAGCCTAGATCATCACAGGGCTCGATAATCAGCAATGTAGCCAATCCCAATCACTCCAACATGCACCTCACCCAGTGGCGTAGAAGTGCAGGGCAAGGGATCCCAAGGAATTTCTGAGGGGAAGCACACACAGGCGGGAGAAGAAGAGGTGAGGGGAGTGGGCTCACTCTCACCCCACTTGCACACCTGCCAGTGAAAGGCACACGCACACACACCCCGTTAGGGGAGAAGAAGGGCAAAGGGAACAGGGCTCACTCTTAGACTCACTCACGTACTCATGCACACAAGACACAGAAACCAAGGATCGCACGGGTACAACACCAAGGCTGCAATGGGCCAGTCTCTCAGGCAAGACACTAATTACTGGCGCCAGAAGAATGCTGGCCCAGCCCTTTATGCCCCTAGCCCTGCCCCTGATGCAGTGCTTGTTGGCACAGGTGCTCTGAGCGTCTTGGCGCTTCTACACTAGTGGGCATATTCCCACTTCTGCCAGCGGTGTCTGCTGTGGCTCCCCGCACCTTGATGTGGCCTTGCAGTCCGTGCCCAGGGGTGGCTGCACCCGCATGTTCCTGGATCCCATCCTGTGACCCGGGCGTCAGAGACGGAGACCGCACTGATGTCCCAGGTGGGTCTTGAGGTAGGGGTCCCCTTCCTGGCCTACGCCAACCCCGGTGAGTGCACCACCGATGCCTGACACTCAGCTACAGCAGACAAGTGGAAGGGAGGTCACAATTTTTAAAAGTTTGAGAATCTGTGCATTGAAAGACTTCACATTCAAGTGAATGCCAGGCTTGGGAATACAGTCTTGGACTTCTGATTCCCAGTTCTCTGGTCTGATCATCAGATCCCAATGACCTGTATTACTGAATGCAGAAAAATATGCTATCAACAGTCAGTCTCAGTCACTCAGTATGAGAGGGCCACAGAACAGCCTTTAGGAAATGTATATGTGTCATGGTCATGCAATTTTAAATCAAACAGTGAGTTGATAAAAAGAGATACAGTAAATGACTGAAATAATTGCTACTAGTTAGGCAGACATCCTTGCCCTCATGCTTTTATGCATTTCCCTCACAGGTGATACACAATTGCCTCCTTGCCGTATATGTGGACTTTATCCTCTAGTTTTCTTAACTCAGCTTTCTTCATCTTGTATGTGACATTCTTAATTAAAATTCACTGTTATTTCAGTGTGCAACTCCTAAATTACACTAATAGTCATGTAACACAACACTGGAGAACTGCTGAACTTATACATTGATCTTCGTATACAAATGTTTCTATTGACAATCTATTTTTTGAAAATTTTGCTGAGTAAAGCTATTTCCGTACATAAGCATCTAGCCATCTGCAACTGTTTGTCAGTAAGCCTTGTTTGAGAACACTGGTAGTAATTGTAAACTTAGGAATGTGTGACCAGCTAGCAGCCAGCTGTGCATGGCCTGACTCTTTCCAGGTGTAAAGATATATGGCCACTTTTGTTCACTTTTAACCCACTGGATACAACAAATTCTTATTTTTGAACCTTACATTAATGTTAAGTCCATTTTCAGAATGATGCTTTGTTCATATATGTAGTCCAGTCATTGATGAAATAGAAAACAATTAGATAATTTTATCACTGAATTGCTATTAATATTTTGTACGTATTATGTGGAGCTCATCACATATAACTTGCTAGATTAGATTAACAAGTCTTTTCTGCAGGACTGGCAAGTTTCTCCAAATAAACTCTAAAATAAAGTGTGCCTATAGTTTATTTTCTCCTTAGCATAACCTTCTGAGGCTTAATGGTGATTTATATGGGGCCTGTTAATTCCCAATATAAATGAGACACTTTTATAAATCTCTAAAAGAAAAAAAAGATTAATGAGAGTTACCAATTGGCTAGCAAATTAAAATTCTATAAACACCTTGACTTTTCAAAAATATTTTACCATTTCTCATGCCTCTAATATGGCTACCAGTTCTGAACCACAGTATCTTTAAAAAAAAAACAACTATTAAAAGAACACTGGCTAAATATTAGGGATCAGAATTTGTCTTGATTTATGGATTCATATTAATTATGGATCCATATCTCAAATGTTACAGATTTCCAGATTATAGATTTGTGTTTCCGCTTCTCCATAAAGCTAATTGGAGTGGTGCTATAGAGATGGCACTGGGTCCTGCGCACTGAAAGAGGCCTCCTTACTCGCCGCCCCCCCCCCTCAGAAAAGCCAAGTGTGGGAAGAACCTGGCTCAGCTTGAGTGGCAGCAGAATGTGGATAGGGTCTGATCCAGTTGATATAATATAATTGGATTTTCAAAAACCTTTTGACAGAGTCCCTAACCAGAGACTCCTGAGCAAACTAATGGGATAAGAGGAAGAGCCCTATCATGAATTGGTAGCTGGTTAAAAGATCGGAAACATAGGTTAGGAAATAAGTGGTCATTTTTCATGTTGGAGAGAGGTAAACAGCGGGGTGCATCAGGGTGAGTACTGGCCAGTATTGGTTAACATATTCATTAATGATCTAGAAAAAAGGGGTAAGGAGTCAGGTGGCTAAATTTGCAGATGACACCAAATTATTCAAGATAATTTATAAGACCCAGGCACACTGTGAGGAAGTACAGAGGGATCTTGCTCCAGCTGAGCCGCCGCTGCTGGAACCATCGCCGTAATCCCCACCACCACTGGACTTCCAGGTCAGCGTTGGGGGCTGGGACCCAGGTAGGCTGCCCCTGAGAGGGAAGGGAGCGGAGCTCCCACGGGACAGCTGTTTCCCTCCTCCATTGCAGGAGGTGTGGGGACAGGGGTTGGGAGATCCTCCTCCCCCTCCAGGTGACATCTGGTGGGAGAGGGGTAAAAGGGACATGGCTCGGCGTAGCTACAGGCGTGCACCACAGGCCGTGTACCTAAGGGCCCTTTGGTGTGGTTCTTAGGTGACGGCTGGGGGAGGCTGGGTGTGGGTTTTTGGGTAGTTGGTAGGGATATTGTGTAAGAGGATAGGGGGATGGGGGAGAAAGGAGGGTAATGTAACCCCCCTGCATATGTGGGGGTGGGAAGGGATTGGGTTAGGGAAGGGTGGGTATGGCCCCCAAGTAAGAGAGGGGTGTGTGACCCAGTAAGAGTGGGGGGTGCTGGTCCCCCAGTGAAAGAGAGGGGCCAGGGGAGTGGGGAGATGGGGGGACGAAGGAAGGCTGTAATCCCCCCCCCTGCATATGTGGGGGTAGGGAAGGTTTTCGGTTGGGGAAGTGTGGGTATGGCCCCCCAGTGAGAGAGGGGGGTACGACTCAACGGTGGGGATGCTGGCCCCCTGGTGAGAGGGGGGAGGGGGAGGGGGGAGATGGGGTGGGAGGAGGGAGAGGGAGGAAAGGGATGGGGGCAGGGTATGTCACTGGGGGTCCGGCAGAACGGCCACCGGGGGGGCTGGGTAGTGGGTTGGGGGCTCCCACAGCCATTGGGGTCATGATGGGCCGGGGTAATTATGGTCTCTCAGAGAGGTGAAGGACAGTTGTGAGGAGGGACAGGTGTCTAATTCCTGTCCCTCACACAGGCCCCCTGGCAGGTGATACAGGGATCAGGATCAGAGGAGCCCCTGGTCTGGAATTGCTGCTGTTGAATGCGAGGTCAGTCTGCAATAAGTCAACCACAATCCGGGAGTTGATTCTGGATCAAGCGGCCGACCTCATATATATTACAGAGACCTGGCTGGACAATGAGTTGGGGCCTATATTGGCTGACCTTGTTACGGCCAGGTACTCTGTACAGCACCAACCAAGGGCAGACGGACGGGGATGTGGTGTAGTCATTGTTTTTAAGGATACCTGGACTGTGAGGAGGTATCCAGTGCAAACCATTTCGGGCATGGAGGGGGTCCACCTCGTGGTCGATTTGTCAGGAGACAGATTAGGGCTGCTTTTGATATACCATGCACCTACCTGTATCGCAGCATCCCTACACACTCTAGCAGAACTGGTATCGGAGGTAGTCTTACGATCCCCGAAGACTGTGGTCTTGGGGGATTTCAATATCCACACCGATGCCAGGTTGGGGGAAGCAGAGTGTGAGTTCTTGGATGCCATGACAACCATGGGACTGTCTCAGAGGGTAAAGGGCTCGATGCATGAGGGGGGACATTCCCTTGACCTGATGTTCTGCACCGGCCTTGAGACCAGGATCCGGTGGGGGGGATGTAACGGTTTTACCCTTGTCGTGGATGGATCATTGCCTCCTCCAGACCAGTCTCCTGGCACATGTCTGTGCCCGAAAGGGTGCAGGACCAATTTGTTGGGTCTGCCCCGGGAGACTTATGGAACCAGAGAGGTTCTGGAAATTTCTAGGGGAAATACCTTCTGATCTTGATGATCAGATGACCACGGGAGTCGCCGTGGTTCACAGAGGACCTCCGCCGAATGAAGCAGGATGGACGGCGGTTGGAGTGATGGTGGCATCGAACTTGTGCTGAAACTGACCGATTGCAGCATAAAGCTAGTTTAAGAGCGTATGCTGTTGCAATACGGGTAGCAAAGAAAGAGTTCTTTGCCACCCTTATTGTGTCTGCAAAGTCATGTCCAGCGAAGCTTTTCCGGGTGGTGTAGGGGCTGGTCAGTCCAGCCTCTCTCCACCTGGAACTGGAATTTTCCAGTGCCCGCTGTGACATGTTTGCTGACTTTTTTGCAGATATGAGGAAAGGTTCAACAGGTTAGGGCTGTTTAGTTTGGAGAAGAGTCAATTAAGGGGGGATATGATATAAATGTATAAAATCATGAGCAGTGTGGAAAAAGTAAATAGGAAACTGTTTTTGCCCTTTCCCACAATAAGAGAAGAAGGGGACACTCTTTAAAGTTAAATAGCAGCATATTTAAAATGAACAAAAGGAAGCACTTTTTCACATGGCGGACAATACAGTTGTGGAACTCCTTGCCAGCAGCAGCTTCAAATGGAAATTGGATAAATTCTTTAAAAATAGAACCGTAAATACCTACTAATTGAGGCTTTAACCCCTGGTTACTGGTAGTCGGAAGTGGTCAGTAGGAGATGGGTCACACCTCCATGACCTGTACATGTACTTCTCTTGAGCTACCGGAACTGGCCACTGTTGGAGACAGGATGCTGGCTAGATGGACCACTGGCCCAAGCCAGTATGTCACTTTCTTTGTCCGTATGTTTTTGCACTTAAGGGCGCGGGGGGAGGGGGCATACTAGCCCGGATAGGCTAGGAGCTGCAGGTAGCCAGCTGTCCCAAGTGTGCTGTAGTGGCGCTGGGTCTGCTTCCAATCTGAAGAATGGGGTGAGAGGAAGTGTGAAAACCCAAGAGGTGAAGTCTTCCAGTTATCAGATTAATTGCATGTGCTGTCTACTGAAAATGCTGTATTTTAAGGCAGCTAAATGCTCAGCTCTCTCATGACTTGGATATTGCAAGGGGTTCATCCCAAGTGTCTGCTATTCCTTTTGCCACTCCAGATAGGTTTTCTAGTCAAAAAGAAGGTTGTAGGGTTTTGCTAATCAATGTAAATTGTCTTTTATGCTGAAACCAATGGTCTTTTGTAATAAGATTAAAGTTGCATACCTGATCATCTTACTGACTGGGTGGGGATGCCCTAAGCTGGGCTACACCCTACATTTAACAGAATAGTCCCTTATGTCTTATTTTTGACAGATTTTTGGATGAATTTGGATTATCTTTGGAGATGCAAATAAGGAGAGAATGGCAGAAGCTGCTTTGGACCAGCTGAACCAGGTCTCCAGTTCTGTGCTACTTACATTTTCCATTTCAGAAGTTTAATAGTGGACACCAATTGGAACGAACCAGCCCAGATTCACCAGTTATGCTGTGGATTAATGGATGAACTGGCCCGTGTGGATTCTCCAAAGATGTTCAAACAATTTAGCGAGCTGATCACTCAGATTGATATTTGGTTGACAGAAAGGAAAGCAGAATGATGCCTTCCCAACCCTCTTCCTCGACTTACCACTTCTTCTGCGAAATCCCCCAAACCCCCAGAACTCAGGCAAGTGGATTTTACACAAAAATCACTGGCTACGGAGGAAAGAATTGGGCGTCAGAGAGAGAGCCTCTGTTTATATTGTGGTAAGAAAGGGCATTCTGCACTGGCCCAACAAGTCACAAGAACCTGGCCCGCAGGAAAACTGACTGCTCCAGTTACCAAGGGGGCAGGTAAGCTGGAGCATCCTGCCACTTCTGCTTTTCCTCTCCCAGTTACCTTGTAATCCCTGTTTCTGTGTACTGGGAAGGGTCTTCCAAGGCCCCTATACAACTGACTGCATTAACAGATTCCAGGGCAGGAGACAATTTTATGGATACAGCCCTAGTGGGGCATTTGGAGTTTCCTTTATGTCGTAAACAACAACAACCTCAATTAGTGAAGAGCATTGATGGCTCCTTAGTAACTTCAGGTCCTGTAGCCCTAGAAACAGTGTCCTTTGTGGATGGCTATAGACCTGCACAGAGAGTCTCTCAGTTTTAACATCATCAAAACCCCTTGATTCCCTAAACTATTAGGGTTTCTCTGGCTTTTAGCCCACAATCCCCCCCCAAAACTGGTTCCAGGCCACAGTTACTCTCTCTGAACGGATCTGTTAACCTTCCTGTCAATGGGTTAAAACGCAATGCTTCATCACAGAAGCTTGTCCTTTTCTTCAGTCCCCTTTAGAATTTTTAAATATTTTTTTCAAAATATATCATTTCAAAGCAAGAATCAGAAAAATGACCACCTCATCATCCCTATGATTGTGCTATACAACTAGTTGCAGATGCCCCTTTGCCCCAATCATGGTTGTATGCTATGACAGAACAGGAGTCTTAGGCATTGAAAGAGTCTTTAGATACAAAACTGGGTCGTGAATTAATTTACCCTTCATCCACTTTTTGTATTCAGCAAGGATAAATCTCTCCATTTGTGCTTAGATTATTGAGGTTTAAATGCCATCACTGTAAAGGATGAATACCCCTTACCCTGAGTTCCTGATTTATTTGATAAATTGGTTGCTGAAAAATATTTACGAAACTTGATCTCAGATCTGCGTATCAACTCATATGCATAAAAGCAAGAGATTAGTGGAACATTGCATTTAAGACTAGATTTGGTCTTTTTGAATACTTAGTCATGCCTTTTGGTTTTGTAAAAGTGTGTGTGTGTGTGTGTGTGTGTGTGCGTATATATATGTGTGTATATATATATATATATATGTGTGTGTGTGTGTATAATATGTATATATATTACCAAAGCAAAACACTTTACAGTTTTAAAAAATGTTAAATGCACAACAGTTTTTAAAACTAAAAATTTTCCTCTTCAAAAACATCACAAAATTATTTTGACTCTAGTTTAAACTCCAAAAAACATAAAAATTCATTACAATTACAATTAAAAAAACATTCAACTCCATACAATTCAACAAGACATAAACACCAAAAAACATGGAAATTATTTCACAATTTGAGCATTATTTAATATTTTATCCTCATCAAAATAAATGTAATATATGTAATTAATTCCTTACCATACATACTTACTAGGGGCGGGAAACCGGTAAAATCCGGTATCCGATAATGCCGGTACCGGGCGTACCGGCATTATCGGATTCGACCCGGTAATCCGGTCCGGGGTACCGGATTCCGGGTACCGGATTTTTT
>QEPC01013547.1:2041606-2065355 GCA_003113815.1 Sphenodon punctatus
TCCCCCCTTCCACCCGCGCAGCCTGGGAGGGGGAGGGGGAAGGAATTCATTTATTTCATTGAGTTCAATGGGGACACAGCACCCCATTGAACTCAATGAAATAAATCCGGTACCGGTATACCAGATTTAATCCGGGAATCCGGTTTTTGCAGAACCGGTAACCGGTAAATCCGGTAGCCGGTAATGGGCCCGGGGTCCCACCTCTAATACTTACACATTCAATTTTAACAATAACTAAACTTTCACATTTTTCATTATTCAAATTTCATTTATTATCATAATTCAACAACGAATAATTTTTTCACTGTATTATTAACTCTGTTTCTATAGAAGTGGATTGTATATAACGAATTGTATAATGTTGTCTATACTGACATTGTTAACAGTTTATCATGTGAAGTAATTTGTATACATATAAAGGGCAGAGTTAATGCACATTATTTTGAAGCCTTGATGTTGGTACGAATATGGGGCAATGTGGGGAAAGTGAAATTACCTATTTGACCTGTGATGAGTGAATGGAATAACAGGGCATGTGAGGGGAAGTTGGAATGACCAATAGGTGCTATGGGCAACAGACAGAATGATGAATAGGATGTAAGGAAATCAAGAGCGGATGTTGCCAGTGAACCACAAGAAGATTGCTGCCAGCTGGGGATCAGTGCAATTAGGGGGGGACTTTGGGGCTGGGGGAGTTGCCTGGGGCTGCTGCAGACAGACTAGGAGAGCAGAATGCTGCAGGCAGGCCATTAAGAACCCAGGGTCGCTGGGATAGAACCATTGGTTCCACCACACATCTTGCCAGCATGTGTGCAACCACACTGATTTCACGTGTGCTGTTCCCCAAGCTCACAGCAGGGGCATGAGCACTCAAAGCTTCTAGAAAGGAAAATAAATATGTACATTCTTCCTACCTTCCGTCTAGTCTGTTGCCAGATTTCCTTGTTCACACTGCAGCCTGTGGACCTTCCTAGTTTTCTCCATTGCAGCCTAATCAATCATTACACCATCTCCAATTGCACTCCCCTTGTCATTCTGCATGGCCCAGTTTTCAGTAGCTGAGCACCACTGTATCTTGTTGCCATTCCACCTGCTCTGTGTAGTACCCTGTTGCCTTTCCACATAAGCCCAATAGTTCTGTTGTCATCCCATGTGTTTGCCATACTTTCTGTGGGTAATTTCAGATGTTAAGCGAACACGGTCAACCACAGACAATCCCCTGTGGTGGCAGATGGTCATGTAACATGTGTTTGCTCGTCGCCAGATGTTCACCACAGTGAACCACCGGCAGTGAGCAAATTAACCACACTTTCGAGGATGGTCTGGATACCATCTCCAAAAGCGTGGTTAATTGAACCATGGCCCGGAATCAGCAGCCAGTAACGTCTGTTACCGCCGCCGATTCTGGGCCGTGGTCCAGACCCTGGAACGAAACTGGGCGTTGCGGCCAATTGGGTGGCCTGGGAACCGTGGGGGGCGGGGCTGTGCGGCCGCACGTTGCACCACGCATCCCCGCCCCCTCCCCCAATTCCCCATCGGAATCAGCCAGCTCATCTGTTGATGGCTCATTTTGATTCCAGTGGGGAATCAAAAGGTGATTCCGTGATAGGGCCAATAGGTTGCACCCCCAAACTCGAGGTGCCCCACGCCACCCTGAGGAGACTGCTGTGAGAGTCAACGGGACAATCCAGAGCAGGGAGAGGTGGTCCCCAACAGTGCTGCTGCTGCTGGCGGAGCTCGGGGCTGCCCTGGAGCAGCTCCCCCATCCTCTGGGACAGCATCACCAAACAACCCGCAGGGTCCCCGGGTAGAGCGGCAGCTGTCAGCAGCCAAAGAGGCAAACTTTGGAGAGTGGTGTGCACGGGCTGACTGAAGCTCACTGCACCAGGTGAGCCATCCCTCCTTGATCCTTCTCGCCAGGTCTTCTCCGACCCCAAACAATCCTAAACATAGCCTGAGGAGGCAGACGAACCTGGTAGCTCTGAGACTTGGCAAAGGAGCTCTGCTCCTCCCGAAGCAGCAGGGCCAGGGCTCTGCACTGGCTCCCAATACTCCACAGCTACCTCAGTAATCCACGGGGAAAACTCAGCACTCCACATTGGGGTGGGAATGGAGCGGCAAGGGGTTGTTCCAGAGGGGGCCCCCCCATGGCTAGTGGCTACAGGCCTGGCTCTACTTTCCCCCCCTGGGTGGATGGGCACTTTAGGAACTTGGAAGCCTTGCTCCCTTGCTGTGCAGACCGGTCCCTGGTGGCAGCGTGCCTTGAATTTGCACGCTGCCAGTAGCCACCTAGATCAGGTGCTTCCAGCTCCAGCCAGAAGCAGCTGATGCTAGGAGGCCACTGAGGTGTAAATTCAAGCCATAGCGCCACTGAGTACTGGACTGCACAGCAAGGGGCAAGGCTTTGTAAGGCAGCTGATAAAGTTAAATGGTAAAGCTGACTTCTATTAAAGTTATGTGATTTTAAAAAGTAGACTCACTTAACTTAAAGAAAGTTATGTGACTACTTTTTAAAATCACGTAACTTTATCAGAAGCCAGCTATGTGTCACAGACTATAATTCATGTCAGTTACACAGAGCCCTGCTTCCCGGCTCTCGGCTCCGCTCCTCTCCCCTCTCTCGGAGCCGTGGAAGCGGGGCACTGTGTAACTGACATGAAACTGACTAGAGCTTAAAGTCTTTGTGACAGAGCTGGCTTTTGATAAAGTTACATTGATTTTAAAAAGTAGAGTAATGTAACTTTTCTTATTTTGCCGATCAGCAGCTGTTCAACTGTGTATGTGCGAGCCAGCAGAACCGTGCTGTGTTTTGCCGGTCAGCAGCTGCTGAACTGTGCATGTGCGAACCAGCAGAACCGATTTTTTAATGTTTAATAACTCGGTTTTGGCTGCACCAATCACTATCATGTTACAGAAGCAGTTGTTGTTGATCTCATGCTCCATGCCTGTGACGTTTGGGGGCTCAACTGATCCAGGGGGAGGAGATATTGAGGATTCAAAATCGTGAGGATGTGTGCATTTTTACTACAACCAATTAACTTTTAAACAGTCATAACGTTTTATTTTCCTGATGGATCTTCTTCAAACTTTGTGCATATGATGGTCCTCACACCTTATAGCCATGGATAACTTTTCAGAAATGTAGCTCAAGCAGTTTCCTCAAAATCGGGGCTTCAGCAGTCCCCTGTTTATAATGGAGAGTGATTGTGCATTTAACTTCCTTACAGCTACTGCTGTAAGGAAATTTATATATATATATATATATATATATATATAAATAAATAAAATTTGGCTTTGTAACTATCAGTATCTCATTGTTTTGTGAAGGAGGGGTATGTTTGTTGCTGGCCTCCAGTTTGGGTAATAATTTTTGTTTTTGGATATCTATGTAATTGCTTATTTGGATGACATCCTTAGTTTTTCATCTGACTTCTGTAGCCCACACCCAACATGTTAAGGAAGTCTTACTCCGACTTAGACAAAATGGTCTGCTTTGCAAAGTTGTGAAATGTTTATTTCATGCAGAAACAGTCAAATTCGTGGGCTTTATAGTCTCTCCTCAGGGTCTAAAAATAGTTCCTGACACTGTAAAAGCTATCTAAAATTGGGTATCACCTGCCACTTTCAAAGACCTACAAAGGTTCCTGAGATTTATACATTTCTTTTGCCACTTCTTTCCCAATTTTTCAATCTTAACTTCACCCTTAACCACGTTATTACGTTAAAGGCCACCAATTTTTGGGGTTACCTGAGGCAGAAGCAATATTCCAGAAAATAAAAGAAGAGTTTGTCATTTCTAATGTTTTGTTCCATCCAGATCTGTCCCTGACTTTTTGCTTAGAAACAGATGCTAGTAATATGACCATACGTGCAGTCCTCGATCAGCAACATGACACAGGAAACTGGGCTTGTGCTTTATTTTTCAAGGAAATTAACCTCTTTGGAAATTAATTATACTACTTTAGATGGAGAATTATTGGCCATCAAAAAGGCCTTAAAGAAGTGGAGACATTACTTAGAAGGTACACAGCACCCAGTTCAAATATTCATGGATCACAAGAATCTGGACCAATTCCAAACTGCAAGAAAAAACTCAACCCAATAAGATGACCATTGGTCCTTTTTTTCTTCTTCATGGTTTAACCTTAAAATCTCCTACAACCATGGCCATGCCAATCAGTTAGCTGATGCCTTATTCCATAGTTTGACTCCAAGTACTGCAGCCCTTGTTACTCCCATATTTCCCTGGCATACTTTTGTAGATGCAATACTTCCATCTGAAATGGTTCCAACTGTTAAACACAACTTGAATCAAGACCCTTTGATCTGAAAGAGACCAGGGGACTTGCCAATAAAGAAACAAGAGGATGAATATTATTCTTTTAGATTTTGTTCGAATTATCCATAAGAAAATCCACGCTATTCTGAAGAAGACGCTTGAGTCGAAACATGTTAATAACTGATGTGGAATAAAAAGTTTTATATCTAGAACTGTTATTTATATTCAGTGGTTGTTGTTATTATATATGGATATGACATTTATATAATTCATTGTTATCAATTCACCTGGTAGAGGGTTTGTAATATATTCCCCAAGGAAAGGTGAAAACTCAGATCTTGTAGCATTTCCATGATATGATGTTAAATGGACATCCAGGCATTAAACAAACTCTTCATTTAATATCCAGATACTATTGATGGCCCAACCTAACAGGGGATATCGCTGCATTTGTGCAATCTTGTAATGTATGCACTACGTCACAACGCACCCCCTCATATGCCTTTTGCACTCCCTAGAAGCCCCTTCTCAGCCTTGGACCCAGATAACAATGGATTTTATTCCAGACATACCAAAATCTGGCAAGCATACTACTATCGGTACAGTTGTGGATACTCTAACAAAAATGGTCCATTTTATACCGTTGCCTTCATTACCAATGTACCTACAAGCTGCCCAACTATTGCTCCAGCATGTTATTAAACTCCATGGTTTCCCCCATAGCATTGTATCTGACAGGGAACCACAGTTTGTCTCTCAGAGTTGGAAGGAACTCCTCCGACTACTTGGGATTCAATCCCAACTCTCTTCAACCCATTACCCGCAGACAGATGGCCAATCAGAAAGACTAACTCAACTCCTAGAGCAATATTTCAGATGCTTTTATACATACCAACAGGATAATTGGGCTCAACTTGTCCATATTGTTGAATTTGCTTTTAACAATGCTGGACATGCTTCTATTTCCACAACTCCTTTTTATTTATTGTTACATGGATTTGATATCCTGCACCCTCCAGCAAAAAGGCAGCTTGGGCGGCATACAACAAAAAACATGATCAAAAACAATAAAATATAACATAATTTAAGACATTATTAAATTATATTAAAAATACCATTAAAGGAGCTATAACCCCAACCTAACCCACCCACCACCCATCTCCCCCCTCAAAAGCCTGGCAGAACAGCCAGGCCTTACATTGTCATTGGAAGGAGGGGAGATTGGGGACCAGATGAATTGTCACTGGGAGGGAATTCCACAACTGCGGACCAGCCACCAAGAATGCCCTCCCCATGGTTACCACCCAAGAGACTTGGGGGACCTCAAATAAGGCACCCCCAGAAAACTGCAGGGGCCAATCCAGAATCCAGGGGATGAGGTGGTCCCACAGGTAGGTGGGGCCCAAACTGTGTGCTTTATAGGTCAATACCAACACCTTGAACCAGGCCCGGAAGATTACAGGCAGCCAGTGCAATGAATAGAGTACAAGTGTTATATGCTCGCAATGACTTGTCCCTGTCAGGAGATGGGCCACCGCATTCTGCACCAGCTGCAGTCTCCAGACTGTCACCAAGGGTAATCCCACATAGAGTGTATTACAGTAATCTAATTTGAGATGATAAAGGCATGGATGTGTGGGCATCTAAATGGCAAATCAGGTTTAATGCTGTCTCTTATACACATCTAGATGTGTATAAGAGACAGGTTGTGGACAATACAATGAAATCCACAGCGCAGTGCGTGGCAGCAGTCAAAAAAGCAAACAGAATGTTAGGAATTATTTGGAAGGGGATAGAGAATAAAACTGAGGCAGTCATAATGCCTCTATACAAATCAATGGTGCAACCGCCCCTCGAATATTGTGTGCAGTTCTGGTTGCCCCATCTCAAAAAAGACATAGCTGAACTAGAAAAGGTACAGAGAAGGACAACAAAAATGATCAAGGGCATGGAAGGGCTCGCATATGAGGAGAGGCTTGGTAGGTTGGGGCTTTTCAGCTTGGAGAAGAGATGACTGAGAGGAGATATGATAGAGGTCTATTTTTTCACTCAGCGTATAATTGGGTGTGGAATCTACTGCCAGAGACTGTGGTAAGGGCCAGTACTATAGCTGAGTTTTAAAGTGGTTTGGACAAGTTTCTGGAAGATAGGCCCATTAGCAGCTGTTAGCCAGACAGGATCAGGGAACATGATGGGAGCTGGGGGGAAACAACAGGGAATTGGATCCCCCATTGTGACCTGTTGGGTGCTTCTCCCAAGCCACCGTGATTGGCCACTGTTGGAGATGGGATGCTGGGCTAGATGGACCATTGGTGTGACCCAGTATGGCACTACTTATATTCTCATGAGATTGGCCAGGTCAGAGTCTGAGACATGAGACCAAAGCCATCGGACCAGATGTAATTGGCCAAAAGTGCTCCTCGCCACAGCTGCCACCTGGGCATCCAGGCGGAGCTGTGAGTCAAGGAGCACCCCCGGACTATGAACCTGGGGGACCAAGGAGGGATGGACCCCATCAATGATGGGGGCCACCAACCCCTCGGGCCCTCCCACCAACATCACCTTTATCTTGTTGAGATTCAGATTCTGACAGCTCACCTTCATCCAGTCCCCCATAACCACCAAACACAGAGTAAGCACCAAGACTGCCTGGCCTGGGTCAGCTGAAAAGGAGAGGTAGTGTTAGGTGTCATCAGCATATTGATGACACCGAACATCAAACCATCTCATAACCTCACCCGACAGCTGCATATACACATTGAACAAGAGAGGGGACAGAATGGAACCCTGCAGTACTCCACACGTGAAGTCCCGTGGAGGAAAGATGAAAAATCCCCCAGCACCACGCGCTGGGTCTTCCCAGCCAGAAAGGAACAAATCATTAAAGAACAGTCCTGCCCACACGGGCCCGGTTCCACAGGCGAGTCACCAACATCTCATGGTCAACCGTGTTGAATGCCGCTGACATATCTAACAGAATCAGAAGGGTCAACCGACCCTGATCCAATTTATGGCGAAGGTTGTTAACCAAAGCCACAAGTGCAGTCTTCGTGCCATGAGCTGGATGAAAGCCGAACTGTGAGGGATCTAGAAAACTGATGCAATCCAAATGCCCCTGAAGTTACCAACCACTACCCGCTTAATAAGCTTCCCTAAAAAGGGAAGGTTAAAGACCAGCCGATAGCTGGTCAGAGAGTCAATGTCAAGTGATGCTTTTTTGAGCAGAGGCTGTACCACATCCTTCTTCAGGCACCCTGGCACTCTGTCCTCCCCTAAGGGTAGCATTGACCACCTCCGCCAGCAACGAACCCAACGTCTCCTGGCTGGCCTTGACTAGCCAGGACAGGCACGGGTCAATCTCACAACCAGTGGCCCGAACAGCCCCAAAGGCATCCCCCACACCAGCAGGCGACACCCACAGAAACTGATCCCATAAAACAGGACCAAATAGGGCATTCATAACCTCTGGTTCTCCTACCGTTCCAAGTGCAGCATCAAAGTTGAGGTGAATACAAGCAATTTTATCTGTGAAATAATCAACAAAGTGGTCACAGCGAGCACCGGAAAAATTCGGTTCCAGACGGAGGGAGACTGGACTGATCAGCCCCCACACCACCTGGAAAAGCTCAGCTGGACGTGACTTCACAGATGCTATGAGAGCAGCAAAGGACCCCTTCTTTGCTGCCTGCATAGCCACTGCATAGGCTTTTAAACTAGTTGTATGCCGCAATCTGTCGGCTTCAGTGCGAGTGTAATGCCACCGTTGCTCTAACCATCGCCCTTCTTGCTTCAGTTTCATCTGTAAACCACATGGACCTGCGCTGCTGACACATAGGGAGTCGACACCTGGGAGCCACCCGGTCGATGGTCTCTGACAACAAGGTGTTCCATAAAGCCACAAGATCATTGAGTGACCGGTCATCGAGATCAGAGGGCAATTCCCCAAGAGCATTCCGGAACCTTTCTGGTTCCATAAGTCTCCGGGGGGGTGAACCATCTTAACTGGCTCCACACCTTTCTGGGGGCAGACATGCACCAGGACATTGACCTGAAGAAGGTAATGATCCGTCCATGACAAGGACTCCAACACCACATCCCCCACCAACAGATTCCCCGCCTCAAGGTCCGTGCAGAATAATAGGTCCAGGGTATGCCCCCCATTGTGTGTCAGGCCATCCATCACCTGAGACAGTACCATGGAGGTCATGGATTCACGCTGTGCTCCCCCAAGACTGACATCGACGTGGATATTAAATTCCCCCAGGACCACTTGCCAATTATGGATACCACCCTCAAGTTCATCCGCAGATAGATTAATCGTCCTCGGTGCCTACAGTCCAGGACTTCTCCCATCACCTCCAGACCATCCATGAACAAGTGCAGAAAATCCTCTAAGAAGCAAAGACCTGATACAAGTGACAAGCAGACAAAAAGGTGCCTGAAACCTCTGGAATATAAACCAGGGGATAAGGTATGGCTTGCAACCCTGTAAAAAAATGATCACCTCTTTTTGCTAGTCCATTCCTGTTTCAAGGAATCCTTTCCCCTGTGTCTGTGGAGTCGGATCTACCTGCAGTGCTTAAGCTCCATCCTGTCTTTCACACCTCCTTGTTAAAACCAGTCCATGAAAACCCTTCCCTGAACACGAGACCTTCACCACCACCCACATCGGTCCTCATTGACAGGAACGCAGAATAAGAAGTGCAAGAGATTGTGGACTCCTGCATCCCTAGAGGTCAATTGTAGTATCTTATTGAATGAACAGTGTATGGACCTGAAGACAGAATTGCAGAACCAGTTACATATATCTATGCTCCCCAGAAAATCAGATAATTTCATCAGCGGTATCCCAATAAGCCTGGACCAGAACAACTGTGTTGGGGGTGAGGGGGTAATGCTGTGATCCTCCATGCGGAGCCCATCCTCCAGGCAGGCCCAGTCTACCTGCATACTTGGCCCAGGAGCTTCAGCTAGCCAGGACAAATTAACTTGATTAAACAATGCACCTGGGGCCCCCTTCAGTTGCTGCTTAGAAGGTTTTCCAAAGCTCAACTTCCTGTCCTCACAACAAACCTGCAAGCCGCTGCTACAGCGAAGACTCTGACCTGTCTGGATCTGCTCAGCTCCTTGCTGTCCTGTGTCCTCTAGAAATACTCTTTTCATTCTGTTTGGACTTTTGGGCTATTATAACCATACTACTTTGTTGAGCATGTTATGCTTGTTTATATATGAGCTGAGATAGCATTTCTGTTACCTGGGAAATACCGACTGGACGTTACTATTTTACATGCTGTAAATCCTCATTCTTTGTTGGTGTTGCACCAAGTAAAATAACTTTGCACCTTACATGATTTTAACTTGTCTGTGTTGGAGAACTGTGACACCTAAGTCCTTGCAGGACCAGGCCGGTGGACCTCAGAGTAAGTCGCTGCAGGGGTGCAGGCCTCAGATTAAGCAAGGCTACAGCAAGCATCTGGCCCTCTTATGAGGCCAAGAAAGAAGGCTGTAGGAAAGATTAACTGAAGGGGCTCCAGCTATGTGTAGCTGAGCGAGCCAGCTGAGCCCCAGCTACATAAAAGGTGAGCTGAGACACTGAGAGGGAGATCACCAGGGAGGAAGCAGCAAGCTGAAGGGCTCTGCCTCCAAGGGGGCTCAGGGACAAGAGCCATTCCTGTGACACAGAGGGATATCCCTGGGAGCCAGCTGGCAGAGGACCAAACTGGGAGATGTTGAAAAGGTGAACATTTAGTTGTGTATGTATGAGTGGTTGGAAGAAAGCATGGGACTGTGGACAGTATGAATAAGAACACTTGAGAAAAAGAAGCATGGCATGAGTTGTTTGGGGGAGAGATCAAAAACTCACCCCAACAGTCTGCTGCCCTGTTATAATTCTCTATTTATAACCTTTGTTGTTTTTGTTGTAGTGCACTGTCAGTGACTGGGTGGGTATGTGTTACAGTCTATGAGCATTTTCTCTAACATTCTCAATGTTGTAACAGTTAGTGTCCACCTTGTTAGGCACTGTATGTTTGACATCTAATATTTTCTCCCACAATGAGGGAAACTGTTTGGTATCCCTTTACATCTATTTATTTTATTTTATTTTATTTTATTTTACAAATTTTTTATCCTACTCTTCCAGCTGCAGGCAGCCCAGAGTGGCTAACAACAATAACAAATATAAATATAATATAAAACACTTTAAAACATAATAATCATTACAAGAAAAAAAACCACTCCACCCACCCTTACCCCTCTCCCTTGCCAAATGCCTGATAGAACAGCCAGGTCTTACAGTTCCTATGGAAGGCCAGGAGGTATGAGGCCAGATGGGCCCCCACTGGGAGGGAATTCCAAAGGCGCGGCCACCGAGAATGCCCTATTCTGCATGCTCCTGGATGACCGCAGGGGCCAATCTAGAGCCCAGGGAGTGAGGCGATCTTGCAAATAAGCAGGGCCCAGGCCGTGTAAGGCTTTATAGGTTAAAACCAACATTTTGAATCGGGCCCGGAAGACTATTGGCAGCCAGTGCAGAGATCGGAGCATGGTGTAATGTGGTCCCCAGCCACACCAAGAGCCAGGCCGCTGCATTCTTCACCAGCTGCAGCTTCTGAGCTGTCACCATAGGTAGCCCCATGTAGACCGCGTTACAGTAGTCTAACCGAGAGGTAATAAAAGCATGGGTAAGCACCGAGACAGCCGGGCCTGGGTCAGTCGAAAATGAGAGATACAGTTGGATGTCATCCGCATACTGATGACACCTCACCCCAAACTCTCTGACCACCTCACTGAGCGACTGCATATACACGTTGAACAGGAGAGGGGACAAAACCGAACCCTGCGGAACCCCACACGGGAGGTCTCAGTAAGATGAAAAACAATCACCGAGTACCACCCACTGAGTTCTTCCGGTCAGGAATGAGCAGAACCATTCAAGAACAATCCCACCCATCTCCACGCTGTCCCGCAGGCGCGTCACCAACATCTCGTGGTCAATGGTATCAAATGCTGCTGACAGATCTAATAGAACCAATAGGGTCGAACGACCCCGGTCCTTTTCCCGGCGGAGATCATCCACCAATGTCACAAGTGCTGTCTCAGTGCCATGACCCAGATGGAAGCCAGACTGCGAAGGATCAAGATAACCGACATGGTCAAGATGCTCCTGGAGCTGCTGAGCCACTACCCTTTCAATAACCTTCCCTAAAAAGGGAAGGTTAGAGACAGGCCGATAGCTGGCAGGGGAGTCAGTGTCAAGCGATGGCTTCTTGAGTAGAGGCCACACCACCTCCTCCTTGAGACAGCCCAGCACTCTGCCCTCCCACAGGGTGGCATTGACCACCCCAGCCAGCAACGGCCCTATTGTCTCCCAGCAGCTCTTAACCAGATCTAATTCACAAGAGGTGGTTCAAACAGCCCCAAGCATCCCCAAAACATCAGCGGGTGTCACCGACTGAAAATTATCCCATAAAATTGGACACGCTGGGGCTTCTACAACCTCTACCTCCTCCACTGCATTAAGTGCAGCATCGAGGTCTTGGTGAATACGAGCGATTTTCTCAGCAAAGTAATCCGCAAAAAGGTCACAGCGGGCGGAAGATGACTCAACCCCCGGGTTGAGGGAGGCTGGACTGACCAGCCCTCGTACGACCCGGAACAGCTCCGCTGGATGGGATTTTGCGGATGCTATGAGGGCAGCAAAAAACTCACTTTTTGCTGTCCGCATAGCCACGGCATAGGCTCATAAACTAGCTCTATGTTGCAATCTGTTGGCTTCAGCTTGAGATCGATGCCACCATTTCTCTAACCATCGCCCCTCTTGCTTAAGGACCTGCAGTTCCTCGGAGAACCAAGGGGGTCTGCAGGGCCGCTGCCTGGGCAACGGATGCCTGGGAACCATTTGATCGATGGCCTCCGTCAGCAAGATATTCCATAGCTTGATGAGGTCATTGATAAGACGATCGTCGAGGTCAGAGGGTAACTCCCCCAGAGTGCCTAGAAACTGCACCAGGTCCATCAGCCTCCAGGGCCAGACCATCCTAATAGGTTCCGCACCCTGCCAGGGGCAGACATGTGCTAGAAGGGAAATCTGCAGGAGGTAATGATCCATCCATGACAAGGGCACAGTTGATATCTCCCCCATTAACGGAGCACCCGCCTCAAGGCCAGTGCAAAACATGAGGTCCAAGGTATGTCCTCCAAGATGTGTCGGACTGTTGACCCTCTGGGACAGGCCCATGGTTGCCAGGGCGGCCATGAACTCATGCTCGGTTCCCCCGAGCACTGCATCGACATGAATGTTGAGGTCCCCCAGGGCTATCATCCTGGAGAACCGCAACACCATCTCTGACACAGCCTCTGCCAGAGCATGCAGGGGCGCTCTGCACTGGTAGGTGCACAGTATACCAGCAGTATTCCCGAACTGTCCCCTGCCAAATCAAACACAAGGTGGAGACCTTCAATGCCTACCATGGTCCGCACTGGATACCTCCTCACAGTCCACCCCTCTTTAAAAATCATAGCTACATCGCCTCCCTCCATTCCTCCAACCGTGGCTGGTGCTGCACGGAATACCCAGCTGGAACAAGATCAGCCAAGATAGGCCCCAGTTCATTGTCCAGCCAGGTTTCCGTGATACACGTGAGATCGGCAGCACAGTCCAGGATCACCTCCTGGACTGTTGTTGCCTTATTCGCCACCGACCTTGCGTTTAACAGCACCAAAACTAGGTTTTGGGCCCCCTGACCAGGATCCACTTGCTTATCTGCTGGAGGAGGGGTAAGCGGAACATGCACTAGGCATCTGTCCCGCCTCACCATTCCCACTCTCCTCCCCCTGAGACCATATCTCCCCAGGCCATCACGACCCCAATAGTCGCACCTACCCCCCAGCTACCCCGCAAGTCCCCCCTCCCCAGCTGTTCTGCCTAGACTGCGAGGGAGATCCCCACCCCCATTCCCCACACCCCTCCCTGGGACTCCCTCAGGTGTTGCCCTCCCATCTCACTGGGCGTCAGAGTCTACTCCCCCCTCCCCACCCCCTGGCCCTCCCCTGCCACTGGAGGGCCAAATACCACCCCTCTTGGACTCACCCTCTCCCTCACACTGAGGGGGGTCACCCTATCCCCTCTCTCCCAATCTCCTTCCCTATCCACACATCCCCATCCCCTCTCTGCCACCAAGAGGTACCCCAAAAACCAACCCACATACCCTCCCCAACCACATCAATTCCTCCCAACCCCTTCCCTGTCTAACAAACACATTCCCATCCCCCATACCTTCATTAGCCACCCCCATCAACATTACTCGTCTCACTGCCCCTGCCCCCACCAAGGGCCACGCCCAAGGGCGGCCCCTAGGAGCACTGCCTGGTGGGCTGGAAGTCCCAGCTAGAGCTGGGGGAGGGGGAGATGGAACCGGGGGTGGGTACTCACAGTCCTGGTGGGGCCCGGCCTGGCCCTGCCACTCTCACTGCTGCCGCTGCCACTGCCCACCATCAAGTCTGTTGTTGGGGGAAGAAGGGGGGAGAGAAGATGTTCCCTCTTGCAGCGCAGCCAGGCCTCCAGCTGCCTTTGGCCCTAGTGGTCCAGAAGTCCCTGCTGGAGCACCGGCCCCACCCCCTCCTCCAACTGGGGGAGGGGGAGATGGAACCGGGGGCCGTCTACTCACAGTCCTGGTGGGGCCCGGCCTGGCCCTGCTGCTCTCCCTGCTGCTGCTGCCCGCCGTCAAATCTGTTCTTGGGGGCAGAGGGGGAGAGAAGATGTTCCCCCTTGCAGCGCAGCCTTGCCGCCGGCTGCCTTTTCTGCCCTGGTGGGCCAGAAGTCCCTGCTGGAGCTGGTTCAAGATTACTGTAGAGCAGCGGTAGACACTTAATGGTAATGGCGTGACCACTGTCCCATTATAAACACAAAAATTCTTTAGCTTATAAAATCAGAATCGGAAAAGCCAATGGTCTGAAATTTGGCAGGTGTCATCCTTGTGATAGTGTGAGCATCAATGGCTCATCACCAAACTAGAAAAAGGTATGGAGTCCTGCAAGGCTTTGTCCTGGGTCAGGTGCTATTCAACATCCTTATTAACCTTATTAACAATTTGGATGAAGGAGTGAAGGAAGCTGCCTGGAGCGTGCCCTCACCTCCCCCCTGCCTGACTGGGAGCAGGGGGGTGAAGGTACTGCTTCAGCAGGTGCCATGCCCTGCGTGCCACATGCCGAAGGGCTGCGGGGAGGGACTGAGGGGCAGGGTGTTATATTTATTGTGTGGGGAATTGTGAGTGTGTGTGGGGGTAAAATTTGGGTAGTGGGTTGGGTGGCTTGGGGTTGGTCGTGGTGTGGGGGTTAGTGAGGGGGGTTGGAAGTGTGTTGTTGGGGTGATTTTTGGGTCCTCCCCCTTGTGGCAGGAGACTGAAGTGTGGGGGAGGTGTGGAGGGGAACCCCTGGTGTGAGCGGGGGTGACCCTCCAGGGGGGAGGATTGCCGGCCGGTGGTAGAGGCGAGCAGGGGGGATTTGGGGGTGAGGTCCCTCTCTCTGGCCTGTTGGGGCAGCCTATGGAGGGTGGGTGTCTAACGAGGTTCTCTGAGGATGAGAGGTCTTCCACAGCCATTAGGGTTGTTACAGGTCGGGGGAGATATGGTCCAAAGGGGAGGTGTGTTCCATCAGTGAGGAGGGAGCGGTGCCCTGTGCCCGTTCCCCTCTCAACCCCCCACGTGGGTAGGTTGTGGGTCGAGGCTCAGGAGGCTCCAGGCCTTGGTTTGGGACTGCTGAATGCAAGGTTGGTTGTCAATAAGTCATCTACAATCCGGGAGTTAATCCTGGAGTAGGACGGCGACCTCGCTGTCTCTTATACACATCTAGATGTGTATAAGAGACAGGTGTTGAGTGCCTCCATCTTGTGTTGAATTTGGCCGAGGACAGATTAGGGGTGCTGCTGGTGTACCATGCACCCAACTGCCCTGTGGCATACCTACATGCTCTTGCTGATCTGGTGTCAGACATGATCCTCTGGATCCCTAGATTAGTAGTCCTGGGGGATTTTAACATCTACGCTGACATGGATCTTGGAGGAGTGAGGGATGAGTTCATGGCCTCCATGACAACCATGAGCCTGTCCCATGTCATCTGTGGCCCCACACATGAGGAGGGACATATACTGGATTTGGTTTTCTGCACCGGCCTTGAGGCGGTGGAGTTAGGGGGGTGGAGCCTTTGTCATGGTCTGATCATTACCTCCTTTAGGCATGCATCCTGGCGCATGTCAGCCCCCAACAGGGGGTCAGCCCCCGGAGACTTATGGACCTGAATCAGTTCCAGAATGCTCTGGGGGAGTTTCCCCTGGACTTTGACATCCGCTCTGTCGATGATCTCGTAGCCTTCTGGAACACCTTGTTGGCCAAGAACATTGACAGAATGGCTCCCAGGTGTCCGCTGCCCTCCTGAGTCTCACGCAGGTCTCCTTAGTTTACTGAGAGCCTGCGGTGTTTGAAGCAGGAGAGTAGGTGGTTAGAGTGCCAGTGGCTCCAGACTCACGACGAGTATGATCGATCGCAGCATAAGAGCAGTTTAAAGGCCTATTCTGTGGCGGTGCAGGCAGCAAAGAAGCAGTTTTTTGCTGTCCTCATTGCATCTGCAAAGTCACGTCCAGCTGAGCTTTTCCGGGTAGTGAAAGGCTTGGTCAGTCTTGCCTGCCTCCACCTGGACCTGAAGCAATCCAGTAACTGCTGTGACCGGTTTATCGAGTACTTTGTAGATAAGATCGCTTGCATCCGCCACGATTTCGGTACCACAGTTATTGCAGAGGATCAACTTGGGGCTATGGATGGCCCATCCTGTCCTGTTTTGTGGGATTAGTTTCAGATGGTGTCGCCTGCCGATGTGGAGTCCTTGTTGGGATCTGTTCATGCCATTACTTTTGAACAAGATCCATGCCCATCCTGGCTGGTGAGCCAGCCAGGAGACGTTACGGCCATTGCTGGCTGGGGTGGTTAGTGCCTCTCTTCGGGAGGGCAGGGTGCCTGATTGCCTGAAAGAGGCTGTGGTTAAGTCACTGCTCAAGAAACCATCTCTTGACTCTGATGCTCCTGTCAGTTATCAGCTGGTCTCTAACCTCCCCTTTTTAGGGAAGGTTATTGAACGGGCTGTGGCACGGCAGCTCCAGGAACATCTGGACCGCACCAGTTTCCTTGACCCGTCTCAGGCTGATTTTCAGCCTGGGTATGGTACGGAGACTGCACTGGTGGCCTTGGTTGACAATCTCCATCTGGCATTGGACCAGGGTCGTCAGACCTTACTGGTCCTGCTAGACCTTTTGGCTGCATTCGACACAGTCGACCATGAGGTGTTGGTGACTCGCCTTCAGGACCATGCCGGGATTGATGGAATGGTCTTGGAATGGTTTCGTTCATTCCTGGCTGGGAGAACTCATGGGGTGGTCTTGGGGGAGTGTACATCTTCTCCCCGGGACCTTACGAGTGGAGTCCCGCAGGGTGCCATTTTGTCCCCCCTCTTGTTTAACATCTATATGCAGCCATTAGGGGAGATCGTGAGAGGTTTTCAGGGCATGCAGTGTCATCAGTATGCTGATGACACTCAGCTCTACCTCTCTTTTTCCATCGATCCAGGCCATGCAGTCTCCTTATTTTCCCAATGCCTGTCGGCTGTGGGGGCTTGGATGAGGTTGAGCCATCAGCAATTGAATCCTGACAAGACAGAGATGATGTTGGTGGGCGAGGGCTTTGGGGGCCTGAGGGTGGTTGAATCTCCTTTTGTTGGGGGGGTTTGCCCTCCCATGGTCTCTCAAGTGCGGATTCTGGGTTTGCTCCTCGATTCATGGCTCAGCTTGGAATCTCAGGTTGTGGCTGTGGCGGGAGTACGTTTTGGCAGTTACATCTTGTCCAGCGGCTTCAGCTGTATCTCTCAGACTCTGACCTCGCCACTGTCATCCATGCCTTCATCACCTCGAGGCTGGATTACTGGAACGTGCTCTACTTGGGGCTGCCCGAGAAGTTGGTCCAGAGGCTGCAGCTGGTGCAGAATGCCGCGGCCTGTCTCCTTACGGGGTCAGGCCGCAGGGAGCACATGATACCTGTGATCCGGGCTCTGCACTGGCTGCCTATAAAGCACCGGGCTATGTTCAAGGTGCTGGTTTTAACCTTTAAAGCCCTTCACGGCCTGGGCCCTGCTTATCTGCCTTACTCCCCATTTGCCTGTGTGCCCTCTGAGATCATCCAGGGGAGCCTTTTTGGAGGTTCCCCGGGTGAGGTGGGTGGCCACCGATGTTAGATCTTTTTCTGTGGCTGCCCCTGTGCTGTGGAATTCACTCCCAGAGGAGGCTCGGTTGGCCCCCACTCTCCTGTCATTTTAATGTTTATGTAAGACCTGGCTGTTCCGCCAGGCTTTTGGTGAGGGGGTGGGGTAGGGGGGTTGTTTCCCTGCATATATGATAAATGTTTAACTTTTAAATTGTTTTATTGTGTTATTGTTTTATCTTTGTTTTTCACCACTCGGGCTGCCCTGTGGGCAGGAGGGGCGGGATAGAATTTTTTTATAAATTAAATAAATTAATTATTTATCAAGTCTGCAAATGATGCAAAACTATGAGGGGTAGCTAACACTTTGGAAGAATTCAAAAACATTAAAACAATCTTATTGGTTGGGAATCTGTGTTGAAATTAAGAAAATGAAATTCAAGTTCAGTTTATTGGTGTGGTAGCCAAAAGCCATTGCTAAAGAAATTTAAATTTAAAATCTTCAAACAATATAATACTCACAATTGCAAAACATTTTAAAAGATATTACATATAAAACCATAAGGAAAATTTCCTTGAAAATTGCTTGGGATAGCCAAAGCTTTACATAAACCTTAATATATATATATACATATATACTCAAAAGTAACTTGTTAAACAAAATGCTTCCCATCCCATGTTTGCATCGAATCTATACAGATTTGAACCTCAAAAATTGGTCCCTTCTAACAAGGGCATGTACCAAAAATTTAACCACTGCATGTGAAAGATTTGAAAATGAATCGACAAAAAAGATTAGGAGAAGTTCCAAGTGAACTCTTTCTGGATATTGATCCATGAAAGATACCAAATGCTGCACCCTTAGGGACTAGTAAAACTTACATTCAAATAGTACATGCCCCACTGTTTCAACTTCAAGGAAATTGAAAGGGCGTAAGCGAAGGTCAAATGGTATATCTAAGCAGAACCAAGATAAATACGAAGTTCTGAATTTAGTGATAAAGAAACAAATGCACAAGTGTAAGTTATGGGATGAACTTCTTACTGTTGGGAGCTGGGAGTGAACAACGGGGAATGGATTGCCCATTGTAACTGCTGGTTCTTCTCCCATGCAGTCGAGATTGGCCACCGTCGGAGGACAGTATGCTGGACTTGGTGGCCCATTGGTCTGACTCAGTATGGCACTTCTTATGTTTTTAAGTTGAGGGATACCGAACCTGGCAGCACCATACGGGAAAAGGCTCTAGGGATTGTGGTTAATCACAAACTGAACATGAATCAGCAATGTGATGTGGCTACAGAAAAGGGTAATACTTGTTTGCAAGTCAGCGCAAGTAATAATTCCACTCTATTCAGCACTGGTCACACTTTACCTGAAATATTGTGTCCAGTTTGGAACGCTTTGTTTGAAGAAGGACACTGACAAACTGGAGCGAGTGCAAAGGAGGGCAACAAAGATAAAGGATCTGGAAAGCAAGTCTTATGAGGAAAGGTTGAAGGAACTGGGTATGTTTAGCCTAGTGAAGAGATGATTAAGAGGAGACATGATAGCAATCTTCAAATATCTAAAAATAATGGGCTCAAATTATAGAAAGGTAGGTTTTAATTAAATATTGGTGCACTCCCAGTCTTGCTGCCCAGGCTGATTCCAGACCAGACCTGCTGCCCAGAGATGGGATCCTACCTCCCCAGAACCCCACAAGTGTATTGGCCCAGGAGGTGTTACCATCTTGCTGCCTGGAGCCACTCTGATTGGGGGAAGCGTGGAGCCAGGTGCGAGAGGGGCGGGGCCACTCGCACAGGAAGCTGTTTCAGCTGCCGCGCAGCCCAGTGCAGAGTGCACTCCCAGCCTTGCTGCCCAGCCCGATTCCAGACCAGCCCTGCTGCCCAGAGGGGGGATCCTACCTCCCCGGAACCCCGCAAGTGCATTGGCCCAGGAGGTGTTACCATCTTGTTGCCTGGAGCCACTCTGACTGGGGGAAGTGTGGAGCCAGGTGTGAGAGGGGTGGGGCCACTCGCACAGGAAGCTGTTTCAGCCACCGTGCAGCCCAGCGGCGCCAGAGGTGTGCGCGCGGGCAGCGTGCCTAAGGGCTGCAAGCGCAAGGGCGTGCCCTTGTGTGCACGGCCTTAGGCGCGAGCCAGGTGCAGGGCCCATCCCCTTGGCTGCCTGTGGCACCCCTGGGTCTTGCTTGCCTGAGTGTTTGGGGTTTTTTTCCCCGTCGCTGTAATCATGACCAAGAAAGGAAACAGACTATGATCACCCAGAGGGAGATAACTGAAGCTAACAGATATGCTGGCTAATGGTCAGACGATCGACCCACTGGAAGGGAGCGGCCCACTACAGACTCCCTTGGATTGCAATCTACTGACGCCAGATCCTCTACCCTCCGGCCAGGTCTTGTCCTCTGACTTAGACTATTCCCAAAGCTCCACTCAGGTGACTCAAGGGGTTAAGTTAATTAAATGTCTTGATGACTGTTCTAAAACATTGTCTTCTATTTTGGAAGAATGTCAGTATAGTCCTGCTCGGGAGCCTTGTGTCCCTGGGCCTTTGACAATGCAACAATCCCGCTCTATTATATGTGAGTCTACCCAGGAACTAGAGGAGAGGGATCAACAGGGCACGGTACATTTCCCTGATTCTAGTAATTATAGTCTAATGGGGGGTTTACTCATTGCCCTGAGGGATTTCCAGAAGTTTATCTCTGAGCAATTAGAGGGATTAAAGGCTCAGATGGAAATACTTTTGGCCCAAGTGTGGGAACTTGGTGGTGCAATTAAATTATCTACAGGGGAAACAGGTCAGGAGGCAGCCTTGCAGTTAGAGCAGGGGGTATCGGTGGCTTCCCAGACTTTGGGCTGTGTGGAACAGTATTATCATCTTATACCAGAAGCTTTAGCTTTCTGTATTAGGCCTATTAGAATGGGTCCTCCACCCAGTTGGCGTAGTAAGTATGACATAGTTTGTCACCTCTCTGATATTTTGGGTCTTTTCCTCCCCTCTCGGCTTGTGTCCCATTTTGCTTATCTCCCCTCCAGAGGAGAGGTGCAGCGTATTGTTATTTATTTTGCCTTAATAGATCTGGTGGAGAGGCTACGCGCATCTGTCCAGTTACTCACTCATTGGGGAATTACTCTGTCCAGGGTATATAGAAACCCTGGCGTTGTACCCTTGCTGTCTATGGTTGCACAAGCAAAGGGGGAAGCTTCTGGGATGACCTCAGGGGGTTTAAAGGTAATTTCAACTGGCCCTAACTTGACTTCTAGTCAATTTTCCATGACCTCGCCAGCATCATCAATCCCAGATAGAAGTAGGGGTTTAGCACAACTAGAATTGCGAGCTACCCAGAAGGGCCCTTTTTTGTGTCTAGGCTTAGTAGTCCCTCTTCAACCCTGTCCCTGGAAGAGAACGCACCAAGGGGCCTTCAGGCTAATGTGGCCGCTGACCCAGTAATGAAGTCCCCTAGTGCTGATATTTGCACACACACACACACACCGTACCTCAGAGGGACTCGGCCATCCGCTCTTTTTTATTTCCAGTTATGGCCGGTCCCGAGAGTGTCCAATTGTCTAGTGTGGTGGCCTCCCTGCCAAAGCAATCTCCCATTGTAATGAGCTCTCATTTGTCTGGGTTGGCTGTTAAGGCATTGGTGGGATTTCCTCCGCTGGGGGCCTCTCTTTTGGAGGAACTCATGGTGGCGGACCCCCCATGCGGGGTGCAGGTGGGCATTCGTGGGAGGGGTGGTATGGCTGGGTGTTGATAGAACATTATTGGTTTAAATTTTGCCATCATATGTACCTGCCTAGTTATATATTGTTATTTGTTGGGGGAGTGGGGCCCCGGGCCGGTACTTAGGACGATGTGGTGTGGGTTATGCACCTTGGGCTGTGTCTAAATAAGCTATGGAGTTTTGAGGCAAATGGGTATGGGAAATTTAATTTTGGTTATCAACCCTATGGTACCGAATTATGGGATTTTAATAAAATGATTATGGAACTGCTATTCCATGTGAAGGGAGCCTCAGGGTTATTGTTGTTGTTCTTGGGTGGGTTAACATGTGCTATTACCCTGGAAGGGCTGAATTAGTTTTATAATTTGCCAGTATTATCGTGGAATCTTCTAAAAGAAGAATCCCTGGGGTCCTGGGACCATTTATATATCTCCTAGGGTAAAGTTCAATCTGGGGGTTGGTTGCAGATTGGTCTGATGTTTTATTTAACCTGGTTATTTGTTATAATACCTTGATTCTAGGATTTATAAAGGTGAGGGATAGTGTACTCTAATTTGATATCTCTTATGGGATCAAAATTCCTTATATTAAGGGCTATCCCATTTATATTGGGGCAGACAGTTTCTTGGCAACTTCTTTGTGCCAATAACTTTCTCCTCATGGAATTACTTAATTGGAACTATCCTTATCATGATATATTGTAGCTGTATATTATTTATTTACGGCAATAGAGGATGCCATGGGCAACGGGTATTTAAATACCAATTTTTTTCTCATGATTAGGTTTAGGCCAATTATTTTGAGAAGATAATGGGATTATTAGTTTTAGTAGTTTAAATAATTTGGGTTTCATGTATATTTTAGGAACCCCTATGTATTTTGTATGCTGTTACGCATAATGTTGTATATGTTTGTTTGTCTGTGCAATGGCCAATGACTACGCAAATAAACTTGATTTATTGAAGAATTAAATATCGGGGGAAACTTCCTAATAGTAAGAGCTGTGCAGCAATTGAACAAGTTGCCTAGGAAAGTCCTAGGTCCTCTGAAGATTTTCCAAAAGAGGCTCGAAAGGCATGTGTTGGGGATGTTGTAGCTGTAGTCATCCTAAATGCAACCATGAGGTTGGACTATAGTAATGAGTGATGGGAGAAATCAGAGGCTGTAGTCAGGCTCCACTTCAGACCTGTATATAGTTTTTGGAAATGGGAGCTAGGAACTGGAAGTTGTGAATACAATGGTGTTTTCCTATAGAGGTGTTCCTGTGCATTCTTTGTGTCTGCTGTAGTTAGTTGGTTTCAAATGCTCACTGTAGTTGTCATGCTTGGAGCAGATCTATTCATGCATATTCTATTAATAGGGGACACTTTGCGAAGTCTTTTTTTCAACTGTGAAGAGCTTGCCTTGCAGCGAGGAGATTTTTTTTTTTTTACAAAAAGGAAATTCATATATATATGAATAAAACAAACTATGGTTCTAGTTAAACCATTGTGCTCACTTATAGCTTAGGCTCCATGCACCCATACTTTGCCTTGGACTGGGCAAATGAGAGGTAGGGTTGGGTGTCATCAGCATATTGATGACACTGAACAGGCTGCATGTACATGTTGAACAGGAGAGGGAACAAAATAGAACCTTTGTGGAACCCCACACGAGAAGTCCCAAGGAGATGAAGAACAATCCCCGAGCACCACCCACTGAGTTCTTCTGGCCAGAAATGAGCAGAACCAGTCAAGGACAACTCCGCCCACCCTGGCCTGGTCCCGCAGGTGAGCCACCAACATTTCATGGTCAACACAACAGTATCAAAAGCAGCAGACAGATCTAATAGAATCAGCAGGGTCGATCGACCCCAATCCAGTTCTCGGTGGAGGTCGTCAACCAAAGACACAAGCGCAGTCTCAATACCAAAACACAGATGAAAGCCGGACTGCGAGGGAACCAGGAAACTGATGCCAGTCAGTTGCTCCTGCAAACTGCTGAGTTTCAACCCATTCAATAATCTTCCCTAAAAAGGGAAGGTTAGAGACAGGCCAATAACTGGCGAGGTCATCAATGTCAAGCAATGGTTTCTTGAGCAGAGGCTGCACCACCGCCTTCTTAAGGCAGCTCAGAACTCTGCCCTCCCAAAGAGAGACATTTACCACTTGCGCCAGCAACAGTCCTAATGTCTCCCGCCTGGCCTTAACCAGCCAGGATGGGCACGGATCCATTTCGCAAAAAGTGGCTCTGACAGTCCCAAGAGCATCCTCCACATCAGAGGGAGGAGGATGATTCTAATAAGATATTTTGATGTGTGCTATAGTGTTCTAATCCTGGTGCTTCTTTTATGAGGATCTTCACAGATCACAAGAAGCCTCAAGTGTCCAATATTATTATTATTATTATTAACAAACATTTATATAGCGCCAGCAGTGTACCTGGCACTTTACAAAGTAATAAAATAGACACGGTCCCTGCCCCTAGGGCTTACAATCTGAGAGACAGGAGCTGGGGGA
>QEPC01013547.1:2081713-2094193 GCA_003113815.1 Sphenodon punctatus
TTCCTGTACAGTGCAATAGCAATATATAATCTGCCATTCAACTGTACTTGGAAATGCACGCTGCAGTTATTTTGTTGTGGCCCTGAGGTTTTGTATATGTTAAATATTTGATCAGGTTTTGGAATAATTTTGCAGACACTTGCACTAGGTAGTACAAGCTTGGCCTACAATGGACAAGCCCCACCCTAGAACTCTGCCAGGAATAAGGTTGCGCCGGCCCGCCGGCCTTACTGCCCCACCAAGCTCTAAACCCACCAGCCGCCACTGCGGGAGGGGAGAGGGAGATGATCTCCCTCTCCCCTCCCGGCTCCCAGCACGGCCGCCGGGGCTGCAAGCAGCGAGATGACAGAGACAGGCTGCGCTGGGGGCTTGTAGGGCACCGCCCCCAGCGCCGAAGCAAGGAGCCGCCGCTGGGCCAAAGTAAATGCATGCAGGTTGGGAAATGTGCAGTGGCAAACGTTATGGGAGGAGGTAGCAGAAACAAGTTTCCAGGAGTTGTTCGCATAAAGCTCATAAAGTGTCAAATTTAAAAGCTCAGGTTTCTTTTATGAAAAAAAAATAATTCCACATCCCAAGCTTGTATTAATGCAGACCATGAGGAAACCAGTGTTATTTTTCTTTACACTTTATACAAAAAATTCCCGATTAAAAATTAATAGTAGGAGCAGATTAAAAATATATGAAAGGAAGTATATAGGCAAGAGCAAGAAAGAATAAAAGTGGCAATTAGTTAACTGGCAGAAACAGACTACCGAGAGAGGTGGTGGATTCACCATCATTTCCCGTCTTTTGAACAAGACTAGACACACTTTTTTTAAAAAACCCATACTGTAACAAATACATTTTAATGGTCCTGATATAGTAATAGCTGGAGGAAAATCATTTAGCCTGTATAATAGTGAAAATGAGACTTAAAATATGAATCTATGAGAACAGTAATAGACAAACTGCAAAGGGCTTTAAATAACAACACACTCATATTCTTGTACTCCCTCACTTCAGCCTTTCTTTTGTCTGTTTCTGTTTGGATTGTAAACTGCTTGGGGGCAGTGACCTGTTATGACAGTGAAGAAAGTACCACATTTTGAGGTGTCATTTTAAATAATACTAATATATCACCACTCCACTTTTTGCTATAAGATTTAGGCCCTTTTTTCATGGGCCTCTCCCACTTATGAACACACAGAAATCTGCATGTTCATGAGCAGGAGAGGCCCGTGTAAGGGACACGACGTGGGCCGGCGCGATGAGTGGGGGTGTGTGCGCACTCCTGCCTAACACGCATCCCACTCACCCCCAACTGAACTCCACGCACGGAGCAACTGGGGAAAATGGAGGTTGCGCCATGCATGGGGATGAGTGGGGGGTGAGTCGGGATGTGTGTGTAGCCATGTGCACAGCCTGCCCACCCACCGCGCACGCACCGGTGTGCCCATGAACCCCCCACTCAGTGGCGCCGTTTAAAAACGGCCTTAATTTCAGTTAATCATTAGTACTTAAGCATTCCTTACCTCACACAATTCACACAAGCCAAGACAAGAGCGTTTGTGTTATGTGATGAATGAATCTAAATCTTCTTCAAAAAGCTAAGACAGTTCTTGTACATTTGTCAGGGCTATCCTTACAGGAAGAATTCTTGTCCCACTGCAGTGAGAATTACTCATTTTTCACAATTTTTTATATTTCACAAAAATAAATCAAGCTAGATGGTGCAAAATAGAACATCCAAATATTTTACAAATAAAATTAGCATTCTCCCCACATAGGCAATTTTCACACGGATGACCCAACCCACCTCTGGGTGTTCTGGTGGGTATGCGGGGGGGGAGGGAGTGCATTGGGCGTGCACATGTGTAAACACCACGGACAGTGGGTGTTTGTGCATGCATGTTCCCGGCGCACACCCATCACCCACTCATCTCCACCCACGAGGCCATCCAGAAAACCGGAAGAGGCCACGTGGGTGGAGGTGGGTGGGTATCTGTGTAAAGGGACATACACACACACACCTCCACCCACTGTGCAAGCACACCCATCCCCCACCCACTCCTGTCCGCGTGAAAATTGCCATAGCCTCCCCCTCAAAAAAAAGTTTAGAGGCTGGAGGGCCAAATATATGGAAAGAGGAAATAAATTGATAGTGATGCGCATGGGCATAGAATAAGAAAGTGGAGTGCAGATGTGCTTGGAAACAAAAAAGTGTCTCTCTTCTGCCACCGCACAAAATGAGTAGCTTCTATTGAAGTACATAGACATTGCAATTAACTGTAATGGAAATCAGTCTGGGGAGAGAGGGAGGAGATAGACAGTATCACTATTTGTTCCATTTTGAAATAGGTTTTGATATGCTAAATTTGAAGGACACTTTATTTCAGTCACTAAAGCTAGTGTTACTTGGCTGAGTTGAGACATAAATAGCTGGTAACAGCTAACCAAATTGCGGAATGTGCAGCAGCTACTTATAATTTCTAAAGCGCTAGTAGTCATACACCGTATGACTACACACAACAGCCCTTTTTACATGGGCCGCAGCACGGGGTGGGGTGGGTCGGTGTGTGCCGCTGTCCATGTGTAGTGGGTGGGGGTGTAGATGGGTGCACACCCACCTCCACCTATCTACACGCATGGAGCATGCCATTTTCCACAGTTGCTCCATGCATGAGTGATGGGGGGAGGCGGATGTGCAAGTGTGTGTGTGGGAGTACGCACACACGCAGCCCACACACCTGTTGTGGGATTTACATGAGACTCACCCAGATTTCTAGGTGTTCATGTGTGGGTGCCACCTGTGTAAAAAGGGCCAATGACTATTTGCGCTGTACAAAGGCACATAACATAAGGACAAAGTAGCTTACAATCTAGATAAGACATGGGCACCGTTAAAAACAAGGCAATAGATGAATCATGGCCTACATGGTGCAGTTTATTCAGTAATTGATTTATTCTGACGAATCCGATCATTATTCATGACTGAAATTGTGATTTAAAGGCAACCTCGAAGAGGTGGGCCTTAAGGTGGGACTTGAATATAGACAGGGAGGGAGCCAGGCGCACCGCCTCAAGAAGAGTGTTCTAGGTATACACTGAAGAAAGGAGAAAGGCACAGAGTCAGAACCTGGCAATGGAGGAGAATGGTCAGGGTGCAGATAAGAGCATCTTGCCCCATGAACAGAGGAGACAAGAAGTAGTATAGGGGGAGATAAGGGAGGAGAGGTAGTGAGAGGCTGAAGAGTGAAGACACTTAGGGTATTTTCAGACATTACGGGCGCTGTGTTCCACCTGCCTGAGGGTTCCCTTCCAGAGGCCTGGATTGGAGGAGGGTTGCTGCCACTCACCCTGATTCCCTCCCCTCCTCCTGCTGCAGGTATAAGTGCGTGGGCAGAACCCCTTGGGTGTCAACCCTTGGGTGCCTTCTGAAGGGTGACAACTAAGGGTGCTGCCCTTGTGCAGCCCTTGAGAGCCCGTGGAGACCCAAGCCAACTACGTGGCAAAATAGCGAGGGAGTGTGCAGCGGGATCGGAGGCGTTGTTCCATTTGCTTGCGGAGCAGCTTTACAACCCCCAAGCTGCTGGAGGAGAGCGTGGTGTGCGAGGGAAGCCGTGCCGGGCACCAAGCCAAGGGGCAAAGTAGTACGGATAGCTATCTATTTTGGAGCCTCCCCATCTCAACGCCGGGCCATATCCTGTTGCCTGAGATCAAGAACGCAGGTGGGAGGGACGTCGGAGCCCCATTGTCAGAGGGACCCCGATACCGGGACTGTGAGCTCCCCGCGCGTGTATCAGCAGGACCAGCTGGGGGCTGAGTGGGGCTTACTTCCTTGTTTTTTGTGGCTTTGTGTGTTTAGCGGAGTTGTATCTCCCTAGGACTATTTTGTTTCTTTTTTGCTGGCCGTTTATATCATGACTAAGAAGGGCAAAACTAAGAACAAATTGGGAGTAACTACAAGGGCTCGTGCTGGGCAAATGCAATTAGAGGACTGTTTCCAGCGGAGGACTTCATTACAGCCCCCATTAAACTGCTTGCCCAGGGTAGAGCGGGACTTACCTTCTAGTTCTGTATCTCCTGAGCCCTTGGTTTTATCCCATGTTGCTGTGGATTGTGAGCTCGAACTTACAGCTGCTGGAATCGAGAACTCCAATCGACTCTTGCAGACCCCGTCCAACTCTTTATTATCTAGTGCTGCGGCTTTTAGGGAGCTGGGGGAAAGGTGGCGGGCATTGGGTGCTAAGGCCCGAAATCATCCCCGAACTCTCCCCCGGTCTTCTTTAAGCTCGCAGCCTCCTGGGTTGGACGGTAATACCTATTCACAGCAGACTCGCACTGAACAAATTAATCTTCAATGTTCACCTCAATCTGACCTAGAAGAGGAATCTATAATACCCAACTCCCCTAAAGGTGGTCAGAGGAGTTTGGAGTCTACAGTCACCAACGCAGGGTTCCCATCCCTGCCTTTTCAAAGACTAGATAGTGGGGTGCCAGGGGCTTTAGGGCCGTCAGCTAATACCTACGTAAATAAGGGAAGTTCCCCCATAGAAGTTCCATGTTCTCCAGCTAAATTGAACCTTGCTTCTTTCAGACATCAGGAGGCTCAAGTCCTTCACTATTTCCAGCAGGTGGAAGAACTATTTTCAGTGCTCATGCCACAGATTAAGGGATTGGATGGTAAACTCTTGGACATTCGGCAGCAATTAGCTGGTCTAGAAGAGTCGATTAGTGATCTTAGCAAGGCCAGGGGAGGGCCTGGCCCATTAACTCTGGACCATGCTACCCAAACTACCTCCCTGCACGGTTCGGGTCCTTTGTGCTCTGTTGATCCGATGTTGGCAGCAGGCCAGAGGCTCAATTCTATACCAGAGGCGCTGGTTTTTACAGTTTACGCTTCACAATCTGGTCTACTCCCCCCCTGGGAATCCAAACTGAGGATAGCCCATCATATTGCAGATATTACGGGCTGGGATTTTTTGCCCTCTCATGTTGCTCGTTTCTTTCATCTTCCTGTAAGGGGCAATATAAGACGTTTAGTTATCTATTTCCGTACCCCGGCCATAGTTGCAAGACTATTGTCTCATTCTTGGGTTTTCTCTTCATGGGGTGTATTTATGGCCACTCTTTATGCTAAAAAGGGGGTTTCTCCACTGTTACAACAACCCCATTTGGACATTCAGCCTTCTCCTGGTGGAAGTTTTATCTCGACCCAGGAACCGGGGGGGAGGGTGACTAATCTAGTAAATTCCAAGGTAGGTCATAGCTCCAAGGAGTCGGCCAGTGTAGAAGTTTCAGATGTCCCTCTTGACCCTGTTTTGCCTGATGGGCCTCCTTTAACTTCCCCTCGCAGTTCTCAATTAACAAATCCTCCTCCCCTTCTTCCTACGGTTCCCTTAAGGGTTAATATAGGTTTGCCCCTAGTGGAGTCAGGCCCTCAGGGATCTGCAGAGATGCAGTCCCCTAGACTTATGGGAGGTTTGGCGGATGATGGTTGTTCGGCGGGACCCGGGTTTATATCTATATCTCACTCCCATTGCCCTATTGTTCCAAGCCCACAATTAGCCATGCAAGCAGCTTTTACTAGACAGGGATTTCCCCCTAGAGGGGCCTCTATCCTCGAAGAGCTTATGGCTGCTGACCTTACCTGTAGGACTGTTTTTCTAGGCCCTATGGGTTGATAGTTAAGTTTACAGGATTCTTGTCCCTCCATACGATTTCCCAATATTGATCTGTTCCCCTTTTCCTACTCTATGATATTTGGCAAAGATTTTAGATGAAGAGTTTATTTTAATGGGATAGCCATTATGATAATATTAGGTTCCTGTATTTTATATCGTGTTTGGCCATGATGGGAGCCCGACTTTTAGGGTTCCCTTGGGTAGTTGTTATGGTTGCATATGCAACGATTCTGACCATGTTATTTTTTTCATTTAATTTGGTCTTATCTGTATGATTTTCCCTTGCCAATATCGGTATTGGATTAATCTTTTTTGCATTGGTTTGTATGTCTGTTTGTTATGTTTGTTTGTTTGTTTTAAGCAATGACCATTGGTCATGCTTTAACAATAAATTTGATTTGATTTGACGTTACGGGCCTCCCTCTTACCACAGTCAATCCCCTGTGGTGGAGGAGAGGCCCATAACGTCTAAAGGATTCCTGCCAGAGGTTCACCCAAGTGAACCTCCGGCGGGAATCAGATTAACCACGATTCTGGAGGTGAGGCCAGCCTCACCTCCGGAATCTTGGTTAGTGCAACCACGTTCCGGGATCGGTGGAAAGTAATGTCTGTTACCTTCCGCTGATCCCAGATCGTGGCTGCTGCACCCGCCCATCTCCTGGAGGGCGGGTGGTTGGGGGAGCATGGGGGGACAGGGCTGTGCAGCCAGACATCGCGCCGCACAGCCCCGCCGCCTCCCCGATCCCCGAGCGGAATCAGGCAGGCACGTCTAAAGGATGAATGGCCTGATTCCGTACCGGGATCCGAAACGAATCCCGGGCCATGGTAAAAGGGAGGCCCGTCACGTCTGAAATCACCCGTATAGGTAGGTAGAAGCAGCTTGAACTGCATAGAGAAGCAGATGGGGTGCCAATGTAGTGACATGGTTGTAGCAGCCTGCAAGGTGGGTCTTGCAGCTGAATTTTGAATAGACTGAACTGAAAACTGAACATCTCTATCAAATCAAGCTGAGCCAAAAGTTACTTTAAAAAGATAACATTTACTACTTATGTTCAATCAACACTTTTTCAATGAATGAACATGTGTTAGATTATAAGTCTATTGGGCCAAACTCTGTCCTCAGATCTATCTCTGAAAACCTACTGAATGCACATATAAACAAATGCAGAGGTTGAACTGTGAGCTTTAGGTATATGCTACTTTCTAATAAATAAGGAAAAGGGGGTGAGAATCTAAATCTTGCATCAAGTGTTTGTCGGGTCATTGACTCCACTAAGTCAGTTGAACTTGACATATTTTGTGATTACATATGCTGAATTCATCATCATCATCATCATGATCATCATCATCATCATCTTTAATTTCTATCCCACCTCTTTCCGAAGACTTGAGGCAGCGTACAACATCATCAATACATTTGCTGGGGGTCCTCTCCCACACAGGGGACCCAGCATACACAATATCAGCCGCCGGTCCTTCCTTTAAGTGCCCCTCGGCACTTCCGGTGGTCAACGCGGGGGGTGAGGGTGAGGGTGAAAGGGGGTGTGAAAAGAATGTCCAATTCCCCCTCACTTACACCCCTTCTCTCCATAGGCACCCAGAAGGACCCCCTGACCGTGGGAGCAGCAGCGGGAGCAACAGCGGCAGTGAGGGAATGAGCCCTGGATGGTAAGTCAATGCTACATTCTAGCGCAGCCGCCAGTCCTTCCTTTAAGTGCCCCTCGGCACTTCTGGTGGTCAGCATGGGGGGGAGGATGGGGGGTGAAAAGAATGTCCAATTCCCCCTCACTTACGCCCCTTCTCTCCATAGGCACCCAGCAGGACCCCCTGACTGCTACATTAACAGCTGAATATGAACTTTGATGATTACAATAAAATATCTAGAGCACAATCCAGCTCCCATTGAAGTCAATGGCTAAACTCCATTGACTTGTATGGAGCTGGATCGTGCTCCTAGACTATTGCCTGAAGTAAGGTAGATCCTCAAAAGTTTAAGGTGTTCCTCATATGGCTTGTCTTCCAACTCCTTTGTCATCTTAGTTGCTGTTCTCTGAATCTTCTCCAATTTTTCAACATCCTTCTTGAAGTATGGTGCCCCAAAGTGAACAGAGTACTCTCGGTGAGATCATAGAACGGGGAACAGGGGACCCATTTGGGGGGCACACGCAGGTAGGAAGAGGCCTCCCCACTCACCCTTACCCACTTCCCGCTCAGAAAAACTCAAGAGGGGAAGTTTCCCACTCAGATGAGCAGTGCTTGGGCCAGGGAAAAGCAGGAGCAGTCAGAAGTCCAGAGGATCAGCAGCACGGCCAGTGAGATAAGTCCGCCTGAGGAGCTGTGGGTGCCAGGATTGGTGTTCTGGGGTGTTCCAGAGTGTTCTGGGATGCCCCAGTAAGACCCGCATTTTCAGGCATTGGTATTCGCTGGGGAGGTTGGGCACCCCATCGGGTGCCTGCTCAGGGTGCCCAAAAATGCAGGTATTACCCACAGGTAGCTAAAGTGCTACCCAGTGAATCTCCACTTAGGGGACATCTAGTCCAACCATCTGCTTGGATGCAGGATGACTACAGCATCCAAGACAGATGACTGTCCAGCCTCTTTTTGAAAACTTCCAATGATGAAGAGTCTATGACCTCCCTAAGTAATTTGTTCCATTGCCGAACAACTCTTTCTGTTAGGATTTTTCCCCCCCTGATATTTAATAAAAATTTACCTTCCTGTAACTTGGCTCTATTATGTCTAGTCCTGCCTTCTTTAGTTTCTTACCATGGCAGTTTCTTGCCATCTTCTTGGAGTCATCACTTAGATATTTGAAGACTGGCTACTATCATGTCTCCCCGTAATCTCCTTTTGCTAAGCTAACCGCTACCCGGAACCTCTTTAGTGGAGGCTAAATGTACCAGTTTATACCAGGATTGCTCCTTTTGTGATGCAATCTTGAAACTTGGTGGATGTTTACCTGACAACCTTATAAACAACATGGAGCCAACACCAGCTCTGAATACTAATGGTCATTTTTCAATATGGCCACCAGAAGACTCATGTGATACATCCTCCCACTTGATAAACATGAAAACGGTAATTCTTATTAAACTTTATGCACAAAAGTTGACAGGATTGCACATCCATACATTCAGAACAATATCTTATGCAAAGGAATGGCTCATTCAGCATGAAATATGTACAAATGTGCATAAAGGCAACCTCCATGCCACTGCCTTTGTCAAGCACTGAAATGTCCACTGACATAGGCAGTTTACCTAGATCACTGAATTTAACCAAATTTATGGCCATTGTCGTATATCCTGCCCCAACATGTGACCGAGAGGAATTGGCAGGACACTGCAGTTTCTCTGTTGTATTTTCCTGACACAGTATACGCTCACTCCAGTTTATGGAACTTATAGTTAGACATCTTTTCAGTGTTCCGGGTTTTCTCTGATCCACAAGTTTACAATGCAGGGTCAAAAACCATTTGACGAGTGACTGGTGTGGGAAGACAATTCACAAGGATGAAGAAGCTGGGACGAAGCAAGATGGTGCAGAAGCATTATTGGCATGGCAGCAGTGAGAATGTGTAGATGAATTCTAATTGCCATTGGACTTGTAGCACCATCTGTTAGAAAAAAGAATGACAAATACAAATTATTTTACATAATTTATTGTTAAATAAACTTCATGATTTTAATGAATAATATGCATGTTCAGATAGGAGAGAAGAACTGTGTCCATTGTGTTTGACACCAGAATGACTTCTTAATATGCTGTACATTTGATGAGATATTAATTTTCCTTTCGAGGCAGTTCAATTTGGTGGCCATTTTGAAAATGACCAGAATTTATCGGAACTGATCGTGGCTCCATGTCTGCGATTGTTCATACTGCCTAGAAGAACATCTCTGCCAGTTTTTAATCTTGTATCACTAAAGGAACAATTCTTACACATATCCTATGCACTATATTTTTTTCTCTGTTTATATTTTTTAACATACGTTTTTATTCTATGTTTATATTTTTATGGCTTTACCGTGTGGATTTATACTGGTATTTTATAAGTTTTATATTTTTGTTTTAAATTGTAAGCTGCCCCAAGCTGCTCTGCAGAAGGGGCGGGATATAAAATTGTAAAATAAATAAATAAATATATATTGGGAAGTACAGAGTAAAAATTGAAATAAATAAAATAAACATACCCAGTTCCTTCAACTTTTCCTCATAAGATTTGCTTTTCAAACCCTTTATTGTCTTTGTTGCCCTCCTTTAAACCTGATCTAATTTGTCAGTGACCCTCTTAAAATGAGGCACCCATAAATGGACATAATACTCCAGGTGAGGTCCAACCAGTACTGAGTAGAGCAGAATTATTACTTCTGCTGACATGGAAGCAATGCGTCTGTTAATGCAGTCAAACTGCGTTATTCAAATTCAGTTTGAGATCAGCCACAATCCCTAGATCATTTTTTTACATTTGCTTCTGCCAAGCCTATCCCCCATTTTATACTTGTGCATTTGTTTTTTCTTCATTCAGTGCAGAACTTGACATTCAGTGCAGAACTCAGTCAAATTTTATTTTCTTCATTTCAGCCCAGATTTCCAGTCAATATGATTTTAAAAAAATCCTTATTCTATCTTCCAAGGTGTTAGCGACCCCTCACAATTTTGTGTCATCTGCCAACTTTATAAGTATTCCCGCCTCTCCTTCATCTAAGTCATTACTAAAGATGTTGAATAGCACCTTGCAAGACTCCACTCAATAACTCCTTCCAATTTGATGCTGAGCTATTTATGAGCCAGTGTGGTGTAATGGCTAAAGTGCACAATACTTGGACCAGAAGGTAGGAGGGGACTCTGGTTCAAGTCTCATCTTAGCCAGAAACTTGTTGGCTAACCTTGGGTCAGTCACAATATTCTCACAGGGTTGTTGTGAGAATTAAGTTGTGTTTATTAGTTATATGTAAAGCACTCTGAGTGCCATGGCAGGGGGCACTATATAAAAATAAAGATTATTATTATTTATTATTATTTTATATCACTCTTCGAGAATGGTTCTTCAACCATGAATCCACCTTGTTGTAGTATTCCAGGCCACACTTAGCAAGCTGCAAGTTGTCAATAAGGATCTTTTGTCAAACACTTTGATTAAATTAAGATATATTGTATCCACAGCATACCCCTTATCCACTAAATTAGTTACTCTGTCAAAGGAGACAAAATTAGTTTGGCATGACTTGTTCCTGACAAATGCTGACTGTGAGTAATCACTACATTGTCATGAAGGTGCTTGCAGACTGACTGTTTTATAATCTGTTCTAGTATTTTCCCAGGTATTGAAGTCAGGCTGATTGATCTATAATTTCTCGTATCCCTCTTTCCCCCTTTTTTAAAAATAGAGACAATGTTTGCCTGTCTCCAGTCTTCTGGCACTTCACCTGCTTTCCAAGAGTTCTCAAATATAATTGATAGAGGTTCTGAGAGTACTTCAACAAGTTCTTTTTGTACTCTGTGGTGTAACTCATCCAGCCCTGAAGACTTGAATTCATTCAAAGTAACCAAGTATTCTCTGACCATCTCTTTATTCTGGCCTACAATTCTGGCCTCACCAGCACTGAGTAAAGCAGCACCACCTCCTTTGTCTTGGATACAATGCACCTGTTAATGAAGTCCAGAATGGCATTTGCCTTTTTTGCGCTGCCATCACATTGCTGATTCATGTCCAGTTTATAGTCCACCATAACTCCCAGATCCTTCTCTGCAGTGCTACTGCCTATTCGGTTATCCCCCATTTTATATTTGTGCTTTGGGATTTTTTTTTTGTTCCGATGTACAAACTTTGCATTTGTCTTTATTAAATTTCATTTTGTTTCTTCCAACCCAGGTCTCTAGTTTATCTGGAGCACTTATTCTGATCCTGTTCTCTAAAGTGTTGGTAACCCCTCTCCATTTTGTTTTATCTACAATTTGATGATCATACTCTCCACTCCCTCCTCCAGATCACTAATGAAAATGTTGAAGAAGAACCCTTAATGGTTCTGTGCCTTATCTTGTTGCATTTGAATCTCTGCAGTTGAATGACAGCTGCTCCTCTAAATCTCAGAAGCCAGGACTGCTGAGCACCAGCTCCATGCCTCTACCAGACAGTCACGAAGGAGGAAAGGTTTTTGTGCACGCACATGCATGTATGTATGTTGTGACTCTCGACCATACAAAGATTTTAGTATGCAGCTTTTGGGACAAGTCAGTGTATATGGTAACTGCCACTGGGGACAGCTCAGCCAAGTGGAAGCAGTTCTCACTAGTGATGCTGAGTTCTCTGTGGCTCTAATGATGTGGTTTTAGCAATTAATGTGTATTCCACTGTGACCATTAGGGGAAGGGTGTGGTACAAATTTGAATAAATAAATAATAATAAATGATACTGGATCCTGAGCCAGGAATGAGCTTAAATTCATCTGCTCTTGGCCAGAAATAGTTGAACTCCAAAATCCTCAAGGGATTGATTGAGTTCCCTAGTCTGTAAGAGAGCCCTGATTGGCTGCCACCTAAGCCATGGGTGGCACCCTCCCTCCATGGGAATTCCTGTGTGGCAACAAGGAGAGTGGGGATGGAAGCCCACAACCACACTCCAAAGCTACCTGCAACATCCCCCTTCCATTAGGTGAGGATGAGCTCAACACTAGATCATATCATTAAGAAGCAGACCTCCTTTAATTATTATTATTATTATTAACAAACATTTATATAGCGCCAGCAGTGTACATGGCACTTTACAAAGTAATAAAATAGACACGGTCCCTGCCCCTAGGGCTTACAATCTGAG
>QEPC01013547.1:2113082-2123446 GCA_003113815.1 Sphenodon punctatus
GGCAGGGTGGGTGGGGGGTGTCCCCCCTTCCACCCATGCAGCCTGGGAGGGGGAGGGGGGAGGAATTAATTGTATTTCATTGATTTCAATGGGGACACAGTGCCCCATTGAAATCAATGAAATAAAACCGGTACCGGTATACCTGATTTAATCCAGGAATCCAGTTCTTTGAGAACTGGAAACCGGTAAATCCGGTATCCGGTATTTACCCCGGGGTCCCACCCCTACTGAATTGTCTTAAGTACTTGGACTGACTATTCGGAACTTCAAAAATTGGTCTGAATACCTGGAAGTACTATTTGGTGTAGCCCTAATACTAACTGATATCTGAAAAGAATTTCTCTGGGTGGCCCCAGAGGGTGAGTGTTTGGAGGACCCAGTGTTGCAGGGGCTGTGTGTGTGCTGCCTGGAGGGGCTGATTATTGACACCTGATCCCCTCCTTTACAAGTATTTACACAAGGGGTGGTGTACAAAGGGTGCTGGCTGTTTGTGGGGCTGTTCGTGGGCTGGACGTGGCAACCGGAGAACATACCTCAGGACCCCCACAGTGCCGCCGCAGTGGCCAGTAGCCAGTGTAAGATTCTGAGATCCCTGAGATCCTGTGAGGACACAGTCACTGCTGCTGTTATCCTCCTTGTGGCTCTCACTCCAGGTCCCCTGAGGCACTGCTCTTGAGGGACGGAAGCTATGTAGGCTCACCCCCAGAGGTGAGAAGACCCCTGACCCCTCAGGAGTCAGACTGCCATCTGCCACCCCTCCCTTGCAGGAGATGAGGGGGCATGGTCAGGGGCTCCCCCCACAGCAAACCTCTGGTGTGAGGAGTACAAGCGGGGGCTGGGCCAGTGCTGCTGTAGAAGTGCACCACAGACCATGTGCCTAAGGGCCCTTGGGTGCAGTCCTTAGGTGGGACTGGGGGTCGTGAGAAGCTGAAGTTTTATAAGTGGGAGGGTGGTGCGTTATTTGGGCAGCTGGTTTTAGGGTAGAACTTAGTGTGGTTAAGGGTTGGATTAGGTGGAGGGGTATATTAGGTGTGAATGTACAGGGAATGATCCCTCCCCCAAATGGATGGAGGAGGGAGGGGACTGGGTTGGGGGGGGTTCATCCCCTTGGTGTGAGGGAGGGGTCGGATCCTAATGGGAGGGTTTTTTTAGGCTCCCCTCTGGAGGGGGGGGTTGAGGGGGGTCACCCTCACCAACCAGACAGGATAGCCACCGAGGGTGGGTGGGACTGGGTTATGGTGGGAAAGGTTGACACCCTTGGTGTGAGGGAGGGGTGCAACCCTTTTGAGAGGGAGGGGTATCCTCCAGTGGCAGAGGAGGATGGGGGGGGTATAGGTGGGTGGGGATCCCTCTCAGGGAGTTGGCGGGATGGCCTCCGGGGTGTGTGGTTGGGGGGGCAGACCGGGGGGGGAGGTGTCTATGGCCATAGGGGTTGTGACAGGCCAGGGGAATTGTGGTCCTTCAGGGAGGCAAGTTAGACCTGTGAGAAGGGACAGATGTCTTGTATCTGTCCCGCTCAACGGTCCCCAGTCAGGTGGTGAGGTGATCAATAATCAGAGGGCCCTGGCCTCAGTTTGATGCTGATAAATGCGAGGTCAGTTGCCAATAGTTCAGCTATGGTTCGGGAGATAATCCTGGACCAGGCGGCCAACTTTGCATGTATTATGAAGACCTGGCTGGACATGAGTTGGGGCCTATATTGGCTGACCATGTTCCAGCTGGGTACTCCGTTCAGCATCAGCTGCAGCTGGAGGGACAGGGGGGCGGTGTAGCCATTATTTTTAAGGATGCCTGGTCTGTGAGGAGATTTCCTGTGTGACCTCTCATGGGAATAGAGGGTCTCCATCTGGTGTTGGATTTGGCCAGAGACAGAGTGGGGGTACTGCTGGTATACCGGTCACCCACCTGTACAGCAGCTTCCCTGCCCGCACTGATTGAACTGGTGTCGGAGGTGGTCTTCCAGTCCCCCAGGGCGATAGTCCTGGGGGACTTCAATATCCATGCTGACGCCGGTCTTGGAGGGACAGAGCATGAGTTCATGGCCACCATGACAACCATGGGCCTGTCTCAGAGAGTGGTGGGCTCCATACATGTTGGAAGACATACCCTGGACATGATATTTTGCACTGGCCTTGAGGTGGGGGATCCATTAGTGGGGGAGGAGTCAACAGTGCCCTTGTCATGGATCATTATCTCCTCTAGGCAGATATCCTGGTACCTGTCGGCCCCCAGGAGGGTATGGAACCAGTTAGGTTGGTTCCCCCCCAAGGCTTATGGAACCAGAAAGGTTCCAGAATGCTCCTGGGGATGTTTCCTCTGACTCAGATGGCCGCTCACTCAATGACCTCATGACCTTGTGGAATCTGTGTTGACAGACGCCATCAACCATGTGACTCCTAGGCGTCCGCTCCCGAATTGCCAACAAAGCAGGTCCCCATGTTATACGGAGGAGCTGTGGCAGATAAAGTGAGGACAGCAGTTAGAGCAACTGTAGTGTCACTCTCATACTGAAGTTGACTGATTGCGGCATAGAGTCTGGTTACGTATCTATGCCATGGTAGTGCGGGCAGCAAAGAAGGTACTTAGCATCTGCTGAGTCCCGTCTGGCTGAGCTTTTCCAGGTGGTGAGGGGGCTGGTCAGTCCAGCCTCCCTCCACCTGGATTCAGCATTATCGAATGCTCACTGTGACTTGTTTGTGAACTTTTTTGTGGATAAAATTGCTAAAATCCACCACAGTTTTGCTGCAACATTTTTAACAGTGGGTGAGCCAGAGGCAGTTGAAGCCCCATCTTGTCCTGTTTTATGGGATGAATTTCAAGACGTGTTGCCCTCGGATGTGGGGGATGCTCTTGGGACTGTTCAAGCCACTACTTGTGAATTAGGCCCATGCCCATCCTGGCTGGTTATGGCCAGCCGGGAGACATTAGGGCCATTGCTGGCCAGGATAATCAACACCTCCCTTAGGGAGGTCAGGGTACCGGACCACCTCAAGGAGGCGGTGGTGCGGCCCCTGCTCAAAAGTCATCATTGGACATTGACGTTAAATCCTGACAACACGGAGGTGATGGTTGTGGGGAAAGCCAGGGAGTGATGGCCCCCATCATTGATGGGGTCCGTCCTCCCCTGGTATCTCAGGTCCATAGTCTGGGGGTGCTCCTTGGTCTGCAGCGCTGCCTGGATGTCCAGGTGGCAACTGTGGCGAAAGGTGCATTCCGCCAGTTACATCTGGTACGTCAGCTTAGGCCATATGTCTTGGACTCAGACCTGGCCACAATCATCCATGCTTTCATTACCTTGAGATTAGATTACTGTAATGCACTCTACGTGGGGCTACCCTTGGTGATGGTCTGGAGACTGCAGTTGGTGCAGAATGCGGTGGCCCATCTCCTGAAGGGGACAGGCCGACCCGAGCACATTACTCCAGTGCTCCGTTCTCTGCACTGGATGCCGATAGTCTTCCGGGCCCAATTCAAGGTGTTGGTGCTGACCTTTAAAGCCCTAAATGGCCTGGGCCCCACCTACCTGCAGGACCGTCTCAGTCAGCCAGGGGCACCCTCCTTGAGGTCCCCCGGGTTTCCCGGGTGTGGACCATGAGGAGGGTATTCTCTGTGACTGCAGCGCAGCTGTGGAACTCCCTCCCACTGGAGGTCCACCTGACCACCGACCTACCCTCTTTCTGCAGACAGTATAAGACCTGGCTGTTCCGCCAGGCCTTTGCTGGGGGAGATGGGATGGGTGGGTTGGGTTAGGGAGGAGCTCTGTTGTTTGGGTATTGGGTTTTTTAATTAATAATGTTGATTTTAAATGGTTTTTATTATATGTTTTTAGGATGTTGTTAGCCGCCCCGAGATGCTTGTAAGCAGGAGGGGTCAGCATATAAATTTAATTATAAATAAATAAAATAGATAAAGATACGCATTATTTCCAATAGGACCATACCAGGCCTCTGCACTCGCTTTATTTCTGTGCTGCAAAATTTGGCACTGCTGCTCTCCCCCAATCAACTGAGATTTGCAACACAGGCAGCCTGACAGCCACTGAACCTGATTGCTTTGTCAGGGTACCTCCTGCTGGGGTGTTCATCATTGTTATTTATTTATTTTATTTACTTTGATTTATTTCCCGCCCTTTTCCCGAAGGCTCAGTGTGACTCACAAACACATATAATATACAAATGTAAAATAAATAATTAAAAAACCCCAAAACTAAAATCACCCTATCACCCTCCCCCCAATTTATCCTTGCCCATTGAATGCCTGGCCAAATAAAAAGGTCTTACACCACCTCTGGAAGACATCCAAACTAGGGCTCAGGTGAGCCTCCAAGGGAAGGGAGTTCCAAAGCTGTGGGGCAGCCACCAAGAATGCCTTTCTGTGGGCCTGAGTCGTATGAAACTGGGGTAGAGATGGAACCCGCAAGAGGGCACCCTCAGCTGATCTTAAGGGCCACGAAGGAGCATAAGGAGAATGCGGTCCTTCAGATAGGTAGGGCTCAAGCCATTTAGGGCTTTAAAGGTCAAAAACGGCATCTTGAACTGTGCCCAGAATGCCAAATCCCCATTAGAAAGAAAGGAACGCAGCCTTCTCACCAGATGGAGTTGGCGAAAGGTACTCCCGGCAACAACCACAACCTGACCTTCCAGGCACAGCTGAGGATCCAGGAGCACCGCAAGGCTATGTACTTGAATAGTGAGGGGAGACAGGATTCCATCATTGATGGGAATCCCAGTCCCACACTCCAGGCCACAGGGCTGGCCAGCCATCATCACCTCGGTCTTGCCTGGATTCAGTTTCAGACGGCTCATCCGCATCCAGTCCCCAATAGCAGCCAGGCACAGCGTAAGCATCGAGACTGCAGGTTCTGGGTTGGTGTCATCCACATGTTGAAGACAGTGCACCCTAAAGCTATGCACGATCTCACCCAGGGGCCTTAGATACACGTTGAGCAGGAGGGGAAACAGGATGGAACCCTGTGGGACCCCACAAGAGACAGGGAAGGGTGAAGAAGAACAATCACCCATCATCACTTGCTGAAACCTCCCCAACAGGAATGAATGGAACCACTCTAGAACCATCCAGCGAACCCCTGCCAGATCCCGCAGTCATGTCACCTCATGGTCAAAGGCTGCTGAAAAAATCTAAAATGGGTGGGGAACCTCAGGCCCCGGGGCCAAATGCGGCCCTCAGCAGGTTTTTATGTGGCCCCTTTCCACTTCCTGGATCTGGCCCTTGAATCCAGTTCTTACCTCCAATCACTGAAAAACTGAGCTCAAGGGATGGGTGGAGAAGTAAGGGCATGCACATAAGGATAGGGGACAGTTTCTTGACACAAATCCATTATTTGGGAGTCGGAACCTCTTTTCCTTGAGTGAAGCCCTTAAGCACCCCGCTCCAACGTCTGTGCGTCCCTCGGACTTTGTGCAAGCTTTCAAAGTGGCCCCCAGGAGGGAAAGGTTCCCTGCCCCTGATCTAAAAGGATCAACAGGGTACAATAACCCCTGTCAATCTCACGATGAAGATTGTCGAACAACGTCACAAGCATAGTCTCAGTGCTATACCCAGGACGGAAGCCAGACTGACATGGGTCCAGGAATCTGATTGCATCTAGATGCCCCTGCAGCTGCCTGGCAACCACCCATGTAGAAAGGGAAGGTTAGAGACAGGGCGATAGCTGCCCAACGAGTCTGTGTCAAGTGATGGTTTTTCAACAGGGGCCAAACAACCGCCATCTTGAGGGCGCCAGTACCTTGCCCTCCCAAACATGGGTGTAAACTTTTCAATTTCCCAGGGCGGGCTGGGGTCAGGGCCAGGGCCAGGTCGCATACTGGGGGCGGGGCCAAACCCAGGGGAAGGGCCAACTCAACGATAGGTGGGGCCAACCCTAAAATTGCACCCCTACATCAATATGATAATGGAATAGAACATACACACAAGGAATAGAAGTGCACACGAGGATAGCAGTTTTAGCAACAACAACAAATCCAAGTGAGTCCAGTGTGCATGGTTAAAAACAAAGCACAGCAGCAAGGACCTCATCTAGGACTGAAGGTTCTAGCAGGGGCTAGAGAATGGTAAAGAATTGCTGAGGATTTATTTTTTTTAAATCTAAATAAAAATCAATATCACTACTTTCACTTTTAAATTTAGTAAATAAATATTTATCTAAGGGCAGCAGACACATCTTGCCATTTAAAATTGTTACAACAGCAGTAATTTCTCTGCCAGTTCTGAACTGCAATTCTGGAGAAGGTACTGAAATAAAAACCACTTTGCTGATGTAGCTGCTGGTAGTTTTTACTTGTTTTATAAGCACCAGGAGAGCACAATACCTATTGCAGCACATACATACAACTAAACTAGTGTGCAGGCTTGCTTCAACTATGTACTATTTGGCCATCCAGAAAAGAAGTTGCATAGTTCTTGGTCTAAACTTAGTGTGGTACTAGAATACATGAGAACTGAGAAACAGAATTCATCAATAAGCACAACACTCTACTGCCTGGACTGTCCAGTACAGACAGGTAGAATCAACTTTACATGCTCGGTTCACATTGGGTGAAAACAGACATGATGCTAACCACCCTGTAACCACCCTTGGTGGTTATTTATGCATGTTGCAGGGCTGTATTGGTGCCCTATGCAGTTCTGTAACATGCATAAATTACCACCAAGGGTGGTTAGCGTCATGTCTGTTTTCACCCATTGATACCCAGGTATTGGCATTACCCTCTCCAGGAATGAGAGGCAACACTGTTGATGAAGGTGCTCTATAGGTTAATTAAAACAACAGAGGGCATACATTATGTTAACAGTTATTCTTCCATAGTACTAGAGCCAGGTAAATAGGCCCAAATGCCAGACAGGACTGAAACAGAATTATGCACTGTATCACTACCTACAAAAAGGTGTGAGAAAAAGTAAAGAAAGTCACTCTCTTCTTCTCCCCCATCAGTGTTCCACAGTAAAATGTTTTCAGGAAAGTATAAGCAGTGAAGCACAGAACAGAAAAATACACACACTAAACAAAAGCAAGTTTCCACTAAATAACCTGAAGAAATATTTAACAATTTGTTTGTATGCAAGCACTATGTCTGTGGGGCTGAAAAAGGCCAGTGTCAGTTTGGATTATTGGAGGTATAAAATTACACAAACACAAGTTTTATTTACACAAACAAACAAGTTTTAAAACACTGCTAAATTTATTCAGTGACAAATGTATGTCTTCTTACTGATGCTCGCACAATGAATTCATTTGCTACAAGATTTAGATCAATGTGCTGAGTGAGGTGTTTACGTCCATGTAATACAGCAGTATGGTTCAGCCTGGGTTGTCCCATGCTTGAGCATAGGAAAGTTTTAATTCTACGCAGGCAGGAGAATGACCTCTCCGATCTACATGATGACACAGGTATGGTAAGTACTATTTTAATCAACTTTGTCATCTTCGTGAGTAGCTGGCGCAGATGTTTGCCCTGTTCCCCACTCAGTAGATCAATCACGTCTTAAAACACTATAAGTTTAATTCCTTTTGATTTTGCAATGTCTATCAACATATCTTGATGTAACTGTAGTTGACCATCCTCAAATTCTGTCTTGTAGAAGGCAGCAGTATATGTGTTATCATCCTTTCCCACAGCAAACTTTTCATTTTTTCTCAGGTGTTGGCACACATCAGAGGAGAAACAAGAGTTCAAACTACTTGAAACAGAATCAGTGACCTCACAGAATATTTTTCTGTAGTCCTCAGGTGTCTTAAAAATGGTGTGGTTCAGATCCATCATCAATGCGATGGCTAGGCTTTCTGAATCTAGAAACAGTGGGACTGTCTAAATCAAACTGTTTTGCTTCAGTGGTTTTGGTCCAAAACTGTTTAAAGTCACCACAAAGTTGGGATGCACTGTTCTTAGCAGAAGCCAAATGAAGTTCTGCTTGGTGGAAGTGTAAGCTGGTTTTCTGGAGACCTGTATTTATTTTACTGCTTCCAAACAGGAAAACACGACTAACAATAATTTAAGCATAAAATAGGTATCAAACTTTTGCAAGGTCTTTGCATACCCATCTGCCTTTGCCGCAGGATCACCTTTGGCCTGAGATGAGAACTCCAAAAAGAAATCAATCAGCTCTGTGTAATTGGAAGCAACTGACTGCAGGGAAGCTGCTCTAAGAGTCCACCTTGTAGGACAAAATTGACGCAGACTGACTTTGTCCTCACTCTGTCCCTCTTGAAGTTGCTTAAACCAAGACAGATGTTTAGGTGACATTCTCACAAAGTTGATCAAGTCAACTATGAGAGTCAGAAAATTTTGACATTGCTTTACATTTGCTGCTACATCTTGCACTACCAAGTTCACAGTATGTGCTAAGCAGTGAACATAAACAGCTCGTGGCTCTTCTTCTTTTAGCAATTCCTGTAGCCCCCACAAAGAACCAGCAACGTTCTACGCTCCATCATAGCACTGGCCACGGCACCTGTCAACAGGAAGATTGAAGCGCCGGAGCACATCCTTCAAAATGCAGTTTTTGCTGTTGTGTCGTTTGTTTCATAGAAACCAAAAAGGTTTTCCTCAACTGACAGATCTTCTGTGACAATGTGGAAGCAAAAGGAGACCTGTTCCTTTACAGAGATATCTATGGTCTCATCCACAATTACCGCATAGTACACCGATCTTTCAATATCTCTCACTAATGAACGGAGAACATGGTGAGACATGATTGAAAGCATCTCATTTACAGCAAGAGGAGAAATCCATTTGAAGTTGTACAATCAAGCCATGACTTCAGCTTGGGTACATCCTTTGAACACAACAGTAAGAGCTCTCAGGTTTGATTCCTCATCATCATAGCCACGTATTGTGTTACCCTGGGAGGCCAGGTACTGCACAGATTCCAAAATGGTCAACAGTGCCCTTCAAGCTTCCTGCCTTTGCTTCTGTGCACCTTGAGAAAAACATATATATATATATATATATATATATATATATATATATATATTTACACCAGCTTTAGAATCAGCTATAGCTTGAAAAGCAGCCTGGTGCAAATTAGATTTTTCATGCAGGCTAAATCTCTCTAGTGCTTTTTTCCAGTTACAGAAGCCACGCTCAACAAAAGCGTTATACGTGTCTTTGTCCCTTGAGGTGTTTGGAAGAGCAGCATGCATTTCCTTTGCAGAGCAACACACGCTGCAAAACACTTTGTCTAGTTCTACATTATAGGACAGCCATGCATAAGTTTTTGTCCAAGTTGTTTGATACTGGCGTCCCAGTTTCCTTTTAAGAGCAGGAGGAGATCCAATCTTTGTGTTGTCTCCCTCTTCAGTCATATTTCCAGTCAAATCTGAAGGTCTAACACTATTACTAGTACTGGCACAACCATCATCTTCTTCTGGACGGCTACATTTCTGCTTCCTTATTACAAATCTGTCCATGGCAAAGTGTGGAAGCAAAAGGAGACCTGTTCCTTTACAGAGATATCTATGGTCTCATCCACAATTACCGCATTACTCAGGGCAAATAATACCCCCTAAATAATACAGCGTGTACACATGAGGCAACCTACCCCCAGCCCAGCCAAATGGCAAGCTGCCCCCTACAAAAATAAAGATGCTGAACACACACAGGGGACTCCAACCCCAGCCCAGCCAGAGCCAAATGGCAAAGGTAATAACACGCAGGGCAGGGCCCTGTGGGCAGCTGCAAGCTGTGTCTGGTGCTGTGGGGAGTGGGGCTGCATTGACTGGAGGAGCTTGCTGCCACTCTGCTTTTCCCTCCCCTTCCCCAGGTAATAACACCCAGGGTGGGGCCCTGTGGGTGCCAGCCCGAAGGGCGACACCTAAAGGGTGTCTGCCGTTGGCTGGGGCCGTTCGCTGGGCCAGGGTGCCCGGGGGCCCCTTTGGTCGACAGACACCGTCTCTGCTGCTGCTGCTGCTGCCACCCCGCCAATACCACTGCTGCTGCTGTTGTTGTTGTTGCGAGACCCGCTGGTTCGTAGTGGGACTGAGGGGATCAGGGGTGGGCAGCTTTCATCTTGTTTTTAACTTGTGGTTTTAAAGGGGTTTGGGAGGGGATGAGGTGGGTGTGGCTTGGGACTGGGGGTCATGGGAAGTGGGTTAGGGTGGATATGGCCAGCCCCCCTCATGAGAGGAGAGGAGGTGGCCCTTGGGGAGGGTTGGGGGGACTCCCTGTGAGAGGGGGAGTCCCAGAGGGGGAACAGGAGCAGGGAGGGGAGAGGGATACGGGGGGAGGTTCCCAGTGCCAACCCCTGGTGGCAGCAGTGGAAGGTGCTGGGAGGGAGATGAGCTTCCTTGTGAGAGGGGGGGCTCGGGCGTGGGGAAGGGGAGGGGAGGGGAAAGGGTGCCTCTGGGG
>QEPC01013547.1:2141422-2158576 GCA_003113815.1 Sphenodon punctatus
AGCATCAGGAAGGTGGAATTCCACCTGGTGGAGACATCTTGGACCAGCTGGTGTACTGGGGACCCTTGCTTGGCCTGCTTCTCCCGGAGAAGCTCGCTTCCCTTCACGCTCTGGTTGAAGAACCCCGCCAGCTTCCTTCCCTGGTCGACCAGGGAGCTAAGGGTGCCTGCCCCAATCCCCTTATCCCCCAATCCCAGACTGTCCTTGACCACAAGATGGAGCGTGTGTGCGGTGCAAGGGATGCTTGTGAAGCTCCCGTCATGGACTGCCTTCAGTATATTAGCTGCGTTATCCATGACCACACACCATTTGGTGAAGGCCGCACCTGGCATGACCCACTCCCTCACCATGGTGGCCAGGGCTGCCTCGAGGTTCCTTGAGGTGTGGGAGCTGTCCATTACTTGTGCCTGAAGCAGGGCCCACCTATACCCTGCTTCAGGACCCCTCCTCCCACTTCCAAGCGCTGCCTCTGGGTCCTGCCACCGGTGTGCAGTCACTGCCAGGTTCGCGTGCTGGGCGTTCCTGGAGGACCACAGGTCACTGGTGAAGTGGACAGTGGCCCCCCCAGCCCCTGCCAGCTGCTCCCTCACCCGCTTCTTCAAAGTCCTGTACAGCTGTGGCACCACAGTCAGACTCAGGGTGGAGTGGGAAGGCACCTTAAACTGGGAGGCCAGGAATCCAATCAACCACTGGAAGCCCTTGTCCTCTACAGTTGAGAAGGGCTGCCCATCCAGCGCAAAGATCTTGGCCAACAGGCACTTGGCTTTCTCCTGAAAGAAGCCACACCGCCCTCCAGCACCCGATGGCCTTGGCAGATAACCCCACCCCAGCTCCTCCATAGTGGACTGACGCTGCTGGCGAGACTCCTGCTGCTGTTCTGCCCCCATACTGCTCCTGCTGCTAGAGGCAGCAGCAGTTGGTGTGGGACGCTTGCCCGCTGAGGGAGCCGGGCGACTGGATGCTGCAGTCAGGAACCCACTGGCATCCACTTCCCCTGCCTTCCCACTTAGCAACACAGCACTGTGGCATGCCTTAAGGTGCCTCTCCATTGTAGTTGTCCCAAGCGAGCACCTGCCCACGCTTCACCAGCTTATTGCACAAAGTGCACTGCACCTCTCTGGGATCATCTGCCCGCACCAGCTTAAAATGTTCCCGAACTGAGGATTTCTTCCCCACTCCTGCCTTCTGGCCCACCTCAGGTGATGAACTTCTGCCAGTGCTGCTGGGAGGGGGACAACTTGGTGACACTGGTGACACAGCTCTGGGAGGAGGCTCAGCCATCAGCTCAGCTACAGACATCTCCTCTGTGGCACTAGTGTCTGCCTTTAACTCACTGTCCATGATCACGGTGATGTCCCGTGAAGGGGAGTACTGGGACCCTGAGGCTAGACTGCCCATGCCCGCCATGCTGCTGGCACTCTCCCTGTGCCCCCCTCTATAGCTGCTAGTGCTGCTGCTGCTATTCCTCTCCCTACTGACATTGTCCTCTAGCAGCCGGGGTGGGATCCACCAGCTCTGGACTTCTGGGGATCGCCTTGACAGTGGGGGACATTGGTGACCCTGGAGGAACATCGGAAGCAGCACCAGCACCTGCTCCAGCACCACCAGCAGCAGAGACAGATGCAGCCTCAATTCCTGCAGGTCTTCCAGTGCCCTTCATGGCAGTGGAGGAGGGCACTGCCAGGAGGTGACGCTGAGCCACTGAAGCGTGTTGCCCTAAAGCAGGCCTGCTGAGTTTGGGGCATGGTGATGTGCTCGGGCTACTGTTGCTCCCTGTTGCCGCTCCCCTGGCATGGCCCCTTCTGCCTCTGGCACGTGCCCCATTGCCTCCCCTACAGGCAGCAGACCGACCTCTCCTTCTCTTCCCATTTCTCCCTTCAAAATAATGTTTTTATATTGTTTTTTTAATTATTTATTTATTTAAATTTTTTATCTAATATTATATCTGTCTATCTACACTAAATCTAACTGCTATAACTATTCTAAATGCTATGAACCAAATTGATTATCTAATAAGTACAAAAGCCTACTCCTACAAACACTAAATCTCTAAACACNACTCCTACAAATATCTATCTATCTATCTATCTATCTATCTATCTATCTATCTATCTATCTGGGATGGGGGGAACACAAAGAACACAGAGAGGGGTACAAAACTGAAATGAAACCTAAATCAATCTAATGCTACTCAAAATGAATAAAAAAACAGGGGAAGGGAATCAGGGATGGAATATATATAGAGGGAGAGGGAAAGGATTCAATGGAGGGGGGAGGGAGGAAGGAAGATTGAACACAGGGAGGGGTAAAAACAAAAAATAACACATAAATCTATCTAATCTAAGCTAAATAAATGATAATATGGAGGTGGATGGGTGAAATAGGAGGAGGATTGCAATGGATTGAGGAGAACAAAACTGCTGGTTGAGGGAGCCTTCTGTAACGCCTGCTGTTCAGGAATAGTGACTAGCTCAGAAGGTGTTGGCAGGGGGGAGGGCAATGAGTTTTGTTACTTGCTGCACCCGCCTCATTGCAAGCCCCATTGGCTCCATGCAGCCTAGCCTGTGGCCAATCGCAGGCTGCGAAGCCAGTGGTCTGAGGAGAAAAGGGATGGTGATTGGACAGGCTGACTGCGACTCCAAGCCTCTCCACCCCTGGTGCCTGGAAGTCTGCTCCTCAGCTGACTCCCCCTCCCTGTCATGTTTTGCCTTCCAGTGACACGTTTTTGCCACCTGAACTCACCCGAACGCGATCCGAACTGACCGAACTGTTTGGTCATTTCAGAGTTGGGAATCAGGTTCGGTTCGGTTGGTTCGGGTTCGGGTTCAGTCGTCCGAACAGGCTGAGTTCGGACCGAACTCCAAACTTCTGAACTGCGTTTACCCATCCCTAATAAGTGAGCCATAATCGTTGATGGGGGACACAATCTGATGAGCCACATCACAAGCTGTTAGCAAAAATCAAGAAATGACACAGCAGCAATCGCATTCCATAGTTTTGTTAGTCAACTGCTGCTATGCCACCTGCTGGGAGTGAACATTGCCTGAGGATAGGCCAATGGAACCTGTTTCCTTAAAGGGCTAGGGCAAGGGAAGCTGCAGTAATCCGGCCTGTCCAGAACCACTACTACCCCTGTTTTCCGTCTTTGGAAGCAGAGACACACGATCCAGACCAACAGAGAATGACAGACAGACAGTCCTCCCAAGCCCTGACCCAGCCTGACTCATATGAGCTGCAAGGTGGTGGCACATGGGAGCCACAGGGATCGGTCCTTAGCCAAGCTTCCACAGTAAGGTGCTTGGAGAGGCAATGAGGATGCGTCCCATCTACCCAAAGCTCTCTCCCTCCCATCCAGGTCTGAGTGGCTCTTGTCCTGAAGGTGCTTCTCTAAGCAGGGTGCCAGGAGATGCACTGCAGGGGGTCTGACCCAGAATTCTGGGGTGATTCCCACAGGGACATGGCCTCCAGTCTACTCGCTTCATGGGGAAGGAGTCTCAGGTGGGTGCTGGCTGGATCCAAGGGATTGGGGGTTCTGTGGCAGGGAGGCATGCCCAAGTGCGATCACACAACCCCACCCTTCTGGTATCCCTGCCTCCAGTGTCATGGGGGGGCTTGGATGGGCATGAATGGGATCCAGCTGGCAGGCAGCGGGACTGAATGCTCTCCCTTCAGTACAGTTAGCAAGTCCTCTCCTTCCCGGATGGTGAGCTAGCTGCTAGCTCTCCTAGGAGTGGGAGAGGCGTGCAGAAAAGTGATAATGGGGAAGTGGAACCTGGAAACGCTGGTGGAAGACACCTCCTCCCCCAATTCCAGCAGAGCGACTGTGACCCTGCCCCCAGTCTCCAGGACTTGGGGTGGAATCTCCTCATGGGGTAAGGAGAGTCACACTCTTCCCTCATTGGATCCTGCCCCTGCTTCCTTCCACCAGCGACCTGTCCAAGTATCTTCATCTTCGCTAGGGCCGCTGTTCCCAGAGCACCTGGAATGTCTGAGGGAATCAGGGACTGGGCGCCCTGCCTGGAGAAAGGGCCCTAGGCGAGCTGAGTGGGTCCATAATCCCCCAAATGCCCAGGGCACCAGAGTTCCACTGGGCTAATCCCAGAGGGGCATGTGACCCTGTTCCAGTGAGCTGCTGGCCAGGCCCTGAGAGAGAGAGAGAGAGAGAGAGAGAGAGAGAGAGAGAGAGTACAGGAAACTCTAGGACTTGTAGTTTGCGGCACAGCAAAATGTGTGCCTCTCTGTGTGACACACTCTCTCAAGAACTATGAGTCTCAGAGTTCCTTAGTTCATGGCATTTTCTGTGCACAGGCAGGAGGAGCCAACAGGGCATGGCAGCGGAGGCAGCAAGAGGGAGAGACAAGCACCATAATAATCACCAGTGACTGTGGCAGAAGCTGAAAGAAGTTTCAGGAAGCTAGCATTCATCAGAAACTTCAGGTGTTCTGTCATGGCACCAGAACGCTTACGTCACCTTGCTGTTTTGTCTATTGATTATAAACTTGCAAGATAAATTGACTTCAGTGAGGTCATTCATGATTTTGCACTGTAAAGCAATATGGTCTATTTATGTCATTTCAGAACTAAAATAGGAATGTCTCATTCATGGCTCATGGGGTTATGTGTATGGGGTGGGATTATGGCATGGGGGCCGTGTTACACGTTTGTACCAGGCCCAGAGAAATGATGCTTTGGCCCTGCACAACAACACACCTCATTAACAGTGCCACAATTTACCCCTTTATTGTGCATGAACTTGTTATTATTTACAGCTGTACACTCCCTCCTCCTCCCTTGGTCTGTGACTATGCGACCCCTATATATGTACAGAGATATCACATATTTGCATGTGCATGCGGGAAACATGCATCCAGGAGGCATCCCAGATCCCCCAGGCTATTGAGGTCTCACCACAGTTGTTCTCCTGCCTGTACAAGGGCACTGGCTCTTGGGAGGCAATGGGGGTAGTCCAAGGCAGTGCCATCTGTCACACAGATGTTATACAGGACACAGGTGGCTGTGACCATCAGGGGGCCATCTGCACCTTGAAGACAATCCTCCCTGTGATGGATCAACAGCGTTGCTTGAGGCGCCTGAGTGTCCATTCCACCACAGTCCTGGATGCGCTGAGCTGCCTGTTGAAGCAAGTCTCTTCTTCAGGCATGCAGGCCATGGGATAGGCCTTCATGAGCCACCATGTCAAGAGGTAGGCTGGGTCCCCCAGGATAATGGGGTTCATGAGAACCCTCTTGATGGTCATGCAGTTGTTGGGCTCAAAGTCTCTCCTATACATCCTGGTGAAGAAGGGGGACTGCCACAGGATATGGGCATCATGGCTCCTGCTCAAATAGTAGGAGGTGGGTGTTTGGGGTAGGGTGTGTGATGAGGTGGTTGTGATGGAGGGAGGGGAAGGGTTTGGGTTTTTTATGTTGTTTTTATATGCATATGCATTATTTTTATTTGCTTTGTAAGTCGTCCTGAGCCATTTGGGATGGGCAGGGTAAAAATTGGACTAAATAAATAAACATCCATATTTAAGTAATTTGTCGTTTCATTCTTATTTTATACACTTAATTTCTGCTACGATTTGCCAATGGGAATATGTTTAAATTTATTTACAACTAAAGAAGAAAATACTGTGTTTAATTCAGGTGTCTGAATACTCATTCTAAGAGTAGTTACTGGCCTACCACAAGACAAGTGGAGATGCAGTAATCCCAGGCAGCATACTGAGTGCATCAGCAGAAACTTCAGGAAGATGAGAAGCTGCTTGTGTTTCCTGCAGAGTGTTACAGATGCCTCAAAAGATCACATTCACAAGCTTAGCACGTATATTAGCTTTTAGTCTTGCTTGAGAGGAACATTTTATAAGCTTCATATTCTTACATAGAAAGTTGTTATATTTCTTGAAAAGGTAGATTTTGCTGCTGTGATATTTTAGTATTAAACTGGGAGCTAAAGTGTAAAGTATCCTAAGCCAATGAATGAGTGTTTGATTTCTTGACACTATTGGCTTGGTCAAGAATAGCTACCGTAGTGAGAGGTAAGTTTCCAGATCTCAGCATTCCAGGCATGGCAGCATGGTAAAAAGGAATGGAAACTCTTGAGTAAGATATTTCAGGGATTATGCCATTGAGATGAGATATATAGTCATTACAATTTCATTGTGAAGTTTCCAGTCATACTCAGAAGCTCTCTATGATCTTGAATTAAAACTTTTTTGCATTCATTGTTTATGTAGTTTAGGGTGGAATAGAACATTATTTTAAAATACTTGATATGGTTTCTTTTTTATGCTTATTTTTGCAGTATCTCAACCTTGATTAAATAAATGAAAAGACACATCAGACTGATACGCTTCATTGCTGAGAATTATTTATTGTACTGTCTTACTAGTTGATATTCAATAGATGCATTGCATTCTTCTGCCTTTTGTTCTTCTTGTCTTCATGGTTGTTTTCTGGTGGTAATATACCACATGTATGTTACTCTTTATAGACTGCTTTTAAACATTTTCAGGTAAAAGACCATAGCTAGTTATTAGTTGGACCTGCTATAAATCCTCTGATATAACGGAACTATATTTTCCAGATGCTTTTAACTTCCTGACACAGTATATTTGTTGATAATTTCTTGCAACATTTCCTCTTTCTTTACAATGCTGTAGGGAGTAGCATCTTTAAAATATATTTTCCCAATATTTGTGTATGTGTGTATATACTAAAAACATAAGTGTCAAAGGGTTGGGATGCAATTATAAATTAATGAATAAATGGTATTTCAGATATACATAAATGAAAACCTGTAGAGAATAATACTAGTAGTATAGTACATTCATATCTTATCTCTGTACCAGCTCCAAGTTAAAACATTGACATTCTAAATGTTTGCAATGACAACTTTATTTCTACATACAGTACTTGATATAGCTCCACCAACATTAGCACCAAAAATGCAGTATGATCCTTTTGGCAGCTGGTGATACTCTAATGTTTTTGGATAGTGACATATAAGGCAAAGGGGTATATCTCCTTTCAATGTGCATGTGTAACTCCAATTAGTGTTAATAGGAGTTACGTGCTCACATTGAGAAGAAAATATATCCCTTAAATATGTACCTATTTATATTTATGATTGGAAAGTAAATATACCCTTCTGTGCTGTGTAGTGCTAGTAATGCAACTGTCAGTGAAAAGTATGCACACTGTTTCCTTAGTGAAAAGTATGCACTCTGATCATTTTTTTGCAACTCTTATTGTTATCCCCGAACAGGGAGAAAAAGGCAATACATAAGATTTCTGGGATTTAAATAGGTGCAAACCTTTATTTAACATTTTGACAAATTCTGTATCCTGTCTGAAAATTATCCTATGCTTCATTCAACACCCAGAGCTATCAACTGCAACTAGCTTTGTATCACCTGGCCAGTGACATTATTCTTATAAGCATTTATATAGTGCCAGCAATGTACCTGGCACTTTCCAAAAAATAAGATAGACACGGTCCCTGCCCGAGAGCTTACGTCTGGGCTAAAACCAAAAATCTGGACCAACCCCCCCAAAACAAAACAAAAATCTGGATGTCCTCTCTGTCCACAGGAGACATCATCTAACGCAGCATGAGCCAGAGAAAGGGTCACTGGTCACAGGCCACTCAGCCTTGTGGATAATGCTGCTCCCCTCAAACCTGACATGATGCAGGGAAGTGAGGGGGCAAGCCACAGGCTACTGTCCTAAACCCTCTATGCTAACCGATTTCTTCATCTCATAAGGAGATGCTTCATTTTATCAATACTCATATTCTCTGGTGCTGCATTTCTTGACATTAAACTCTTGGCCTTCTGCAAGGGTTGCTAAAAAGTTAATTCTCTGAACTTATTTTACTCTAAAGGCCTACTTTTAGCTGCTTGTAGCTTAAATGCACACCAGGATTGCTCAGCCAGCAATCAGAAAGGGATGGAGGCACCACAGGGAAGGCAAAAAACCCAGTTATTATGGCCAATCACAACTTAGTGGGGAAATCCCTTCATCCAAACAGTCAGCTAGCCAAAGCTTATGGTGATCAATTCAAGAGGGTAGGTGAAAGGGCATCTGTTCCTTTTTCCTGCTACCCCAGCTGCTCCTTGACAAATGGAGCAATTTGTATCCTTGAGCCCTCTCACAGGCCGCAAGAGTACTGGTGGAAAACTCGTGGAGCAAGGCTGTCACTCCAAGCCTGTCTCTTGTCAGCTCCTCCCCAGTGGCTATTTTTCTGCCATTGAAAATGGGGGACAACAAACCTTGCAGCATTTTATTCAATATGCTTCAGTTACTTACATGTTTATCTGTACTTGGAAAGATGCAGACTTCCAGTATGAACATTCTACCATTTCCTGGAGCAAATAAGAACATAAAAAATGCCATACTGGGTCAGACCAATGATCCATTGAACCCAGCATCCTGTCCAGCATCTTGTGTGGGTGATGGGTGGAGGTGGGTGTATCGTGGGAGCGCGCACGCACCCCCAACCATCCTCCGCGGCATTCACACAGGCACCTCCACTCATTTCCATGCAGCGAAACTGTGTGGAGATGGGGGTGCGTCTCGTGTGAAAAGGGCCAAAAGTCGCATGGGAGAAGTACCCATCAGGTCACAATGGGTTGATCCATTCCCTGTTGTTCATTCTCAACTTCAAACAATAAGAAGTTACATCCTTATACCTACTTGGCTAATAGCCGTTAATGGACCTACCTTCCACAAACTTATCCAATCCTCTTTTAAACCCTGCTATACTATTGGCCTTGGTCACATCTTCTGACAACAAATTCCACAAGTTAATTGTGCATTGAGTGAAAAATTGCTTTTAATTGTTTTAAATCTGCTGCCAGTTAATTTCATGGAGTGTCCCCCTAGTTCTAGTTTTATTTGAGAGGGTAAATAACCACTCCCTATTTATGTGTTCCACACCACTCATGATTTTATAAACTTCTACCATCTCCCCTCTCAGTCATCTCTTCTCCAAGCTGAAGAGCCCTAACCTATCAAGCCTTTCCTCATATGGAAGCCATTCCATACCCTTTATTATTTTTGTGGCCCTTCTCTGTAACTTTTTGAATTCTACTATATCTTTTTTGAGATGGGGTGACCAGAACTGCACACAATATTCAAGGTGCGATTGCATCATAGATTTATATTGAGACATTATGATATTTTTAGTTTTATTCTTTGCAAATAATTCTTAACATTCTGTTTTCCTTTTTTACCATCGCTGCACACTGAGCTGAACACGTATTGTCCACAATAGCTGTTTTTACATGGACGCTGCTGCGGGCCCCGTGGGTGGAGATGGGTGGGTGAGCACACCCACCACACACCCAGCGGTGCTGAGCAGGGAGACGTTCACACGGACACCACCATGGGAGGTTGTGGGAAGGAAGAGGAGGGACCGGCACACACCCAGCGCGCACCCACCCACCCAGGGCAACATCTAGCAAATACCCATAACGTTTACAGGGACTGCCCATACAGTGAACGGAGGGGAAACCACGCCCAGCTCAGTGACGTTACAACATGGCCGAGAGAGGGCAAACGAAGCCACAGCACATGACCCCGCCCCTACACTGCCAGACTCCGAGTGGGCGGGGGAGGAGGGAGCTAGAATGTCCAGAGATACAAAAAAGCAGCTCCTGTCAGGCCCCGAGACACAGGCCAGACAGCCAGGTACCACGGACCCCTGAAAACCGAGATCCTGCCCGCAGACCGCAGTGTACACAAGCACACAGGGAAACCCAGCAGGATGAAGGAGAAAGGGGACCCCAACTGGGGGAGGGGGGCCGGGACCAAGCACAAGCACCGGGAAGAACAGGCAAGCCCTGAAACAGATGGGGACCACACCAGAACACACACACACACACCGGCAAGGACCACTGCCCACAGAACCCCCCAAAACCTGGAACAACATGCCAGGAAGAGGACAGGTGAGGTGAAGATGGCTGGCGACAAAGCACACGCTGGAGCCAGGAACAGAGAGGACAGATGCTTCCCAAAAACCACAAGCCTCCTGCAATGCAGCTGCAGCAGCTGCCCACCAAGCACGGGGCAGGGATGCACTGGGCTCAGGATGAGCCCCACACAATGGCAGGGAAGGGTGAGGCATTGAAAGCAAGGTCACATGGACAGGCAGCCCCCCGCACGCCCCATCAGACAACAAGAGGGGGGGACAGGTTGCCAGAGACAGTGGGGGGGGACACAGGAACCCACGCAAACAGCGACGGGGGTATGACCCAGAGGACACATCACCAAGGGGCCAAGCCAAAGGGGACCCACCGATAGAAAGCACAACCACGGGTGTGGGGGAAACACAGAGCAACAGACCCATGCCCAGCAAGACAACCACCCCACACCAACCAGGTACGACCCACACAGAGGGGTACAACAAAGGGAAGGAGAGCTCAGACACCAAGGGGAACCAAGCAAAGCAAATATTACACACAAACCAGTGAGAGCAACAGGCTCACGACAAATAACTAACAACTACAGAGCGCCAACAAGCTGGGGTGGTGGGGTGGATCAGATCCCACAGTAGGGCCAGTGACCCCGAACCTGGCTCCAGCGATCTGCTCAGGCACAGTTCAATTGGTATACCCACTGCAGCACATGCTGGACCACACACCCCTGCTCCCAGGTTCCCTCGGTAACACTGCCTGCACTAAAGGAGAGAGGGAGAGGGAGTGTGCTAGTAGGGCAGACCACAGGCTACAAAGCCCTGCACGGCCTGGGCCCCTCATATCTCGGGGAGCGCCTAGCCCTCCGCACCTCAGAGCGATCCCTTCGGTCCACCGGGGGCACCTTTCTGGAGGTCCCTCATGTAAGATGGGGGGCCACAATGGAGAGGGCGTTCTCGGTGGCTGGGCCGCGGTTGTGGAATACCCTCCCGGAGGAGGCTCGCCTGGGCCTGTTGGCCTTTTGACGTATTTGTAAGATTTGGCTGTTCGCCCAGGCCTTCAGAGGGGAGGGTGGGGTGGTGGGTTAATTTGTGTGTGGGGTGTTTTAAATTTGTTTTATGTTTAAAAATTGTTTTTAAAACTGTTTTATATTATGTTGGAAGCCACTCCGAGATGCCGTAGGCATAGGGGGGTGGCATATAAATATAACGAAATAAATAAATAAATATTAAGACCCACGAGCTGCAAGAGCCTGCAAGGTGCACGGGCACCACACAGTGCTGGAGCTGGAAGCTAACACACACACCCAGGTACGGATGGCCAGAACATCTGCACGCCCAGCATGCTGATGGAAAAGCAACCCTGGAGCAAACATCCTGCCCAAACACTTCTCTAAGACCCCCCAAGTCCCGACCCCCTTAAACCACACCCAGGACAACAGCACCAGCACCTGGAGCAGGGTAGGGGTGCACGATCAAGGCAATCCCATGGGACAGTGCCTGGCAGCTACCGAAAGCAGCAGCATTGGTGTAGCATACGGGTTCTGGCCAGTGCACAGGGGCAGCATCAATGAGACCCCAGACAGGTGTGTATGCCACACCCAGGTTGCTGCACCAAACACTGAGGCCCCGTGACAGAGCAACCATCTACAAATGGGAGCTGGGTCACCTGCAAGGACGTGGTGTGGTGGTGGTTGTGGAGTGGAGAGAGTCCTGAGAGCGATAGAGGGAGCAGAGGGTGTAAACCAGAGACGTGTGGAGCGATTGATTGAGCAGTGTGTTAGTGGTTGGGGGTGGGTTCGGAGTGTGCATGTGGCTAGTGTGGTGTAGTAGCACAGAGCGTTGCTGAGTGATTGCATTTCGTGACCTGGAATGTACACAGAGGGTGATAGGAGCGCGGGAGGGTGTGGGGCATGAGGGGGAGCGGTGTTGAGTGTGAGGTGTGCTGCCAGCGAGTGAGAGGGTGTGTATGAGGAATTCTACCACAGGGTGGCTAGCAGGTTCAGAGTACCTGTGCACAGGGTGTGCTGGTGTGTTGGGGGCCTGTGGCTGGTCACTGGGTGTGGTGCTGGGTTCACGGGTAGTGGACATGGTGATGGGAGCACGATGCGCAGTGTAGGTATCCTGCAAGGGCAAGCTGCCCTAATCGCCATCCTGGCCATGTGCTTCATCCTCCTGGTGCAGGTTTATGAGCAATGGGTCAACCTCCTGTCCCCTGATGGTATACCCATGGGCCACACCACAAGAGGGCAGCTACCCTGTGCAACGATGCGATAGGTGCAGAAGTTCAAGGTCAGGTGCCAAGCGAAGGCAAGGATGGCAGCATTGCTGCACATCCGCCTCATCCTCTCAAGGTTGCTCCTCAATGTTTATGGCCATCGGGTGACCCTACCCCTATGACGGCTGAGTTGGATGCGGTCACAGAGCACTGACTGGTGGGAGAACATACTGGCAACCTGGACCAATGAGGAATAGACTGACCACTTCCGGATGACCCACTTCCTGCTGACCTGGCTTGGAGAGATTCTTGTCCCCCCACCTCCGGTGGAATGTTACCAACATGAGGTTTCCTTATTTATTGTATTTATTTTTCAATTTAATACCCCGCCCTTCCTGCCATCAGGCAGCCCAGGGCGGCTTACAATATAAACCCCTTCGGATGCAGGTGGCGATGGCAGTGTGGCGCTTGGCAACCCCCGATTCCTGCCGGAGCGTCAGAAACCAGTTCAGTGTGGGGGCAGCGACAGTGAACAGGGCACTCCATGATGTATGCAACCTCATTGTTGAGCTACTCCTGGAGTGGGTCATCCAGCTATGGGATCCGGAGGTGGTGATCTGGGGCTTTGAGACTATGGGCTTCCCTCATTGCATTGGTGCTATCGACAGCACGCACATCCCAACCTTCCGCCCTCCCAACGCCAAGACAGACTACCCCAACAGAAAGCAAGCTTTCTCTGTGAACCTGCAGGCAGTCATAGACCACCGTTATCTGTTCACTGATGTGTACACAGGCCACTCGGGTAGGAGCCACAATGCTCTTCAACGAGCTCTTCAACAAGCGCCTGGTCTGTGCGCGGTGCGTGGTGGAGAGGACATTCAGCCTGCTCAAGATGAGGTGGTGCCTCTTGCTGAACCAGAGCCAGCTCGACCTCCAGCACACCCCCATCCTCATCCTGGTGGCCTGTGTACACCATAATGTGTGTAAGACTTGAGGGGCTGCCTTGGACTATCCCCCTCCCGTACAGAGAGTGAGCCCGGTGCCCCTGTACTACCATGTTCAGGGTGGGGCCTTCAGGCAGGTATCAGAGGAAACTGAGATGCCCTATGCAGGCACATTGTTGCCCAACTGGCCAAGGATTGACCGTCACCTATAGAAGGCCCCCTACCTAGGGTCCTGTTCCACTATTAACCTAACATCACTACATGGTGCATTCTACCCCTGTACCTGCCTCCATCCTGTTTGCTGCTTGGCATGGGTACCCCCCAAGGTCTGTAAGCTGGTGAGGTGCTGGTGTGGGTCCCCGATTCCCCATGCAATGGCAGCGTTGCCCATTGCTGCACCCCAATACCGTGTTCATTGGACATCCCATTGCACCACTGGTACTGGAGCTCAAATGGTCATGGTGGTGTTTCAGTGCTCTCACACACCTTTCCATCTGCACTGTGCAAGTGTGATATGGCACCTTGTAGAGTCCCGAGACATGTCCTGAAGGGGGTGGCGGGGTTATGATTTGCAGGGTTATCAATGCCCTAGGTCTTCTGGTAGTCCCTCTTTGGTTCTGCCACCTGTTGTTTGAGATGGAAAGCTGATGGCGTGACATCACACACCACCACCTGACATCCCGGTAACGGTACACCACTCCATCCCCTCCATGCAGACATCTGGGGATCTACAGGGTGTGCTTCCTTCCACCATTCCATCCTGTGAATGGCCTCCTATGATATACCGCTGCCCTTGCGCGTGCACCCCGCTACCGGGTTCCGGGGCATACCCTTACCTGTGTGTTCTGTGTCATCCTGCATGCTGGTGGGGACCCCCTATGGTGTGCACCCAACCCTCCTTGGCTATGGATGCAGGGTGAACGTCCTCCCTGGGTGCAGCCCAACAACCGGTGGTCAACTGTGCCCAGTGACATGTCCAACTGTCACCTGCAGCACTCTGTCACCCCTCGCACTGTGGGTGATGACCCTAACCTTTGAGCCGACCATCCTGACCCCTTGTTCCTTACCCTGGGCCGTGCCCTCTGGGATGCATTTGTTATGGTAGGACACGCGTGTGAGCTGCCATGTCTGCCTGACCCATAGCTGTTTGCCACAGCTCCCCTGCCATTAACCAACACCGTGGCTTGCTGCAGGCTCCCTCTCATCACTTGCATCCCCCTGTACAGACTCCACGGCAGACGGGTATTGAATGGAACTGATTTTTTTAAAGGATTTTGCACCCTGACATGCGCACGAGAAGCCGCGGTAGATTCCCATTCACACCAGCTCTTTTCCTGGCCGCCGGCTCCTCTGTGCTTCTGTGTCTCCCTTGCCCCTCCTGCTGCTGCCACCGCCGCCGCAGGTGAGAATGCAGCCTCAGCTATGGCCTTTTTCACACAGACACTCTATCACTGATAAAACGGGTGTTGCCTTTTATTATACATGTTGCAGCACTGCAGGTGTGAGCTATGGGTGCCCTGTAACATGTATAATAAAATATGACACCCATTTTATCAGTGTTAGAGTGTCTTTGTGAAAAGGGTCAATGTTTCACTTGACAAGGTTTTCCCTAAGTGGAGAAGTTTTGTGACAGCAAGAGGCAAAAATTTCACAGGAGCGGAACCAGTTGAATTTAAAGAAAATCAGATGATTCATCAAACCTCTTCACCCAGATTTTTTATGCAAGGACACCCTCACATCTATCTATCTATCTATCTATCTATCTATCTATCTATCTATCTATCATCAAGAAGGGAAAACACCTCCCCTCCAAACCTCCTACGCCTACTTCTTGTTGGCAGAGAAGATAGAGACAGAGGGAAATAGCTGTTCATATTTTAGTCAGGGGGCTGTTGTGCTGATGAAGACCGCTGAAAAGCAGAGAACGCTCTTCAAGAAAGATAAACTCTGTAGTCCTGACCAATAAATACCACCCATTCTCCTTACAGTTATCAAATTTTATTTTGAAACAAAAGCACTTGATAGCACATAAAAAAATGTTTGCTTTTCTTGGTATCTCAGTTGAATTTTGCCAACTGTTTTAAACCTCTGATTTAGTACTCTTAATAATCTCCATACCGTGCTAAAAGTAAAGCACAACATTTCCATTTTCTCATATTCGTAACACACTTGAAGCAAAGGCTATTTAAACACTTTCCAGAACAAAATTCCAACTAAGAATTTTGACATCACTTGTGAAACAATACGAAAACATTAACAGTTAAGCTATTCAAATTTAACTGTCTTAGCCAACAAGGCAGTTATTCCCTCTCAGAGCTTTACTGATTGTTGGGTTTGATATTTTAGTACAGACAAGAGAAATAAGCCTTATGTGCCCTTTTATAACAACAACATTTTTTTTTTAATTAAAACATTTGATATCCCTCCCCTCCTGCCAAAGGCAGTGCAGGGCTGCTTACAATATATAAAAGTATAAAAACACAAATAAAAATACACAAACAGCAATATAACCCATCTAAAATAGGGGAGAAAGGAAAAAAAGGGGGAAACATCCCCCGGAAAAAGAGGAGGGAGGAAAGAAAATTCCCACCCTTACCACTGCCCATAAAAATAAAAACCACCCTCACCCATCTCCCTTGTCAAAGACTTGCTGAAACAGCCAGGTCTTGCACTGACATCCAAAAGAGGAAAGGTCCGGGGTCGCCTGGCCCTCTGCTGGGAGAGAGTTCCACAGTCTCGGCGCGCTCACCGAGAATGCCCTCTCCATAGTAGCCCCCCAGGATGAGGAGGACTTTGAGAAGGGCATTCCCGGTCAACCACAGGGGCTGATCCGAGCACGGGGAGTGAGGCGATCCCGCAGATATATGGGGCCCAAGCCATATAGGACTTTATAGGTAAGAGCCAGCACCTTGAATCAGGTCCGGAAGACTATACGAAGGGTCCCGACTCTCCCGCGGGTCTGCGATTCACAGATTTCCTGCAGAATTCCCCTCCCCCAATGGAATCTACTGCCCCGTTTACCCCGGCGCAGAATTTCTAGCCTGCGCTGGGGAGACGCGGGGCAGGAGATTCCATGGGGGTAGGGGACTGAACAAATCCTCGGGGCTTCCCCTCCCCAGCCTCCGCCATCTGCCAGGGGCTGCCTCCCAGTTTAGAAATTAAAATTAACTTAGCAGTGATGGCCAGCCACTCCCCTCAACACGCTCGTCCCCACCCAGCTCCAGGGCCTCTTCCTGGCCCCTCCCAACGGGGCCTCTCAGGGTGACACAGCCAGATGATGTCATCTGGCTGCGCTGCTTGGAGAGGCCCTGGAGCCAGGAGTGGAGCGGCTGGCCGTCACTGCTAAGTTAATTTTAATGTCTAAACTAGGAGGCAGCCCCTGACAGCCAGTGGAGGCTGGGAAGGGGAAACCCTTACCCTTCACAGCCTGGGGGAAGGATTTACCAGTGCAAGGGGGGGAGGGAGGAGGCAAGCCCTGGCTGCCTGCTCCCCCCCTCTGCATGGTAAATCAGCGCAGTGAGGCGCAAAATCGGGCCTTGGGCTCCGTAGAATTTTTTTTTTAATTCCACAGGAGAATCGGGGCCCTGACTATAGGCAGCCAATGCAGAGAATGGTGCACTGGTGTAATATGCTCACGGTAACCTGTCCCTGTAAGTAGATGGGTTGCCACATTCTGCACCAGCTGCAGTCTCCGAACCATCACCATGGGCAGCCCCACATAGAGCACGTTACAATAGTCAAGTTTTGAGGTGATGAAAGCATGGATGATAGTGGCCAGGTCGGAGTCTGAGATGTACAGCCAAAGCCGTTGCACTGGGTGTAATTGGCAGAATGCGCTCCTCACCACAGCTCCAACCTGGTCATCTAGACGAAACTGTGCATCAAGGAGTACTCCCATTATTATTATTATTATTATTATTATTATTAATATTAAACATTTATAAAGTGCCAGTTGCAACCTGGCGCTGTACAGAACATACAATCAGATGCGGTCCCTGCCTGTGGCTTACAATCTAAAAGACAAGGAGGGGGAGACAAGGAGAGGGGACAGCGGGAGAGACATGGGAGAAGACA